>CAUJRU010000069.1:1200000-1800000 GCA_963277665.1 Viscum album
GAAATAGTATGACATTTGTACCGGAATCATTTTCATAAAAATAGCATGACATTTGTACCAGAATCAGTATCATGAAAACAACATGACATTTGTAGGTAAAAATAATGAGAGATTCGTAAGTATAGCATAATGATAATTATATTAGTATATATGACTGAGATTTCTGTAAGCAAACATAATGAGAATTATGTACGTATAACAGAATGACAAAACTATAAATAAAATGGAATGAAAATTCATAACATAAGAAAAAAGGTGTTTTTCATTTTCAAAACATAAAATAATAAGGAATGGAGAAGTCATAAGATAACCTTATTGACTCAACACATCCTTAGGGGATGATTTTTTTAGATAACCTCCATTATGATCAAGAGACTTTGATAAATGCACATGATTTCTCTCTGGTTTTCTTCTATAGAGATTAGATGGATGACCCTTCATCCCACATCTCTCATAGAAAATATTCCTCCAGCATAGCTCTAATGAAAGGCCTATATCCAGACATTCATTACCGAAGAGAGGATTTATTTCATACTCAACATCAATTTTGATATTATCAGTGGGAGTATGGAGAGTTACTTTATCAATCAAGGTGGGGTTATGATCAATATCCCCCAAAATTATGGAAAATTTTTTAAACTAAACAACCTTAGTTTCCTTATCATGGAATATGGGAGTCCCAATTTCCATGCCAATGTCGTGAAAAATATATGGATGCTAAAGGTCCCCATTAATATCATGATAGTGGACCCAAACCTGATTAAAATCATTCCTTTTATTCGATGAATTTAAATCACAGGAGCATTCATGAAGGTAATACCATATTGGCTTCAGGGATAGAGATCTATTACTATACGCATGAATTTTTAAATCCTTCCAAGGAAAGATTCAATGAAAAACCCACGACCAAGAGAGACACATTTCTAATCAGAGGAGTCCCATACAAACGATATCTTCTAGACCAAATCATAAAATCTCTAGGATATCACACCCTTTGGTAGAAAAAAGATGCACAATCAGGTAATTATTTCCAATTGAAATTCTCTCAGCAAACGCATCAGGGTTAGGCTCAATATGGGATGGAAACCCCTTTCAAAGAATTTTCATAGCATTGGAACCAATGAAAGACATAAAAGGGGGTTTTAGGGTAGGTCCCTCCATCAAATTGGAACTTCCATTCAGGACTTGAATATTGAAACCCTAATTTAGTAACATTCATACATTGTTCTGGATCATCTTCCTTTGACTAGGGTTGATAAATTACCTATGGGAATCAAAAGAAACATTGTCCACATATTTCTTTGGTGCAAGCCATAGATAAAATCTAGGAATAATATCATCCCGCACACATCTATCATTACGATGAGTAATATGATCTTTGTAGGAAACATTGGATCTAGAATCAATAACAGAGAGATTAGATGTTTCATTCAAATTCCACATGCATCTTATATGAGCAAAAATACTCCAGGCATCATGATCTGTAACAGTTTTGGGTTGCATCATCGTGACATCACTCGAAACAACTGATAGGTCTGTTGGATGCATACTACCACCAGGACACTCTAATCCCTCATTCTAGGTCAATCCTTACTCACATGCCATGAGAACAGAACCTAAATAGTGTGTAATAGTCATCATAAACCCTACAAAAGATCTAGATCACCATGGTGGTGATGTAGGCGAACCCCCTGAAACACTATCTTTTCTATCATACATTCCCTTCCTCAAAAAATTTAATTTCTTTATTCTTAAAATAGATTTTCACAACATATTTTGAAATCTAGATCATAATGATGATTAAATCAAGGATAAACATAGGTATGATGATAATTTCATTCAATAAGGAATTTTTTTATTCAATAATGGGGACTTCTTGACACATTTTTTTTTGCAATGAGACTTCCCTTAGGAGTTTTGACTCACAAATCTTTTTCGTCAAATAGAATCCATCTCTAAATATTAGGAAAAATTAAGTTATCTCATAATCATCATGAGTATATATCCAAAGATTCACTATAATTAATTATTATAATTCTCATGTTTATTTAACATCTAGTTCCCAAGGTTTCTAGTAAACCTTCACTAATACTAATTTTAATGACCTCATCCCAAATAGCCTAGAATTAGTGGTTATTTTATTAAAATGACCAAGATACAATATATCACATCAATATGGGTTGATCAGTTTAGTAGAATTGGAGAAATTGATACATACACAGTTCCCTTATTAGATTGGTAATTAAACATAGAACATAACAAAGGAAAATAAATTGTTTCCTCAAAACATATTCAAGGAGTCCATCTTCATAACCCAGGCAAGGAAAATAAATAAAAGGGAAAGCTGAAATTCTCATTAAGGGTGACATAAAATATAAATTTGAATCAATAATAAGTGAAAAATAATCAATCAGTCATAATAAATATGTCAATGTAAACAATAAAAACCACACATTCCATTAAATTAATAAAATGAAAATCAAAATTTATCCATAATTTTTTTCATAGTAATAATATCATGGATAGGGATAACTAAATACTACATAAAGGAAATTATAAATTCTTCGGTATCATTTATATGGAACATGAACGACTACCTTCAAGACCTTTTACAAGATGGTTTAAGTTTATGGGGAAAACTCGTCTGATTATTCTTGGAAGAAAATGCAAAGGGTAAGTCGCCAACTGTTTTTTCTCATCTAACATGTTGATGCATTGATGGGGCTAGATAATATCAGGACCCACCCTTCACTGAATTTAAAAATCATTATTTACAAAAATATTTAATTCAAGAACAATATTCCTTATCAAAATATCTAAATTGAGTAGAGGATACGGATTTATCAATATTTCCCCAGTTAAAATATCATTCATAGTGAACACCATATGACAAAATGGTGTAAGGATTAGATAATAATCATATCCAAAATACAAGAAATATGGATATTTCATTAAATATAATTGAAATGAAAAATGATATCAAATAGTTAGTAGATACACCACACAAAAATGATTAAGTGCACAATACCAAGTAAGTCTCAATGAAGTCAAAATTGTGGTGAAGTCTTTTACCACTTTGTAATCAGTTGAACCATATTCCCAATAAAATTAATGTTTATAAAATGGAAAATTTAATACCATGAAGATAATTATTAAAATGATATGATATATCAATGTTTAGTTTAAATACCCCCTAATCAAAAAATAATTGGTGAATAAGGAATATCTCACAGAAATAAAAGTGAGATAAGAAACCCATTACCTTATGTCTAAAAGTGTTTTGACTTGTGTTTAATATACCAGATAATAAAATTAGATACATTAATTACTTAATTAAGAACCTATTAAACATATATTTTCATTATTATAGTTTTATTATGTTCATATATGAACATTATAATTTGTTATAATGTTTAATTAAGTTGTTCCGAGAGCGTTCATTTCATGAATTTATGGTTGATTCCCCTATGTATAATTATAGGAGTTATTTTCAAATGAAAGAAAAACACCATAAGTGGAGTGGAATTATATTAGTATAATTATATTATTTTAAATGGACCTCATATATAAATTATCTAGATTATATGAGGATGATTCATAAGAAAGAACATTTCTGAAAATTGATTAGTTTATTTTGGCGGGTTTTATGACCATTATAAATTATTATCATTTTATTTAATATTATTTTTATATAATAGTTCTCGAACATTAAATAAGTTAAAATATTTTAATAATAATATTTTTTAAACATAAATTTTTTTTATTACCTACCTCAAAGACGGTAATAAAAAAATGAAAACTTTTCCTCCATGAAGGTGGAGAGTTGACGCCTCACGGGTAATGTTTTCATTTTTAGAAATAAAAGGAAATGAGAATTGATTTGATAATGAATATTTTTTTCAAAAAATTAAATTATAGTATATATTTATATAATATTTTAGTTACCATTCCAATTTGGATAGGGGAGGTGATGAGAGAATAAAAAATAAAATGAAATAAAACAAAAGGAAGTGGGGTTTTACCTCTTGGATATAATCTCCATGGGAACTTCTTTAAGACACTTGAATTTGGTGTTTTCACAATACCATTAGTCATTAGATGTGGGTAAGAGTCTTGGGAAGATATTATTGAATAATTTATACATGTTTCAAGGCATATAAGTTGTGAGGAAAAGGGTGGTATTTATAGTGGGAGGAGAGGGGTATTTTTATTATTTTATTCATTTGATTATTATTTCATCTCAAGACTATCAACAGTGTTGATTATTCTGACTAAGAATGGTAAATAGTGCACATGAGTTCAAAATAATGATTAATTACTTCATCCATACAATATACATGACTCAATAATTCATTTATTTACTTTTAATTTTAAATACCATAAATTATCATATTTTACCATTCAACAAAAAATTCAACTATTTCAAAAAGATTCCAAAAATTCACCCTAACCATTTTTTCAGTGTGTATATTTTAAAAATGTAATTAATTATATAAAAATAAATTTCTAAGTATGAGAGATTCAATTTCAAATTAAATAATATTTTATTTGAAAAATACCGATTTTATTTTTATAACTAACTTTACAACACTTTGAAAAATTAATTGTGGTCTCATAAAAATATCTTATAATTATTAAAAAAATATTAATTTATAAATCTATTTTATGAAAATTAATTTGATTTTAAATAATTATATTAATTTAAAAATTTTAAATAAATATTTATCTTTCACAAAAACACCAACACTTAATTTATCATTTTTAAAAAACTTATTTACTTATTCAATGATATAAATATATCATATTTTCATTTTTGTGATAAATAAATTTTATTTATAATTTAATAAGTGAGGTTATTGTTATAATGGAAAAATTAATATTCTTAATGGTCACATTACTACTCCAACGGTCATGTTAATAATTAATAGTATATCATGGTTTCTTTATGCTATGTGTTGTGTGCAGCATAAGCTATCGAATAAATTGAATTGATTTAAGAACATACATAACGTAGAATATTGGGGTGTTATATGAAATATCATAAAATATGTTTTATATAAAAATATATAATTATGATTTATTATAATTCATATAAAAATATAATGTTGAAAATATAAATACATGCTTAAATTTTTAGACATCTATGCAATGTTTTTGTCCGAATAAAAATTATTCTTTTTCATTTTATCTGAATCAAGTATTAACGTGGTTCCTTTTGGTTTTGGTTTTTTTGAAGACAAATAATAATACATTTATTTAATATAATCCAATTAATTCTATTGGGATCATCATTATTATTTATTTCACTCTAAAATCATCTTTATTCTTTAAAAAGTATTTTCATATCAAAAATGGTTTTCATTGCATTTCACAAAATTATATTAAAATTAATATCTAGAATTCTATGAGTTGAATAATTTTAAATGTATTGAATATTTTTTATCATAATAATTATTTTAATTTAATAAGGACATATTAATTCCTGGTCATAATGAATAGTATTTATCGTAAATATTTATCACCTCAGTTAAGGGTAAAATGGTTTAAAAGGGTTAAAAATAAAGGTATAATTGATCTAGATAACACGAAATACATTATTAAAACTAATTGTATGGTTTTATTTCTACCTTGAACTTATAATATTTAAATATATGGAATTTTAGTGCCATATTCACAATAAAAAACTATACATTATTAAAATCTTCAAATTAATTTCAAGTGTGTCATTTCCCTCGCTTATAAAAAGAAACAAATTATATTATATTCTTCACACATCTTGATCTAATTATATAAACCAATACCAAACTAAATATTTTTTAAACCATCCTCTCTATTACCAAGAGTCTCTCATCGCATCAAAGTACTAACTTAGAAGGCGTATGTTGTAAGCCAAAAGTTGTTTTCCAAAGAAGGGGTATAACACTTAACTGGGTGTTTTCATTTTATTTCACATTCCACCTAATTAAAATACTTTATAAATATTATCATATAATATCCTAAATATATTATATTTACTTAAATTTTATTATTTTTTTGGAATAACCCTTATTCATCTCATTTTCATCCTATAGAAAATGAAAACATTACTCGTGTGTACATATGACCTATATCCTCCACACAGTGATGTCATTTATTTTTCATCCCCACATTACTTGTAATGTTATAAAGTTGAAAATAATTAATATATTTATTATTTATGACAAAAATATTATTTTGGGAATATAATATAACATCTACCTTGTCAACCTTCCACCAATTAAAATATGAAAATGTCGCTCGTGCATACGTGTGGTCTACCAACTCCATGAAGCGATGTGATTCGTTATTCATTTCCTACATTCAAGAATGAATATAAATTTTTATATGATGAATATGTATAATATTTATATAATGATTCAAATTATTGAGATTATGGAACCATGAAAAATATTGAAGCACTCAAACTATAGAATGGATACTTACAAGAAAATCCTACTAGTTAACACTCAAAAATGATGATTTTAGTGAATAATTATTAATAAATGGAAGTTGAAATGATACAAGTGGATAATATATTATATTAAAAGAATTTATATGGTTCTATTATAGAATTATAATATACTTAAATTTACTACATAGAATTTTGAAAGATCTTATAAAGAAATTTGGACTTGATATAAGGGTTTATTTCATAATCTCATATCTATTCATAATTATTTGTGTTTATGTTTTATTTGGGAGAATTATATAATATTTATATCTTTAACCTTATATATTTTAACATACTACAGTTATTTACTAAAATTAAATTGTTTTATATTCATTTTCTTCTCTCTATGTATTCAAATTCATAATGAATTTTTTGGAAAATCAACATTTTGTTTCTATTTAGTATGGAATATTTTCTTTTATGTTCATACTTTATTTAAAATGATTCAAGAATGTTTTTACTATCAAACACGTATAATAATTTAATTTTTAGTCAAGTTAAAATTTAAATAATTTTTTTTAGAAGTATTTTCTTATCTTTTTCTGAATGTGGAAATTTTTATCAAAGGTGTAGAAGAAATCATTTTTTTTAAATTACCACATGAACAATTTGTCACACTGTCATGACTATTCATTGATTTTAGTCTTACCTTAAATTTTTACAGGGTTATTTTCAAATGAAATTATTTTACGAATATTATGGTAATTTTTATTTTTGAAATAATTGATTTGAAGTTGAAAAGTGTGTTTCCTCAATAAATATTTTGATGATATATTAAATGTGTTTTAATCTATGTCAATATATTGTAATGAATATTATGATTTATTGGGGATATAACCTAATGATATCATCCCCAATACTTTTATGGATTTCTTACAATCATTTTTACTATTGAAATTATTAACAGTACATATTCTAGTTCTTCCAATAGATATAGTTACTTATTATTAAGTCATATTGATTAAGTTATCTTGTTTATTCATATGATGTATGCATTGGACTTATTAAGTAATGATTGGGGCCTGAAATTATATAACCCCTATATTCACTGGTAGGTATCAAGAGAAAACAAAATTTGGTATTTGGATTATGCCTTATTATTTATGTATGATTTCATGGCATGAGGCCTCGATGGTATTTATAAGATGTTTAGAATTATGCATTACACCATTATGAAATCAGAAATTGGTCTCCATGGTATTATGGGAATAGTTATATCATCCATGGATAAGTTTCAAAATCATGTGGATATTTATATGGTATTATTTGATCATGAATTATTCCTTCTATATTTTTCATACCTTATTTATGATATGATAGATTCCATTGTAGACATTCCATTACTAAGCAACTGAGCTAACCTCTTATTTTGTTTCCTTTCCCTAAGATTCTAGGAAGTGTGTTATGGTTGATATGCAAGGATATTCTGGATGTAATAATAATTCTCTCATATATAATACTATATTTAATTATATTTTTTAAAATGAAATGTGTGATTATATAATTTATCTAGTTTTTCAAGCCTACTAAACTTATCAACCCCCTAGGATACAATCGCTTGTATCTACTGAAAATATATTAAATTAACTATCAAATATAAGACACTAGGGTCAGGGTTGTAACAAGAATTTTTATTACCATTTAAATAATTATATTAACTTTATTCAATGTATACTTATTAGATATTAAAGATAAATAAATAAGAAAAAATCTTTTGAATACTTGATTAAAATATAATAACAAAAAATAGTTTATATTATAATAAAAAAATAATCAAAATTTAAAAATGTAAAACATGGATTTAAAATATGAACATTATATTTTAAAATAAATTATATTAATTATTAAATATATATTTATTATATTAAAAAGATTTTATATACATTAAATAATTATTATATCATGATAATTTCATATAATTAGAAGTATTTGTAAAACTTATAATTCATTATTCAACCAAAAATTCATTATTTCAAAAAAATAAAAAAATCACCATAAAATAAATTTGATATGATGAATTAAAAAAATTTATTTCAATTCATATAATTAAAATGTAAAAATTCATAAATTTATATTTTAAATGAAAACATAAAATATAAAGAAAAATGGAATTTATAGAAAAATGATCCTTTTTAAACTCTTAGTGTTCATGAATTTATTTTATTTCATTTACAAATGGTTGTTAATCTATATGAACATTTAATATTATTAATTTATTGAATTTTATATTTCATTTTAATAAATTTTTATTCACTTTATTCTAGTTTCATGTATATAATAATCTATTCAGCATGATATTTATTTAAAGTAATATATACTAAAATTTCATTGTGTTACAATGATATAGACCCTTTGTGTGCTATTTGTTAATGTTTTCGGAATATATAAAAAATTATATTTAATATATTATAAACATTTTTATTTAATTATTAGTTGTCAATTATAAATGATATAAACAATTTAATGTATTATTTAATCATGAGATAGGTTTTTGGGATATGGGTGATGGGTATTGTTGGATTGGAAGAGAAAGGATAGAAAAACTCAAGGGACTAGAAATTTTATAAATGAGTGAGGTTCCTAAATTATTAATTTATGTTTCATATGTGTGCTTTTGTGAATTTTATATATAGATGGTAAAAATTATTACATTGAGACCCATGTTGTAACATAGGAGGTTCAGGCATGTTTGTTGGGTAAACAGTACCTAATTGGACCATAACTAATGTTACACACATTTTGGGGGTATTTTATGATCACTATATGATCTTATCACCCTGATATATTTAGGTTGGTAATTAGTAGAGGACACTGAAGGGGTAACTGTGGGTGAGGTTCAGTATAATTGGATATTTTAGTCTCTTAAGGTTTCTTATAAAGAATGTTTCACTATGAATAGACTGAGTGTAATGATGTTCTAGTGATGGATTATCTTTGTTGATCATCATTTTTATATGGGTTTTTGAGTGTTATTAGGATCTTAGGACTAACATTATATATTATTGTATAGCATGGTATGAGTTAAACATATATAGGATTAATAGGATTAGGTGTGGGTTAGAGGAGTTGTTCATCAGTTATACTAACATGTGAATGTTCCTATTAGAGTAGTTCTATTGGAGTATTTCATGAGATAATTCATGTTGAGAGGTTCATCAAATTTGTAAGATATACATTATTTATATGAAGTTTGTTTAAAAAAAGGATCCTCACCTAATTTATCAATGAAAATAGAGTATAGAAATTTAGTAGGGTCCTTTATGAATGAGTGATATGATCTAATAATAGTAGGATGTGTTAGATGATTATTTAGATTAGCTTGGCATGTGAGTCTAGTTGTGTAAATGAAGGTTTATGGCTTACAGAAAAATTGATATGTTAACAGGTTATCAATAAGTTTAATTTTGTATGCCTATGTACTAAAGAATCTACATGATGGTTTATTTGGTAAGATTCATGTTATACATTAAGTGAAAACAGAGTGATAGGTAATGCATGTCATGTTTTAAGGCACTAGGAACATCATACAGTTTACACAAGGTATGGGGTGGGAATTGGGATATGACAACCCTGATTTTATTACAAACATAAACATGATTTATTACATAAACTATTCACTTGATAAAACATGGAAGATCGAGAGGTCTAGTGTCTTTGGGGCTTAGGATAATTACATAACAACTTAAAACATGAAATACAACATCTTAATTGAAAACTTCATATACATGACCACTACATTACCTCGTAGTTAGCATTGCATGGGATAACCTGAGGACATGCATAAGAAAAGGGTGAGCTATAAATCCCAGTAAGGGAATAAATATGGAATACATGAGGAGTCCAATACATGTTAGACAATAGTCATATCAATAGATAATAAGAGAAACATTGACATAAAGGCATGATAAAGCATTATAATCATAACATGGAAATGTGGCAACAACACTTAAGTAAATGTTCATGAAAAAGGAATGTGGAATGAAAATTTATAATAAATAAGTAAATGTGCATGAAGGTGAATACCATTGATGGAGAAATGGGCATGGTATTCACTACATGATGGCATTGGCATAGAAAATCCGTGTAATTTTGGCAGCGTAACAGCATGAAATAAGAATTCATAAAAAAGGTCCATGAGAGAGAAAGGGTTTGCTCATTATATTTACATGAAATGTACAGTAAGTGGGTCATACAGATAAATGTCCCAAAAATTGTAATGGAATTTAGATTCATGATATAAAAGTATTGCTTGAATGTAAATGAGGAGAGAGAAGTTCCTTTCGAAATTTTGGCATAGTAACAGGTGTACATGGGAGGCATTTAATGAGAGGGGAAGGGGTATCCCATCATTAAAACAATAAAAGGGAAGTATGGGGGAGGTGCGAAACCATACCCCATCATTTATTATTGAAATTAGAAGGGCATAACAATATTAAGAAAATTGGACAAAAAAGTGAAAGGAAGAAAACCCCTTACTTTGAAGTGTTCTTCCAAAGGCTTGAGAGAGGCTTGAGAGAAGCTTCTTGGGAGATTGGGGCACCTTGGTAGGATTCTAGAGAGATTAGGGCAGAGGTTGGATGAAATCCAAAGGATTTGACTGAGGAGGAAGTGGGAGCTTGGGTGGGTTTATATAGGAAAGGTGAGTGAATTCTTTATTATTTAGGTTTGGGACCCCTTACATTAAACTAATCCAAACCAAAAATAAGCTAAAGGTTTTTGCACATGGTTTTTGTCAAAGGGAATAGGAAAAAAATATTTTTTAAGGCCAAAGTCAGAACTTCTTAAAATAATGGGTTTGCTTATGTAGAGGTGAGTCACACTCCCATGGAAAATAATTTAAAAAGACAAGATGTTTAGTAAGTCTTGAGGGTTCCATTAATGCTTTGTAAAAATAAATCAAACAAACCCAAAATCACATTATTTTAATGGTAAAACATATATTTGATGAACATAAAGCTTATAGTATTTTATTACATCACTATTGGGTCATTATTATGTCATAAAACAGATTATATATTTAAACGGTATTTAATTTTAACCCAAAAATTTAATTGTCTCGGAAAATTATGAAAAATTAACCATTGGATAATTTCGACGTCCTGATTCAAAAAATAACATTTATTTTATCTAAATAATTTTCTAAATGTGTTAATTTTCACTTTTAAAATAAAAACCGACATTTATTGAAAATTAACGGGTTTTGACAAAAATGGCTTTCAAACCTTAATAAATATTACAATTGCATTCATAAAATTATAATATAATTTATATTTAATAAAAATTAATTTAATAATAATAATAATATTTTATTAAAATATTATTTAATTCAAAATCCATTAATTCTTCAAAATAGATTTCTTATATGAATATTAACTAAAAAATACTATTTGTGCTTTAAAAAACTATTTACAAATTGTCAATAATGACAAGATGGTATATTCATTATTATATACAAAAAATAATAGTACTAGAGATTTGTTACATAAACCCTTAAAACAGTCGCATAAGACCTAAGGGTAAGGTGTGCGATGGTGACAGACTTTTGGGGTGGCTCAGATAACATCGCTCGAGTGGTAATCTCTATCAACATCCACTTTTTCTGTAGACGGTCCCATTAGAGCTTGACATGATGAAGCTCAGCTTAGGCTTGGTCAAGAGCAAAACCCAAGGACACCACCTCTTTTCTGAGCTCTGACAAATGGGCATTGTATGGAGCAATTCTATTGGATGATGTCATCACTTCTTTTGTCTAAGTAAATTGGATTTGTTAAATCCCTATAATTATACTAATCATGTGATCACTATTCAATGGCTATATTAGCAATGGTCAAAATTCTTAACATAAAACCAAATAAGTTGACATTTTATATAAACATTTTACATAAATAGACATTTAATTAGATCAAGTGGGATTTCCATTATTGAAACTTTGGGTCGTTACAATATTCCCCCCTTAAGAAATTTTTCCCTCAAATTTTTCTTTTCCCACACTAAAACAGATGTGGGTAACTCAGATTCATCATTTCCTCTGATTCCCAAGTCACTTATTCAAACTTGTGGTTTCGCCACAACACCTTGACGAGGTGCATTGTCTTATTTCGTAGAACTTTTTCTCTACAATCTAAGATCTTCACTGGTTGCTCCTCATAAGAAAGATCATCCTCCTACTGTACCACCTCAGAAGAGAGTACATGTGAAGGGTCTGGTATGTACTTCCTTAAGAGGGACACATGAAAGACATCATGTACTTTGGCCATGGTAGGTGGAAGTGCTAGTCGATAGGCCACAGCCCCGACACGATCAAGAATCTCGAAGGGGCCGATGTACCTTGGACTTAACTTCCCTTTCTTTCCAAACCTCATGACCTTATTCCATAGAGATATGTGTAGAAAAACCATGTCTCTAACTTTAAACTCAAGGTCTCTTCATTGGTTATCAACATAACTCTTCTGTCGACTCTGGGCTGCCTTGATATGTTGTTGAATGGTTTTCAACTTCTCCACCATTTCTTCGACCATTTTTGGTCCAAGAAGCTTATGTTTACTGACCTCATCCAAACATGCCTGTGTTCTGAACCTTTTCCCACACAGGGCTTCATATGGTGACATTTGGATGCTCGAGTGGAAACTTTTATTATAAGAGAACTCAAACAGAGGAAGATGTGGATCCCATCCTCCTTTAAAGTCCATTGAGCATGCTCTCATCATGTCCTCAAGTATTTGGATAGTCCGCTCGGATTGGCCATCAGTTTGAGGATGATATGCCATAATGAAGTTCAGTTCTGTATTTAGAGCATGTTGAAGACTCTACCAAAACTTAGAGGTGAATCTTGGATCTCAGTCAGACACAATAGATAGTGGTACTCCATGCTGCCTTACCACTTCCTTGATATATATCAGTGCCAGTTGATCCAATGAGAAATCCTCCTGAATAGCAATGAAGTGTGCAGTCTTTGTAAGATGATCCACAATAACCCAGATTGTATTGTTGCCTTTGGATGTCCTCAGAAGTCCAGTGACAAAGTCCATGGTGATGTTCTCCCATTTCTCTTCTATTATGGGCAATGTTTGCATCATCCCATTAGACTTTTGCCTCTCTACCTTCACTTACTGGCACACCTGGCTCTTTGATGTATATTCAGAGATCTTCTTCTTCATATTATCCCACCTAAAGTTTTCTCGGAGATCTCGATACATCTTTGTGTTCCCTGGGTGAATAGAGAAATATGAACTATGTGCATCATCCAAAAGTACCTTCTTCAGCTCCGGAATTGATGGAACACATAGTCTTTTCTCAAATCGCACAATTCATCCTTCATTAACATTAAACTTCGAGGATTTCCCTTTTTCGATTGCTTCCACTTTTTCTTGAATTCCCACATCTTCCTTTTGATCATCCTTTAACCTTTCCAAAAGAGACGGTTGAGAAATTATTTGTGAAAGGATTGATGATGTTCCCTTCTTTATGATTCCCATGTCCATCTTTATCAAGTCTAAGAAGATTGGATCCTTCTCAATTCTTGTCATTGAAAGAATCACTGGGTCATTTCTACTTAGGGCATCTGCCACCTTGTTCGCCTTCCCCGGGTGGTAATGTATTGAACAGTCATAATCTTTGATGGGATTTATCCATCTTCTCTGGCGCATATTAGGCTCTTTCTGTGTGAATATATATTTAAGACTCTTGTGTTCAGTATATATCTCACATTTCTCCCCATAGAGATAATGCCACCAGATTTTAAAGTCGAATATCACCGTCGCCAACTCCAGATCATGCGTTGGATAGTTTCGCTCATGGATTTTCAACTGACTTGAGGCATAGGATATAAATTTATCATTATGCATCTGCACACATCCTAATCCCTTCTTTGAAGCATCACTGAATACCAAAAAAGGTTCCCCACTTGTTGGTAAAGTGAGCACAGCCGCAGTGATAAGCCTCATTTTCAACACCTTGAAACTTTCTTCATATTCATCACTCCAAGAAAACTTTACTCCCTTTAGAGTTATCTTGGTAAGAGGTTTGGAAAATCATGAGAAATTTCTCACAAATCGTCAATAATATCTAGCTATCCCCAACAATCCACGGATATCCGTTACCGATGTTGGCCTCGGCCATCCCTTAATTGCATCTGTTTTGGAGAGATCCACAGATATCCCACTGCTTGTGATGATATGGCTCAAGAATGAGACCTCCTTCAACTAGAACTCACACTTTCTGTACTTTGCATAGAGCTTATCCTTGCGCAAAGTCTCTAGTACAGTTCATAAATGCTCCTCATGATCCTCCTTGGTTTTGGAGGATATTAGAATATCATCTATAAAGACTACGACAAATTTTCTGAGGTAATCTCTAAAGACTCTATTCATCAAGTCCATGAAGATTTATGGAGCATTAGTGAGTCTGAAAGGCATTACTATGAATTCATAGTGCCAATATCTTGTGTGAAAAGCAGTCTTGGGGGTATCTTCCTTCTTCACCCTTACTTGATAATATCCCGACCGTAAGTCCACCTTGGAGAAGTATTGTGCTCCACGCAGCTGATCAAAAAATTCATCGATCTGTTTCAGAGGATAATTTTTCTTTATCGTGATTTTGTTAAGTTCACGATAATCGATGCAAAGTCGCATTGACCCATCATTCTTCTTGACGAAGAGGACTGGTGCACCACATGGTGAAGCACATGGGCGTATAAACCCTTTATCCAAATTCTCTTTTAGTTGTTTCTTCATCTCTTCAAGATCCATGACAGCCATTCTATATTGAGTCTTGGATATTGGTAGCACCCCTGGTATAAGTTCAATTGAGAATTCAACATCTTTTCTAGGAGGAAGATCAGGCAGTTCCTCGGGAAACACTTCAGCGAATTCCCTCACAATAGGCATTTCTTCAAGGATGGTTTATTCCTTTTACTCAATCATCTATGCCAGATACACATGCTCATCGGGCAGTAATATCCATGCTTTATATGATGGAGCTAAAGGAGATTCATCTTCTTCATTACACTTGTAAATAATCGAAGGTTGATTCTCCATATGGAGTGTGATTTCCCTTTCCCGACAATTTATGTTGGATTTATATAAGGAAATCCAATCCATGCCATGAATTGCATAAAATTCAACCAGAGAAAGTATGACAAGGTTCGCCAGGAAATTCAATCCACAGATTATAATAGGGGAGGACTTATATTCAGGGGATACAATGATTTCCCATTTTCCGTACTCACCAACATCTTCACTTCCATGATTTGTGTTAGAGTTGGGATTGTTCTACTAAACATTCGAGATATAAAATAATGCATAGAACCTGAATCAAAAAGTATGTTCGCTATTCTTGAATGAATAACTAGCGTACCTGTCACCACTTCATTGTCGGGGTTCACTTCGGCAGAAGTGATGGAAAAAGCTCTTACTTGCTGCCTTGGAGGTTGTTGGTTGCCTTTGAAAACCCTTGGATTAGGGAACTGATTTGAAAAATGCCCTGGTTCTTTGCAGTTGTAGCAATGAAAAATGCATTGAGGTTCGAACAGAACATTCCTCTCCTCTTTCGTAGCCGCGGGTCTTTCTTAACGATAGTTAACAGCTAGGTTCCCTTCTCTTCCACACCTAATGCATTTCCTCGTCCCCTTGAGGCAATTTCCAGGGTGCTTCTTTCCGCACTTTTGGCAAGTGGGGTGCTGGATATTCTTAGCACCGTTGGATTTATCCATCGGACTGCCAACATTGAATTCCACCTTACGCTTCTTGTCCCCATGATACCCATGTGATTCCCTGATCTCCATTTCGATATTTAGGGCACATCGGAAAATTTCCTCATAGCTGTTGATGTCACGGATCGCTAATGCTTTCTATAGGCTAGGCTTCATCCCACCAAATAAGCGGTCAACTTTGCATTCGGGGGTAACGACAAAGCCGGAAGCGTATCGTTCAAGCCTTGTGAAGTTTTCCTCATACGCTCCAATAGATTCTACGTATTTTTTCTTGAGGGAAAGGAATTCCCTTTCCATCTTAAGCTGGAGGGTGCGAGGAAAATATTTATCAAAAAACATCTGCTGGAAATCCTTCCATTCCAACGCCTCGATCCCCTCCTCAGGCTTCGTATTTTTGATTAACGTCCACCATTGACCAGCTTCACCCTATATACAATAAGCTTCCGGAAGAACCTTCTCTTGTTCATAACATTGAAGGATGTGGAATATCTTTTAAATGGAGTTGATCCATTGTTCAGTGATCGTGGGATCGGATGATCCACTAAAAGTAGGAGGCATTTGTCTTGTGAAGCTCTCGATAGTGACTTGTTCTTTCTTATGGGGGGTTGAACGTTCCTCCTGACCTGTGTTTATATTCAAAGTATGAGTTAGCTAAGAGAGAAGCGTGAAAAATTTCACAATTCCTACTCCCATTGGATTGGGCATCTCATTAGTATAGTCATCACACTGATCTTCACATCAGTTGTTATCCCGAGTCCTCCAATTACTAGCCATTAGCTGGAATAAAAGGAAAGTTAGGGGTAACACATAAAGGGTAATCCAAAGACCAAAGTTGATGACTTATCAATTAAATTTTATTTCCTTAACTTATGAATCTATAGGCTTCAATCTAGGCTTTTCCTGATCTACTTTCTAACATATATTCTTAGGGGTTTTTTTATTACCTAAATAATGGTTCATGCTAAACTTGTGGATTTACCAAAGCATATCCCCTGGGAGTGTCGTAACCAAGAGTCCAGAAAGGCCCATTGTCATGCACCAGTTCCTGTTTGAGTCTAGCTCAAAGTAGTGTTTTCGATTTTAACCACTAGGATATATCTGTGCCAGATCCGCCTCTACCTGCTCGTATCCAGATAGGGATGCATTTTCTTGATAACCCAATTACTCAATACTCACCAAAACTTAGGGACGTTTTTATTATACTTAGTCTTGTATCTAAGGCTTTACTAGGGTTTTCTAATCCTAATCCCAAAAATTACTAAACCTATCCTCTGATACCATCTATGACAACCCGAATTTTATTACAAACTTAAACATGATTTATTACATAAACTATTCACTTGATACAACATGGAACATCGAGAGGTCTAGTGTCTTTGGGGATTAGGATCATTACATAACAACTTAAAACATGAAATACAACATCTTTATTCAAAACTTCTTTTACATGACCACTACATTCCCTCGTACTTAGCCTTTCATGGGATAACCTGAGTACATGCATAAGAAAAGGGTGAGCTATAAAGCCCAGTAAGGGAATAAACATGGAATACATGAGGAGTACAACACATGTTAGACAATAGTAATATCAATAGAGAACAAGAGAAACATGGACATAAATGCATGATAAAGCATGATAATCATAACATGGAAATGTGGCAACAACACTTAACATGGAATTAGCATGAGCCAAGGCCCATTGCACATGAAGCATGAGTAAATCCTCATTGCACATGAAGCATGAGTAAACCCTAATTGCACTTGAATTATCATGAGTCAAAACTCATTGCACATGATGGATCAGGATACTATACTTTACCCAATGTATTGGAGCTCTATAAGGGCACACCCTTCTTAAACATTTCATTTCATGCATAAGTGTGCCACATCGATCATAAAACATTGACTCATAAAACATTATCATTTATTCCACGACAAAGGAATGTGGAATGAAACTTTATAATCAATAAGTAAATGTGCATGAAGTTGAATACCCTTAATAGAGAAATGGGGATGGTATTCACTACACGATGGCATTGGCTTTGAAAATCGGTGTAATTTTGGCAGTGTAACGGCGTGATATAAGAATTCATAAAAATGGTTGATGAGAGAGAAAGGGGTGCCTCATAATATCTACATGAAATGGACAGTAATGGGGTCATATTGATACATTTCCCAACAATTGTAATGGAATTTAGATTCATGGTACAAAAGTATTTCTTGAATGTAAATAAGGAGAGAGAAGTTCCTTTCGAAATTTCAGCATAGTAACGGGTGTACATGGGAGGCATTTAATGAGAGAGAAAGGGGTCTCCCATAATTCAAAAAATAATAGGGAAGTATGGGGGAGGTGAAAAACCATACCCAAACATTTATAATTGAAATTAAAAGGGCATAAAAATATTAAGAAAATTGGACAAAAAAGTGAAAGGAAGAAAACCCCTTACTTGGAAGTGTGCTTCCAACGGCTTGATAGAGGCTTGAGAGAGGCTTCTTGGGAGCTTGGGGCACCTTGGATTGATTATCGAGAGAGTAGGGAAGAGTTTGGACGAACTCCAAAGGCTTTGAGTGAGGATGAAGTGGGAGCTTGGGTGGGTTTATTTAGGAAAGGTGAGTGAATTCTTTATTATTTAGGTTTGGGACCCCTTACATTAAACTAATCCAAACCACAAATCAGATCATGATTTTTGCACATGGTTTTTGGAAAAGGGAAGAGAAAAAAAAAATTATAAGGCCAAATTCCTATCTTCTAAAAATAATGTGGTTGCTTATGTGGTGGTGATTCACACTCTCATGGAAAATAATTCAAAAAGACAAGATGTTTAATAAGTCTTGAGGGGTCCATTAATGCCTTGTAAGAATAAGTCAAACAGACCCAAAGTCACATTTTTTTAATGGTAAAACATATATTGGCCGAACATAAAGCTTATAGAATTTTATTACATTACTATTGGATCATTATGATATCATAAAACACATTATATATTTAAACGGTATTTAGTTTTTACCCAAAAATTTGACTGTCTCTGAAAATTATGAAAAATTCACCATTGGATAATTTCGACATCATGATTCTATAAATAACATTTATTTTTTCTAAATAAATTTCTAAATATGTTAATTTTAACTTTTAAAATAAAAACTGACATTTATCGAAAATTCACGGGTTTTGAAAAAAATGGCTTTCAAACCTTAATAAAAAATACAATTGCATTCATAAAATTATAAGATCATTTATATTTAATAAAAATTATTTTAATAATAATATTAATATTTTATTAAAATATTATTTATTTCAAAAATCTATTAATTAATCAAAATAGATTTCTTATCTGAATATTAACAAAAAAATACCATTTGTGCTCTAAAAAAAATATTTACAAAGTGTCAATAATGACAATAAGGTATATTCATTATTATATACAAAAAATAATATACATGAACATAGTACTAGAAATTTTTTATATAAACCCTTAAAACAGCCGCATAAGACCTAAGGGTAAGGTGTGCGATGGTGACAGACTCTTGGGGTGGCTCAGATAACATCGCTCGAGTGGTAATCTCTATCAACTTCCACTTTTCCCATAGACGCTCTCGTTCGAGCTTATCTTGATGAAGGTCAACTTGGTCTTGGTCAAGAGTGAAACCCAAGGATGCCAACTCTTTTCCGAGCTTAGAAAAATGGGCGTCGTATGGAGAAATTCTACTGGATGAGTCAATCGCTTCTTTTGTCTGGGTAAATTGGATTTGTTAAAGCCCTATATTTATACTAATCATGTGATCAATGTTCAACGGATATATTAAAAATGGTCAAAATTCTTAACATAAAACCAAATAAGTTGACATTTTATATAAACATTTTACATAAATAGACATTTAATTAGATGAAGTGGGATTTCCATTAATGAAACTTTGGGTCGTTATAGGGATTTCTATATTATTTATTTATTTTTCTAATAGTTATTAGACATTATGGGTAATTTAGATATCATGATACCATTTGGGTGTTTCTTTCTTCAGTGGCATCATATTCTAAGGGTTGAGATCAGTACAAATGTGTATATAGTTTGACTTAGACCTGGTAAATTTACATTCTAGGGGATATAGGGTCCATTCTAGAGTACCCTAGAATTTGGTTTTTTAATATGGTGGCTACATGAAACCCTTATCATTATTATGATGCGTATCTTGTTGAAATAGATTATAGGGTTTGCAAAAAGTCGTTTGGCCCCACATTGTGAATTATTCTATAGGGATTAATTATGTTATGCCTCTTCTATGATTCAAATGATAATATTTGGTCAGATATACATGTTTGTAATTTGGGGATGTAACAAAATGATATTTTATGAAATTTTTCTTTCCAAAAAATTAAGTTAATTCATTTGATTTCTTTCATTACACACAACACTCATTTTAAATGAACCATGATATAATATTAAAATATTATTATTTAACATTCCAATTATGACAAAGCTATTAAATTGGTGGCTATGAATATGAGTAACTAAATTATGAAAATTATTTGTTTTACACATGAATAAATTAAATTCATTGGTTAAAAAATTATCAAATAAGTAAATAAAAATCATTTGAAAGTAAAAGAAATGTTTTTATGAAAAATTGTATTTATGTACACAATGTGTTTTTATTTTAATAAATTCAATTAATCACTATTATATTATTATTTTAAAGAAATTTATATATATTATATTTAATCAGATGTTTTATCATTCATCTAAAATTTATTCTTTTCATCATGAGATAATAATAAATTATTTTTTATGCATTAAACCCGTATATTTTTTCAAAAGAAGTACCATCATGTTTTTCATGCTGATTTTAAAATTAATTTTATTCACTTTTAGAAATTTATTTAAAATATTAACTAAAATTTGGAAATAAATATTTTATTATTATCTTATAGTGAATTTTTTAAAATTTTCTTAAAAGAATAATTTGTCAATGAATAGTTGGAAATACTGATTTGTATTAAAAATTATCCTTTCATTTTAAATATTTATAGGTTAAATATTGTTTTAAGGTGGTTTTAAAATAAAAAATAGATCATATATGTTATTATAAATCCCAATTAGATCATTTTAATTATTTTCATGTTGAATTTAGATATAAATACTTTTATACTTAATAAAAAAAATTCATTGAAAAAATGATTTTTCATCGTGATTGTGTGTTTAATTTTAAATTAAATTATTCCAATTATGTGAATTAAATTTGATAAAATGGATTCAAATTTTTTTATTAGATAAATTAAAATTTTTTAATATGATAAACTTAATATTTTTCATAATTAATAGTAAAAATATTAAAAAAATAATTTTCGCGTTTAAGGTTAAAACAAGCCTTTCTGTTTTTCATTCTCTTGTGTTATAATTAATTTTTCACACACATAGTTATTTTATTTTATAAATAATAGTTTATATTTATAAACATTTGGTTCAAATTATCGAGTAAGTATTATTTTATTTTTAGGAATAAATGATAACTTAGATAGGTAAAAAATGAGTTACTCTAGAAAAAACTAAAAATGTGAACGTAAGTCAACATTGAGGTTAATGGGGTAGCATTATTAAAACATGTGTCTTTTATATTTATTTATCTTTTTATATAAAATATATTCCTTCCAATAAATTATTTATCAATTTTTAAGGAACTTGGTTTTAGATTATCTTCCAAATACTGAATAGGTTTGGGTATTTGTAAAAATTCCACGCCTCCTAACTTATAAATGGAAACCCCCACTATTATACTATACCAACATAAAGATCCTTTTTATTTAGAAAATAATTTCTCAAACACATTATATACTTACTTACCCACATCCTAGAGTCATTTGTTTTATCATAGAACCCTCCTAAGAAGGATTTTGGAGCTATCCTAAATAGGTTTTCCGAAAAAGATGTATCTTTTTAACCTAGTTTTTTATTTTATTTATTCTTCCACATACATAAAATTTTATTAAAAAATTATGATATAATAAAATCATTAAATCACATATAATTATATTTTTTTATGTAAATTTTTTTAAAAAAATCCATCTCCTCTTTCGTCAAGTTGGAAAAAACTGTTGACGGTGTGTATGGTGGAATACCACCTTGCAAACTAATATAATTCATTTTCCATCACCGCCTCCTAAAAAATATATAATGATAGATTTAAAGTATATAATTTATATTTATCAAAAATATTATACTTATGGAGTCAAAATATCACATAAACATTTTAAATTCAAATCTTTTTAAAAATAATAACATCGCTCGTGCGTATATGTGGATAGTCTCCATTAGGAAGTGATGTGATGCGTTTATAATTTTATTATGACATGGACAGTAATAAGGTAAAATTTAAGTAATATATATTAAATACATGATATAAAAATTATTCTATCAAGTATAAATTTTATCTACCTTTCTTTCATTCCAAACATTGAAAAACTAAAAAAATGTTCATGTGTACATATATTCTATCATCCCAATGGACAGTATATTTCATTTTTTAAATATATAACTATTTTGGATGAAATGAAATATATATATGATTAATTAATATTATATTTATATCATTATTTAAATTAAGAATATTATTTAACCATAATAATTGTATAATGACCAAAACTACTAAACCGATACATTCATGAAAAACAAAGAAGTTGTCACCTGAAGAGTGATTTTAATAAGGACTTTTTAATAAAGAGGTGGTAAAAGGTTATAAGTAAATCATATATGGAATGATATATATTATTAAGGTTATTTAATATATTTATAATAAACATATATTTATTATACATTAATTTTTAATTTGTGTGAATAATTTTGAGACTTGAGGTAATGGATTTTCATCTCACTTTTATTTATGTGGGACACATGTCATGTTCACCACTTGTTTATTTTTTTATGGTATATATACTACCGATGAATATATTTAATTATTATTCCCACAAAAATTATAAAATATTAATATCTATATCAGGATATTTATTTCATGGGGCTTGCAATTTAAAAGTTACCCAACTGGTAATGGTTTAAAGATAAAATCTCATTATTTGGGTGATTTTTAACAATCATACTTTTGAAAATTAAATATTATGATCTACATATCAATATAATCATGAATTTTATTCTACTCTAGTTTTTTATGTTAATTACTTTTTTCCCTTTCATTTTCCCCTCTTTATATACTCATGTGTCCAAAAGAATATTTTAAGGAAAAATGACTTTATTTCCTTTTTTGGTTGAAAACACTTTTTCATCCATATACATGTTTATAAAAATGTTTTCTATAATATTTATAATATTCCACTATGATATTTTAAATTTTTTAACACTTTTTTTAATTTTTAAAAATTGGATTAAATTAAATCTTCTTGTCATTTTCAAAAAAGGTACTTTTTGAGAGAGAAAGGCAATAGCCATTTTATTTAAATAGAAAAAGAGTAAAAAAAGAGTACAGGGAGGAGTATACCGAAACAAAATTCTAACAAAAACAAGCTTATGTTGCTCAGGACCAGGTATAGATAATGTGTTTAGAAGACTGAAAAGGGAGCCTTCCTCTTTTCTTCACTTGCACCCAAGGTCCCCCACCATCCTCCAGGGACACAACATCGATGACCCCTTTCATATCCTCTTATCCTATAGCAGGATTATCTCTATGCCCTTCTTCTTCGCTGCTTCCAGATGCAATCATATCAAAATAATTATGAGTGCTTATTGTATAATTTTTTCCTTTTGTTGTTCTGATCTTGGAATGTTTGGAGCCGAGACAAAAAACTGTTTGAAGCTGATCCACATTGGGGGTTTGAGTCCCCCTTGCACCTTGATCCGCATCCGGTTCCTGTACAAATACCTTGAGATTGTTTTTGATTGGTTCTAAGATGTCATGTACAACAGATTTTAGGACAAGGAAATCCGATTTCTGATTTCTATTTGAGATCAAAAGTGAAGAAACTGCTTGAGTTGGAGCATTCCCTTCATGTATCTTAGAAGAATCCCACTCCATATAGTGATTAAAGGTTCTAATCTCCATCTTTGTGTGAGTTTTCATAGGTGTATAATTGATCTTACTAATAGAACCTTGCACAGTAGATGAGTTTTTGTGTTTAGATTTCAGAGATATGGCATCATCCATTTTCCCTTTACCTTTGCGACCCTTAGAGGCCATTGACTTCTTTTGGTGACATATTTTCATGTTCAAATCATCTTGAATATATAATTCCTAAACGTTCTGGTTATCATTAGATTCATCTTCAGCATGGTCATCATCTGCACCAATCTGAGAGTTTCCATGGTGGGATGAACTAACCAAATCATCCCAAGACAATTTCGGTTTATTATCCTACTTTAGCTAATGAGACACTGACTTTTCTTTAACACAAGGAGAGTTGTGGGTGGCCTTGGAAGTACACCCATCAGAAATTGTAGAAAATTCATCTCCAAAAAGTTCTTGTGTCTTCAAATTACTATCATCCTCAGCTTGTTTTTGAAGTGCATTAGTAGGTAAAGAAACAGTCTCAGAGGTGTGCTCGGCATCTTTAGTTTGTTCGTCTGACTTGACTAATGGTTCAACCTGTTTCTTTTTCCGACACTGACTATAGTCATGTCCTTTTAAAAGACAATTTCAACAACTTATTTTCCCCCTACAGTTAGCGAGCAGATGTTCGATAATACCACAAGTAGTACAAAAGGGGGGGGGGGGTTCTTTCATATTCAATCCTAAGGAAAAATTCATCCTATGGGGTTGAAATAACAATGTGATCAATTAAGACAGTGCTAAGATCGACCTTTATTAGCATCCTTGAAAAGTGTCCATAGCTGGCATTTTTAGTTGTGTTAACCATTCTGATTGGAATGTCAATAGCCGAAGCTATATCGAAGAGATTTTCTGGGTGCCAAAGATCCCAGTTAAGCCCATGGACCTTGACCCAGACCTGTGCATAGGTTTCTCTAAAATCATTAAGGTTAAAATTCAGGTTCTAATCATAAATTCTAAAAACACCTGGTCTAAGGTTAATAGATCCTACACCCCAAGAAATCCCTTTTAGTTATACAGAGGTAAAGAGAATATGAACGAAACCACGACCTAATGGGATACATTTGTAGCCAGTGACACCCCAAATTGAATCCAGTTGAGATTCCAAGTAAGAGACCTTCCATGGTTTCATCCCTTTTGACAGATTAATAAGATCAATGAAGGATAACTTACAATGTTCGATTCTCTCAGAAATAGCTCCCTCGGAGGCTGAAACATGAGCAATCGAACCTTTTTTGATGATCCGTTGTGTGACCCAGTATTTGAGAAATGCAAAGGAACCACTGGAGGAGCCCGCGAATGAAGATCCACTATCAACAATTCTGGATTTCAGATCTTTGAAAATAGGAAGAAGGATTTAAACATAACAGTACAGGTTGAGAATTCTAGGGTTACCGCTGCTTCCATGATTACCAAGGATCGTTGAGTCCCGATGCTGCTCTCACTCTGTAGGGTTTCGCTCCCGATATTACTCTGTAGCGTTCCGCTCCCGCTCCTCCATCTCCTCCCAGTAATCTCAAAAATGGTACTTTTCGAATTTTTACTAATAATGTGGAAGGAATCATTGTTTGAATGTAAACAACATAAACATAATTTTCCACATTCTTGAAAAATAAATTATTAGAATAATAATTTATAATTTTACATTTTCATTTTCAAATTAAATATTTTGTAATCTTTTTTATTTCAAATAAATTTTTTCAAACGGGAAAGGATATTTTCCCTAAGAATTTTTTCAAGTGATATTTTAATAGAATTTTCCATATAATATGGAATCCTTTGATGTTTCTTAATCATTTCTAGGGATATGATTCAATGATAATATAAGACCCCAATATTTTATGGTATGTATCTTCCTAAATAATTTCAATTAATTCAATATATTAAATTACATGAAAAATTATTTCATATTATATAAATCATATAAAATAACATAGAGAACAAAAAAAACTTTATAAGTAAAAAATTGATGTAATAAGAAGTTTTTTCTAGTAATTAAGGAATATATACCAATGAAATAATTACTTGAACTTCGGAATAGTAATGCCACCCTTAGGAATAGTAATTCGGCCAATGGAATAGTAACCTCACCTATGGAAGTAAAAAATATATAGGAACCCTATAAATAGTAATATGATATAATTATGTCACTATATAAGTAAATAAATATTTTAGAAATTATTAATTGATTATTGATATTTTCATAAAATATTAATATTTATTTTCAATTTTATAATTAATAAAATGATTTATAATATAAATTATTTAAATAAAATGGAATCATAAATTAATAATTTTATGTCTTATGATTTTAAGATAATTTTATGAGACCTTATTTAATTTTTAAAAGTATTATAAAATTAGTTATAATTTTAAAATTTGTATATTTCGAGTAAAAACTGATTTTAATTAAAAAAAATGAATTTCTCATATTTAGAAAATTATTTTCATAAAATTGAGTACTTTTTAAATTATACACATTGAAAAATGTTTAGGTTGGTTTTTTGGGATTTTTCTAAAATACTTGAATTTTGGTGAATAGTAAAGTGCGGTAATTTACAATATATATAAATTATAAGTTAAATACACTTTTCCTTCAGTGATTGATGATTTAATCACCACTTATTCTAACTCACATGAACCAATTACTATATTTATTCATATTAATAGTCAATGTTTCTTGTCTTGATCTAGAATAATAAAATAATGAATAAAATTTTCAAAAAAACACCCCTCTCCTCTACTATATATACCACCCCTCACTACCTATTCTCCTCACACCACAAAATCCATTAAACTTGTCCAGTTTCTTCCATATCCTCTTACCAAACCTCTTCTACACATCCATTATTTATTGGTCTCAACCAAATACTGAAATAAATTTCCTTTAAAAGGCTCTCAATGAGAGGAATTCAAGTGGTTAATCCCTTTTTGTTCTCTTTCAATTTATTTTTATTTATTTTCTTCTTATTCTATCCTTAATTATCCAGTAATAAAATTCATGATAACTCTAGTACCATATATATACTGTAATTTATTATTATAATGTAATATTCATCATCAAACCCCTTCTAGTCTCACTGTATTCTAAAAATGAAAGCATCGCCTGTGAGGTGTCGATTTACCGCCTTCATGGATGACATGTTTTTTAATTAAATTATTCCTTCAAGGATGGTCGTAAAACCATTTTTATTTATAAAAAATAAAATAAAATATTTATTACAACTTATTTAAAATTTTGGAACCAATATATATAATATGAATTCATAATACAAAACTAGTTCATAGTGATTAAGAAAATCATCAAAATAATCTAAATGATTATCACAATCATTTTATATAATTATTAATCCTAAGTACATATATATAAATTAATTTAATATATAACCATTAATTATTCTATAATTTTCTTAATAAAATATATTTTTAATTCTAGACAACTATTCTCATTTTACATGATTTTTTGTACATATATACAAGTAAACAGAGATCCTGAAAACCAAGGAAATGAACACCCCCAAATGATAAAATTGTATCTTATAACTCATAAAAATGACATAAATGAACTTAATAAAATTATAGTAAATTAAATAAATGTATAAAAGGTTTTTAATTAATTAATTAGTGGATTTAATTTGATTATCTAGGACATTTAGATCATGTTCTGAACACATTCAAACATAAGGTAAGGGACTTTGTCTCAATCTCCATTTTATTGAGACTTACTTAGTATCATTCCCCAAATCATTCTTATGTGGTATATATACATCCTCATTTTGGTCATTTTTCATTTTGAATTATATTTCTTTTAAATATCCATATTCTTTTATCATGAATATGATTATTTTCTTAGTCGTATACCATTTTACATGCCTTGTTTATTTTAAATATTGCTTAAAATGAGGAAATATTAATGAATATGTATCCTGTAATCAGTATTTATATTGAAAAGTCATATTTCTCTAGAATTAAATATATTTATGAATAATTATTTGGACTTGAAGTGATAGATAGGGCCAGTTATATCCCCTCTATGCATCGATAAGTCTCATGACACAAATAATTTGGCGACAAACCCTTACTGTATGTTTACAAATAGAATCATATGGGTATCTAACCACAAACATAAACCACCTTGATGGTATGATAGTTCTTGTTCTATATACTTGAATTC
This sequence comes from Viscum album, assembly GCA_963277665.1. Classification (NCBI taxonomy): domain Eukaryota; kingdom Viridiplantae; phylum Streptophyta; class Magnoliopsida; order Santalales; family Viscaceae; genus Viscum; species Viscum album. Next base: position 1,228,399 of record CAUJRU010000069.1, read on the forward strand.
CAAATAATAATAATTTTCTTTATTCAGTAGTAAGTTATTACTTTTTATTTGGTTTTCACTTAGACAAAATCAATGGTTGCAGTATCATTGTTTATGTATATATGGATTGTGTTTTCTATATTACTTACCTTTCCATAATTTTTTATTCACTATTGTATTTACCTCACTTTTTATTGTTTCATATAACCCTTATTTTTCAATTTATCCCACCCTTTTAATTTTTTCATCACCCAGGTTGTGAAGACAAAATCTTTGAATAAGTGATGAGAACCAATTTACTTTCTTTTGTTATGTTCTATGTTTAATTATTAACGTAATGAGGGAACCATGTATGTGTGTCGTTTCTTCAAGAATACTAAACTAATAGATCCTTGGTGATGTGATCTTTTGTATCTATGTTATTATAAAATAAATACCACTGACTCAGGTCTAATAGGTTTGGGGTTGTTCTAGTTGGTATTATGGGATGTTTAGTATAAACCCTGGGAACTAGATTTAGAAGACATAGTTTATGGAACATAACCCTAAGATAGACTTTGATGATAAGAATATAAAAAAATTATATAAAATTTCATAGATACTACAAATGAACTTGGTTCTGGCACAGATATAACTAGGGGTAACAACTCCAATAAGGTGTTTTGGGACTGACTTGGGGTAACCTAGTACATGAAAATGGGCCTTACTACGCACCTATTTTCACACGCTCGGGGGATATGATTTGGATAATTCACCTTTTGTTTATAAACAATTATGAATTATTTAAAAGTAAATATGCCCCTAATGAAACAATGTTATGATTATGAAATTAGCTATGAATAAATTTTCATTTTATGTTTAGAGTTTTTCTAGCTCAAAATTTTGTATAATGAATCATAACCTAATTTAGTTTAAGTCCTTTTCTATAAATGGATCCTAATAGAAGTAAATGAATAAATACTCATAGACAGTGTAGAGATTTCCCCACTAATGAAGACAATATAGTTAGTATTGGAGTTTATCAGGTCAGGACTATATTATTACAACACACTATGGTTTTGATGAATAACCATACAAAACATACATTGGATCATTTCATGAAGCAGAAGCCCCTATATTTCAGTGGGACTACTAATCTAGGGGTAGCTGAGGAATAGATAAATTCCCTTGAAAAGATATTTCTAGAATTGTGATTGAATGAAAATTAAATGGTAGTGCTAGAAGTATATTTTCTCAAGGTTAATGCTGATCAATGGTGGTATTTGATCCAAAATACTAGGGAGAAAGAAAAAATATAGGACATGGAATAGAGAAATTTTAGGGAATTTTTTTTCAAATGCTTCCCTCATGAGAAATGAACTGGAATGATGATAAAATTCCTTAGCTTAAAGAAAAGGGAAGAAGAAAGTGTTATAGAGTATGAGTTTACTGTCACAAGACTAACAACTAATTATATAGATTATATACATGATTCAGAAGACAAGATTGATCATTTATTTAAATTTATTAAGTGAATTCTCTAAATGGCACTGGATTTGAAAAAAAATCATCATATGATGAAATAGTATTAAGTAACCACAAAACAGAAAAGGAATTTTCTAGATCATATATGTTTAACTTAAATCAAGATAATAATAGGTCTGTTGATATCCATAGAAAATATGAAGCATCAAAGCGTAAAAAGGGAATGAAGAAATTTCTATTATAAAAAAATTATAAAAAAACATCCTAGTAAATTCTTGAAATTAATGTAAGTTCATTGTAAGCAAGAAGAAAAGGGTTATTTAGATAATCATTTCAAGGAAAAGAGATAAATCAATGATGTTAAAAGATTTAACTATAATGAAATGGGGAATTTTTCAAGACAATGTCCAAAGCATCCAGGGAATCTACCATATAAGTGGCAAGGGGATATGGCCATGCTTATGCAATAAGAACTATAGAGGTTGAAGTTCTTAATTATATGGTGGAAGGTACTTTAATTATTTCCTAAAACTGAGAAAATTATTTATTTTATTTTGGGTCATCACGTTCTTTTTTATCATCCTAGTTTTCCTAGAAAATTAGGCATTTCATTTTTTATTTAATAAATTAGGTTTATGTAAAAACACTTAAGGGTAGTATCATTGCAAAACAGATGTGTCAGTTAGTCACATTTTTGGAAAATAAACATGGTTTAGTTTCAAACCTTATCGTCATAAAGATGGGTGATTTTTATATAATCTTTGTTATGGAAGAGATTTCAAAATATGATTTGAAAGTCTATTACAATAAGAATGAAGTTGAAATTTGTGAATAAGATGTATAATCCCTTATCATTTGAGAAGAAATTTCATCATCTGGTTATTATCTATACCCACCTCCAATAACCCTAGTAAATAAAATTCTTGGGGTGGAAGAGAAAATAAAATCTATGGATGATGAAAGTAATCATTGAATTGAGGATGTAAGAATTGTGAAAAAATATATTGATGTATTTCTATAGGATATAACTGGACATCCTCCGGAAAAGGAAGTCAAGTTCTCTATTTATTTAGTTTCTGGTGAAAGACCTATATCAAAGACTCCCTATAGAATGGAAACTATAGAATTATTAGATCTAAAGAAACAACTTATGGAATTGAGTAAAAAGTGATTTAGTCTCCCGGTTTATTCTCTATTGGGATCCCATATTCTCTTTATCAAGAAGAAATATGGATCCCTGAGGTTTTTTATTGATTATAGAGAAATCAATTCTATCACAACAAAGAACATGTATCATATGAATCTCATTGATGATTTGTATAATCATCTTCATAGAGCTCAATATTTTTCAAAGACATAACTTCGATATGGATATCATAAATTGTATGTGAGGAAGAAAGACATTCCAAATATAGTATTTTATACCAAGTATAGACATAATGAGATTACAGTAATGCTATTTAGACTGACAAATGCACCTTCTATTTTCATGGATCTAATGAATAGATTTTTCAAGGAATATATTAATGATTTTTGGGTGGTATTTATTGATGATATCTTGATATAATCCAAATTTTATGAGGACCATGCGAACCACTTGTGGGTTGTTGTGAAGTCTCTTATAAGAAAATATTTTTATAGGAAGTTTATTAAGTGTAAATTTTGGCTTCATAACCTTTATTTTCTTGGACTTATTGTCTCTAATGATATAATATAAGTTGATATTATGTTGAAAAAGGCAATCCAATAATGGCCTACACCAAAACACATAACTAAGGTACGTCGTTTTATTAGATTATAAGGTTACTATCAGAGATTCATTCTGAATTTCTCCTGATTGGATAACCTGCTAACTAATATCACATTTAAAGGAGTTAAGTTCATATGGAAAAAATAATATATAGAATGTTTTGAATAATTGATGAGAATGTTGTTCAATGCTCAAATTTTGAATCTTCCATCTATAAATGATGGGTTTGTTATATACAGTGATGCATCAAAAAAGAGAATGGGTTGTGTCCTTATGAAAAATGATAAAATTATTGCTTATGCATCAAGAAATTTGAAGACACATGAAAAAGAGTATCCAACATAGGATCTTGAGTTTGTATCAATAATATTTTCTTTGAAAATATAAAGACATTATCTCTATGGTGAAAGATGAGAGATATTTATGGATCACAAGAGTTTTAAATACAATTTTTCACAAAAATATTTCAACATGAGGTAAAGGATATGGATTTATTTACTCAAATATTTTGATTTATAAATACACTACCACCACAGAAAATAAAATAAGGTAGTAGATTCATGAAGAAGTAATGATCATGGAATTATAACCCAAATGTGGATTCAAAAAAATCTTATGTTCATGGATCTAGTAAATATGGATAAGGGAATTGATAAAGAAGGGGAAAAGATTTATTTTTCTAATGATTATTAAACCATATTTACTAGTGAAGATATTAGGCTCCCAATGTGATGATGAGAATCTTTAAAATAAAATTAAAGCTATTAATGATATAATATTGGAAGAATTCGTATATGAGGATAGAGTTTTGAAATTTTGAAAGAAGTTGTGTGTTCCATCAATACCTGTGATAAAAAGGGAACTACTAGATGATTCTCATAGCTAAAATTTATCTATAAATCTTGGTAGTACAAATATGGGTAGAGATATGAAGGAACATTTTTGGTGGGATAGCAAGAAGTAGGAAATTTCTGACTATGTGTCAAAGTGTCTAGTTTTTCAACCAGTTTAGGCTAATAGAAAACAAACTAGAGGATTCGTGAAACCTATACTTATTCTAATGTGGAACTTGGATAATATTATGATTTAATTAGTCATATGAGTGCCAAATAAACCTAGAAGGAATGATTAAATATGGGTAATTATAGATAATCTTACAAATTTGGAACATTTCCATGTTATAAGAGAAGATTTTCTACTTTATTTCCTAGAAAGAATCTATATTAATGAAGTTTTAAGACATAATGGTGCACCTATTTTGATTGTTTCTAATTGAGATCCTCAATCTACATTAAAATTTTGGAAGAGTCTTCATATGGCTTTGGATACTGAGCTTCATATGAGTAATTCTTATCACCCTTGAACCGATAGATAGTCTAATATGACTATTCAAATATTTTAAGACATGTTGAGATCGTGCTCACTAGCTTTTAAGGAATTTTGGATCAGTACTTACCTTTGGTAGAATTTTCAAAAAATAATAGTTCTCATTCTAGTATTCAAATGGTGTTATACGAAGCATTGTATGGAAATAGATTTAAAACTCCAACTTTTTGGGATGAAGTTGGTGAGCAGAAACTTATTGTCCTATAAATTATTTGGGATACAATGACAAAGGTAAAGACTAATCAAGATCATATTACGGCTTCTAAAATTAGAAAAAATGTATACTCTGACTATTGGAGAAAAGAGTTGGAATTTTAAGTCGATGATTATGTCTTTTTGAAGGTATCTCCATGGATGGGTGTCTTAAGGTTCGGTAAGAACCTGAAACTGAGACCCAGGTACATTAGACCATTTGAAATTCTAGAATGACTTGGAGTTGTAGCTTACCATTTAGCAATGCCACCGAATTTCTCCAATGTTCATGATGTGTTCTATGTGTCATTTTCTAAAAATTACATGCCATACCCAACACATTTATTCTCCCATGAAAAAATACAATTGTAACTAGATTTATCATACTATGAAGAGCCTATCGAGATTCTTGACATAAGAGATAAATTATTGAGAAATCAGTAAAATCAACTATTAAAGGTTTTTTTTTTGAGAAACCATAAAACAGAAGGAGAAACCTTGGAACCTAATGATGATATGAATAAGAACCACCATTATTTGTTTAGAAGGAAATATTCCTTAAAATTTTTAGGATAAAAAATTTGGTGGGAAAAATATAACACCCTAATATTTCATGGCTTGTATCTTCTTAAATAATTTTAATTCATTTGATAGCTTTCATTTCACAAAAAATTATTTCATATATTATAAAACATATAAAATCACAAATATAAGAAAAAAACATTATAATTGAAGAATGAATGATATAAAACGTTTTTTCTAAAATTAAGGAACATATACCAATGAAATAATAACATAGCCTTTGGAATAGTAATGCGACCCTTAGGAATAGAAATTCAGATAATAGAATAAAAAACTCGCCTATATAAGTATAAATAAAATTTACACATCTTACAAATGGTAATATGATATCATTATATCATTTTATAAGAAAATAACTATTTTAGAAATTATAAATTAAATATTGATATTTTCATAAAACATAAATTTTTTACTTTCGATTTTATAATTAATATATCAATTTAAAATTAAATTTATTTTCATAAAATAGAATCATAAATTAATAATTTGAATTCTTATTACTATAATATATTTTTAAGAAACCTCACTTAATTTTTCAAAGTGTTATAAAATGACTTATAATTTTAAAATTGGTATTTTTTGAGTAAATGATGATTTTAATTAAAAACTAAATTCATAATATTTAGAAAATTATTTTCATAAAATGGAGATCATTTTTCAATTCTACATATAAAAAATGGTTAGGATTAATTTTTTTATTTTTTTAAAATACTTGGATTTTTTGTGAATTGTAAATTATGGTAATGTGTGGTATATATACATTATAAGTTAAATACACTGTTACTTGAGTCATAGCTGATGTAACCTCCATCGGTTTGAACTCACATGAAAAAATTACTATATTTAGTCATAAGAATATTTATTATTTCTTTTCCTGAGATAAAATAATAAAATAATGAATAAAATATTCAGAAAAAAACACCCCTCTCCTCCATTATAAATAGAGCCCCTCACCACATCTTCCCATAACACAACAAAATCCTTGGATATTTTCAAATTTCTACCCATTTATCTTCCCAAACCACTTCTCCATGTCCTATATCCCTTGGAATCAACAAAATAGCAAAATCAATTTCCTTAAAAAGGTTCTCATGGAGAGGAATTCAAGAGGTAAATCATTTTTTGTTGTCATTCAATTTCTTAAAATTTTCTTTATTCTTATTCTATCCTTACCTATTATTTAAAAAAATTAATGATTACTACAATATATTATATATACTATAATTTTATTATAACAATGGAATATTCATCCTCAATCCCCTTCTCTGCTCTTTTTTATTTGAAAAATGAAAACATCGTCCCTCAGGTGCTGATTTACTGCCTTCATGGATGATGTATTTTAATCTATCAATTACACATTCAAGGTAGGTCATAAAACAATTTTTACTGTCAAAGAAAACTATAATAGATTTATTACAACTTATTTGATATTATGGAACCATTATATATACATAATATGAATTAATAAGAAAAAACGTTTTCTTGATGATCGGAAAAATTCCAAAATAATATAAATGGTTTTCACTAATATTTTATCTAATGTTTCATCTGCATACCATTTAAAAGAATGAAATATATAACCATTTAATTTTATTTAATTTAATTAATAAAATATAATTTCAATTCTGTGATACTATTATCATTTTACATTATTTTCCATACATATATACAAGTAAACTGATCATGAAAACCAAGGAAATGAACGTCCACGAATGATAAAACTGCATCTTATAACTCATCAAAAATTCCATAAATAAAATAAATAAAATTATACTAAATAAAGTAAATTTAGAGAATATTATTAATTAATTAATTAATGGATTTAATCTAATTATTCATGACATTAATATCAAGTGAATATCATATTCGGAAATTAGGTAAGGGGATTTGTCTCAATTTCTATTTCATTGAGACTTACTGGTCATTATGAACATAATCATTCTTATGTGGGGTATCTATGGCCCCTTAGAGATAATTTTTCATTTGAAATTATATTTCTATTAAATATCCATATTCTTGTATCATGGATATGACTATTTTATTAGTTGTATACCATTTTACATGTGGTGTTTTTTTTAATGTCATTTTAAATGGGAAAATATTGATGAAATTACATCATCTACTTAATACTTATATTAAAAAGTTATTTTTTCATGAATTAAATATATTTATGAAGAATTATTTGTACTTTAAGTGAAATTTAGGACAATTTATAGCCCTTTGATGCTTCGATGGGTCTCATAAGACAAAAAAGTTAGCGACAAACCCTTCATGTATGATTCCAAATAGAATTAGACATTTATCTAACCATAGACATAAACCATATTGACAATATTATGGTTCATGTTCTAGATACATGAATTCCAAATATTAATTATTTATTTTATTCAATATTTAGTTATTAATTTCCATTAGGTTATCACTTAGACAATATCTATGGAAACATGATCATTTTGTATGTATAAATGGCTTGTGTTTTCTAGATTACTTACCTTTACATAATTTCTATTCCTTATTTTCTTTACATAACTTATTATTTTTTAATATAACCCTTATTTGGAATTTGAGCTCACCCTTATATTTTTTTCCTTCCCTAGGTTGTGAATATGAAATCTTTGAATAAGTTATGAGAAGCTGTTTATTTTATTTTTTTATATTATATGTTTTATTTTTAAGGTAAATTAGGGAACCATGTATGTATCTAGTTTAATCAAGAATACTAAACTGATCGATCCTTGGTTATGTGATCTCTTATATCAATGTCATTTTAATAAAATTACCATCAACTCTTGTCTAGTGGGGTCAGGTTTGTTCCAGTTTGTATTAAGGGATGTTTAGTAGAAACCTTGGGAACTAGATTTATAAGAAATAGTTAAGAGAGTATAACCCTAAGATAGACTTTAATAATAATCATAGAAAAATATCTTATAATTTTGGTAAGGTATTGACTATGTGGGTCTTCCTAGAAATATGTCTATGTCTGGATATTATAATTGAACTTTGTTCTAGCACAGATATAACTAGGGGTGACAACTCTAACAAGGTGTTTTGGGCCTTACTTGGGGTAACTTGGTACATGAAAATGGGCCTTACTATGCACCTATTTTGACACTCTCGGGGGATATTCTTATGAAAATTCACATTTTATTTGAAACCCATTATGAAGGACATAAAATCAAATATGTCCCTAATGAAAGCATATTATGTTTATGAGATTGGTTATGAATAAATTTTCAATTTATGTTAAGTGTTTTTCTATCTATAAATTTCAAATCATGATTTATAACCTAATTTTGTGTATTTCATTATTTAGAAATGTAGCCTAATGAAAGGAAAGGAATCAATACCAGCAACCAATATAGATATTTCCAAACAGAGTAATTCAACACAGTTAGTGTTAGAGTTGTGTAAATGATGACTATATTAGGACAGCTTACTTATGTTATGATGAATAACCATACTAAAAAAATGATGGATAATTTCAGTAAGAATAAGCCCCCATATTTTAGTTTGACTACTAAACCAATGGTCTTTGAGTAGAGGATCATGTCCCTTGAAAATAAGATTCTTGAATTGATATGCAATGAAAACGAAAAGTTAGTAAAAGAAGTATATTTTCTCAAGGGTGATGTTTATCAATGGTGGTCTTTGATCAAAAATACAAAGGGGTAAGATGAAATAGAGGACATTGAATGGAGAACATTTAATGCAAAATTATTCGACAAATACTTCCTTCATGATAAAAAAACTAGAATTAAGAGAAAATTATTTATCTTAAAGAAAACAGATGAAGTGTTGTGGAGTATGTTGCTACCTTCACTAGACTAGAAAGTTCTGATATATATTACATGCATCATTCAAAAGAAAATATTGATCATTTATTATAAGGTATTTAGGTAAGTATTTGAATGGTGCTAGCTTTGAAAACATTTTCATCGTATAATTAAATAGCATTAAGTGCCATAAAAATATAGAGAAGAAATTTTCTAAATCGTACATTTTCAAAGGAAATTATGATAAGAAGAGGTATTTTGATAAATATGGAAAAGGTGAAGCATTAAATAATAAAAATGGAATGAATAAATTTCCATTATGTAGAAATTGGGGAAAGAATCATCCTGGGAAATGCTTGAAATGAATGAAGATTTTCTATATGTTTGAAGAAAAGGGTCATCAAGATAATGAACGAAAGGGGAAGAAACAAATCAATGATGTTCAATGGTTCAACTATAATGTAATGGGGAAGTATTCAAATCAATGTCCCATGTATCAGGGGAATATAACACAGTAGTTTCCATGGGGAGATGTCCATTATTATGTGATAACAACAATAGAGGTAATGATTCTAATCATGTAGTGGAAGGTACTTTAATAATTTCCAAAAAAAATAGCCATTGCTTTATTTGATTTTGGATTATCACATTATTTAATATCTTCCTTGTTTTCCAAGAAAATTAGGCATTTCCCTTTTGATATAATAAATTATTTTTCATTTAAAACTCTTAAGGGAATTATAATTGTAATAAATATGTGTCAATTAGTCCCTATCTAGACACATAACCATGATATATATGCAAACCATATCGTAATACATATTGTTGATTTTGATATAATCCTTGGTATAGATTGGATTTCAAAATATAATTTGAAAATATATTATAATAAGAAGGACTCTAAAATTTGTGAGGAAAATTTAGAATCCCCAATCCTTAGAGAAGAAACATCAATATCTATTTCTTATCCAGATACACCACCAATAGCTCTAGAAAATGAAATTCTTAGGTTTTAAGAGTAAAAAATGTAAAGGGGTGAGGAAATTAATCTTCGAATTGAGGATGTATCAATTTTGAAAGAATATATTGATGTATCTCTAGATAAAATACTTGGACATACTCCCGAGAAGGAAGTCGAGTTCTTTATTGATTTTATTTCTGGTGAAAGATCAATACCAAAGACTTCTTATATAATAGACCATGTGGAATTAGTGGATCCTAAGAAACAACTAGAAAAATTTAGTGACAATGGATTTACTATACCCTATTTTTCTTTATGGGGAGCTCATGTTCTCTTTGTCAAGAAGAAGTATGGATCCTAGAGGATGTTCCATGATTATAGAAAAATCAATGTTATTATAAAAAACATCAAGTATCTTCATCCTCTCATTAATGATTTTTATGATCAACTTCACGGAGCTCAATATTTTTTTAGGATTGACCTTCAATATATATCATCAATTTCATGTAAGGAAGGAATATATTCCAATGATAACATTTCAAACTAGGTATAGACATTATAAGTTTACAGTAATTCTATTTGGACTAACTAGTGCACCCTCTTCTTTCATGGATCTAATGAATATATTTTCCAAGGAATATATTTGCAATTTTTTTTGTTATTTATTAATGATATCTTGATATATTGAAAAATATCTAAGGACCATTAGAACAACTTTCTAGTTGTTATATAGACTCTTAGAATAAAAGAGTTATATGGGAAGTTTATTAAGTGTGAATTATGGATTCAAAAAGTTTCTTTTCTTTGACATATTGTCTTTAAGGATGGAATCTCAATTGTTCCTATAAAAAAAGGAAATGAAAGAATGGAATACACCAATGAATGTAAATGAGGTATCCATATTTATTTTCTTAGAAGGTTATTATCGGTGCTTCATTCAGAATTTTTCCTAATTCGCTAACCAGCTAACCAAGCCCACATGTAAAGGGGTTAAGTTCATATGGAAAAAATAATGTACATAATGTTTTGAATAATTTATAGAATATTGTTCAGTACACTAATTGTGACTCTTCCATTTGGAAATTATGGGTTTGTGATATACAGTGATTCATAAATGAATGAACTGGGTTGTGTCCTTATGAAAAATGATAATGTTATTAATGATGCATAAAGTCTGTTGAAGGCATATGAAAAAAATTATTCAATGCATGATATTGAGTTAGTATCCATAATATTTACTCTAAAAATATAGTTACACAATTTCTATGGTCAAATATGTGAGATATATAAGGATCATAAGAGCCTGAAATATATTTTTATACATAAATAACTCAACATGAGGCAAAGAAGATGGATTGAGTTACTCAAATATTATGATTTCCCAATACACTACCACCTAGGAAATTAAAATAAGGTAGAAGCTGCATTAAGAAGATAAGACCATGGACTTTTGACTCAAATGAGGGTTGAGAAAGATCCTATGTTCATGGATCGAATAAATATTGATATGGGAATTGTTAGGGAAGGGAAAAATCAATCCTTTTTCAAATGATTACTAAACTATCTTTACATTATAAGATAAAAATATCTCAATATGATGATTATTATATTCAAAAGAAAATTATATCTATTAAGGATGGAAGACTGGAAGACTTTATATATGAGGATGGAGTTATTAAATTTGGAAAGATGTTATGTGTTTCATCAATACCTAAGATAAAAAAGGAACTATTAGATGATTCTCATTGTTCAAATTTATTTATATGTCCTGGTAGTACCAATATGTATAGAGATATAAAGGAACACTTTTTGTGGGATAACATGAAGTAGGAAATTGTTGAATATGTGTCAAGGTGTCGAATTTTTCAACTAGTGAAGGTTGAGAGATGACATCCTAGAGGATTAATGCAAACTCTACCTATTCTTACATGTAATTGGGATGAAATTGTGATGGACACTATTATTGGGATACAAAGGAAACCTATAAAGAATTATACAATATGGTTAATTGTGGATATTCTTACAAAGTTTTCACATTTCCTTGTTATAAGAGAATATTGGCCACTTTAGTGAATACAAAGACTCTATATTTTATGAATCTGTTAGACTTCATGGTGCACCTCTATCAATTGTGTCTGATCAAGATCCCCAATTTACATCAAAATTATGGAAGTGTCTTCAGAAGACTTTGGATACTCAACTTCATATGAGTATTCATTATCACCTTCAAATCAATGGAGAATATAAAATGAGTATTCAAACATTGATATACATGTTGATATCGTGCTCACTTGACTTTAAAGGAATATGGGATCAATACTTACCTTTGGTATAATTTTTCAATAATAATAGTTTCCATTCTAGTATTCAAATGGTTCCATATAAAGTAGTATATGGAAATAGATTTTGAACTCTAACATATTGGGATGAAGTTGGTGAGAGGAAACTTATAGGCTCCTAACATATTAGAGAGATAATGAAAAATGAAAAAACATTTAAGGATCAAATTACAGTATCTAAAATTATACAAAAGAGTTGTGATGACAACCAAATAACGGATTTTGGAATTTCAAGTGGGATATCTTGTCTTTATAAAGGTATCTCCATGGAAAGGTGTCTCAAATATAGATAACAATCGTAAACTGAGCCATAGGTACATCAGACCATTTGAAATTTTTGAAATAATTGTAGATGCATCTTACCATTAAACAATGCCACCAATTTTCTCTAAAGTTCATTGTTTGTTCCAAGTTTCATTGTTAAAGAAGTACATGTTATACCCAATACATATTCTCACCCATGAAGAAATAGAACAGGAGCCTGCTTTTTCTTACTGTGAAGAGCTTATTAAGATTCTAGAGATAAGAGAGCATTTATTGAGAAATCAAGTGACTCAACTAATAATGGTTATTCAAAGAAACCATAAAATGGAAGAATCAATGTGGGAACTTGATAATGTTATGAAAACGAACCATCCGCATTTTTTTAAAGGAAATATTCATGAAAATCTTGAGGATGAAATTTTCAGAGGGAAGAATATAACACCCCAAGATTTTATGGTATGTATTATCTTAAATACTTTCAATTCATTTGATAGATTAAATTACACAAAAAATGGAATCATAAATTAATAATTTATAATTAATATAATGATCTAAAATAAAATAAATTTTCATTAAATAGAATTATAAATTAATAATTTTTTGTCTTATTATTATAAGATAGTTTTATGAAACCTTAGTTAATTTTTCAAGGTGTTGTAAAATAATTTATAATTTTAAAATTTGTATTTTTTGAGTAAGTGATGATTTTAATTAAAAGATAAATTTCTCCTATTAAGAAAAAAATCATAAAATGGTGTCCATTTTTTAATTTTACACATCAAAATATGTTAAGGGTGATTTTTTGGTATTTTTCTAAAATACTTGAATTTTATGAACAGTAAAATATGGTAATATACAGTATATATACATTATAAGTTAAATACACTATTCCTTTATTCATAAGTGATGTAAGAAAATTTGGATCTAATACACATGCACAAATTACAGTATTTATTCACAATAATCATCACTATTTATCATCTTGATCCAAAATAATAAAATAATGAAAAACATATTCAAAAAAACACCCCTCCTCTACTATAAATAGAACCCCTCACCACCTCTTCCCTTCAAACCATCAAAACATTGATTCTTGTACAATTTTTCCCCAATACACTTATTAAACCTCTCTACCATGTCCAAGATCCCTAGGTCTCAAAAATATTCCAAAACCACATTCCATAAAGAAGTTATCAAGGAGAGGAATTCAAGAGGTAAATCATTTTTCGTTATCATTCATTTTCTTTAAATTTATTTTATTCTTATTCTATCCTTACCACTTCTATCCAAACATGCATGATAACTCCATTATCTTATATATAATATAATTTTATTATGATAATGGAATATTCATAATCAAATCCCTTCTCCTCCCCCTTTTATTCTAAAAATGAAAACATCATCTGTGAGGTATACATTTATGGCCTTCAGGGATGACGTGTTTTCATATTTCAATTACTCCTTCAAGGATGGCCATAAAACAATTTTTAGGGATAAAAACTGTAATATATGTATTAAAACTTATTTAATATTATAAAACTATTATATATAGATAATATTAATTCATAAGTCAAAACAAGTTCTTGGTGATCGAAAAAATGCCAGAATAATCTAAACGATTACCGCTATTGTTTTATCTAATGATTCATACTCATAAAATATAACCAAATGAAAAATATAAAAAACAAATTTTAGGTAATTTCATTAATAACATAGAATTTCAATTCTCAAAAAATATTCCCAGTTTACATGATTTCCATACATATATACAAGCAAACTAATCATGAAAAACAGGGAAACAAACATCATTGAACGATAAAATTGTATCTTATAACTCATAAATAATAAAATAAATGAACTTAATAAAATTAAAATCAATAAAGTACATGTATAAAATCTTATTAATTAATTAATGAGTGGACTTAATCTGATTATACAAGACATTAAGATAAATTCAATAACACATATGGATATAAAGCAAGAGACTTTGTCTCAATTTCCATTTCATTGAGACTTACTAGGTATTATGAACCTAATAATTATTATGTGATGTACATAATTCTCCTTTGAGATAATTTTTTAATTTTAAATTATATTTATATTAAATATCCTTATTCTTGTATCGTGGATATTATTACTTTCTTATCCATGCACCATTTTATATGAGGTTTTTATTTTGAATCTTATTTCAAATGGGAAAATATTGATAAATATGTATCCTCTAATCAATACAGATATTGAAAAGGAATATTTTTCCTGATTTAAATATATTTATGAAGAATTATTTGTACTTTCATTAATGGGAAGGTTCATTATATTCCCTTCATGCATTGACATGTCCCATGAGACAAAACAGTAGGTGACAAACCCTTCATGTTTGTTTACAAAAAGAATCAGATGAGTTTCAACCCATAGACCTAAACTATATTCATGGTATGATAGTTCTAGATAGATGAAATCCAAATAATAAGAATTTTCTTTATTCAGTATACAGTTATTACTTTTCATGAGGTTTTTACTTTGACAAAATCTATGTTTTCATTATCATTCTCAGTTTATAAATGGAATGTGTTTTCTAAATTACTTACCCTACCATAACATTTATTCTTTATTGTCTTTACTTAACTTATTATTGATTCACATAAACCTTATTGAGAATTTGATCTCAACATTTTATTTTTTTCCTACCCCAGGTTGTAAAGATGAAATCTTTAAATAAGTGACAGGAAGTAGTTTGTTTTCTTTTTTTATGTTCTATGTTTAATTAACAATGTAATAAGAGAACCACATATGTATATAGTTTCTTAAAGACTACTTAAATGTTTAAACCTTAGTGATTTGGTCTCTTATATCTATGACATTGTAATAAAATGACCACCGAATCATGACTTCTGGGTTTAGGTTTGTTACAGACACCATACTAATTCTTTCTCTGAATGGTTTATGACCACAATGATAAGATTTTTATGAGACCCATTTCCTTTATACAAGTTATTTTATGATGAAAATATAATTTTTTTTTATGAAACTCATTTCTTTCCCTTGGGTTATGATGGGATGAAATAATTATGAAACTGATTTCATGTTCTTGGATTATGATATGATGAATATTTTATGATCTTATTGCACACGTATATATGATTTTCATTATATGGTGGGTGGGCCTTGTATTATATATATATATAATAAATTTGTTAAATATGAATATTATATTGGATATAAAACACTGGAATGGGGAGTGAACCTTGTTCGGTATGGGACTCTATCCACTATGATAGTCTTAGTAGAGAACCACAACTACTACATTGGTTTATGGAGTGATTCCATTTTAATATTATTATCTTCGAAATGGGCCTTGAATGATAGGGAAATGATTTTATATTATCTTTTGTATGCCATAGTTTTATTTCTTATTTAAATTTTATTCTCTCATAGATTATGTTCATTGAATTATGTATGATTCATGTATTATAAAAAACTTTGATTTATACCATGACTCAAGCCTATGATTTGTGATATATAGGTTATGGTTTTAAATTATAATATTCATGTTATTATACCATTATTATCATGTTATGTATAAGATATTATTGATAACTTGGTTTTTTACCTCACTGATCATCTGAGATCACCCTTTCTTTAATTTCTTTCCCTAGGTTTTGAAGAAATATGTTAAGTATGATATGCATAAAAAGGGTTCTTATTATGGTGAATCAATTTTTTTATATATCCATGTTTCCAATAGGACTAAAACTATATGGTTCTCATGTGGATCATATGTTTATATTATTATTATTCATCCAAAAATATGTAATATCTATGTCTGAAAAAATGGGTCACTATAGTTGTTATCATAGAAAGGCATAGTTAACCTTTAGAAACTTAGAGGGGAAAACTTTAGTAAGAACACTAGGGATAAGTCTATGTATAGGATGAAATCATAATTTTTTGATGATGATCATGGATTACCTTGATTCAATATAAGGTTTCATTTATTTAAAATAAGGTGACTTTATTTTGACATCTTAAAGATTAATTTTCATGACTAAGTGTTTTCCCACTATGATTATTATTTCTCACACTATTTTTTGGTTTTATTTAGTGGATATAAACTAAAGGGATGGTGTCAATTTTGAATGAAATGGATAGTTAAATTATTCATCAATTTCATGTAAGGAAGGAATATATTCCAATGATAACATTTCAAACTAGGTATAGACATTATAAGTTTACAGTAATTCTATTTGGACTAACTAGTGCACCCTCTTCTTTCATGGATCTAATGAATATATTTTCCAAGGAATATATTTGCAATTTTTTTTGTTATTTATTAATGATATCTTGATATATTGAAAAATATCTAAGGACCATTAGAACAACTTTCTAGTTGTTATATAGACTCTTAGAATAAAAGAGTTATATGGGAAGTGTATTAAGTGTGAATTATGGATTCAAAAAGTTTCTTTTCTTTGACATATTGTCTTTAAGGATGGAATCTCAATTGTTCCTATAAAAAAAGGAAATGAAAGAATGGAATACACCAATGAATGTAAATGAGGTATCCATATTTATTTTCTTAGAAGGTTATTATCGGTGCTTCATTCAGAATTTTTCCTAATTCGCTAACCAGCTAACCAAGCCCACATGTAAAGGGGTTAAGTTCATATGGAAAAAATAATGTACATAATGTTTTGAATAATTTATAGAATATTGTTCAGTACACTAATTGTGACTCTTCCATTTGGAAATTATGGGTTTGTGATATACAGTGATTCATAAATGAATGAACTGGGTTGTGTCCTTATGAAAAATGATAATGTTATTAATGATGCATAAAGTCTGTTGAAGGCATATGAAAAAAATTATTCAATGCATGATATTGAGTTAGTATCCATAATATTTACTCTAAAAATATAGTTACACAATTTCTATGGTCAAATATGTGAGATATATAAGGATCATAAGAGCCTGAAATATATTTTTATACATAAATAACTCAACATGAGGCAAAGAAGATGGATTGAGTTACTCAAATATTATGATTTCCCAATACACTACCACCTAGGAAATTAAAATAAGGTAGAAGCTGCATTAAGAAGATAAGACCATGGACTTTTGACTCAAATGAGGGTTGAGAAAGATCCTATGTTCATGGATCGAATAAATATTGATATGGGAATTGTTAGGGAAGGGAAAAATCAATCCTTTTTCAAATGATTACTAAACTATCTTTACATTATAAGATAAAAATATCTCAATATGATGATTATTATATTCAAAAGAAAATTATATCTATTAAGGATGGAAGACTGGAAGACTTTATATATGAGGATGGAGTTATTAAATTTGGAAAGATGTTATGTGTTTCATCAATACCTAAGATAAAAAAGGAACTATTAGATGATTCTCATTGTTCAAATTTATTTATATGTCCTGGTAGTACCAATATGTATAGAGATATAAAGGAACACTTTTTGTGGGATAACATGAAGTAGGAAATTGTTGAATATGTGTCAAGGTGTCGAATTTTTCAACTAGTGAAGGTTGAGAGATGACATCCTAGAGGATTAATGCAAACTCTACCTATTCTTACATGTAATTGGGATGAAATTGTGATGGACACTATTATTGGGATACAAAGGAAACCTATAAAGAATTATACAATATGGTTAATTGTGGATATTCTTACAAAGTTTTCACATTTCCTTGTTATAAGAGAATATTGGCCACTTTAGTGAATACAAAGACTCTATATTTTATGAATCTGTTAGACTTCATGGTGCACCTCTATCAATTGTGTCTGATCAAGATCCCCAATTTACATCAAAATTATGGAAGTGTCTTCAGAAGACTTTGGATACTCAACTTCATATGAGTATTCATTATCACCTTCAAATCAATGGAGAATATAAAATGAGTATTCAAACATTGATATACATGTTGATATCGTGCTCACTTGACTTTAAAGGAATATGGGATCAATACTTACCTTTGGTATAATTTTTCAATAATAATAGTTTCCATTCTAGTATTCAAATGGTTCCATATAAAGTAGTATATGGAAATAGATTTTGAACTCTAACATATTGGGATGAAGTTGGTGAGAGGAAACTTATAGGCTCCTAACATATTAGAGAGATAATGAAAAATGAAAAAACATTTAAGGATCAAATTACAGTATCTAAAATTATACAAAAGAGTTGTGATGACAACCAAATAACGGATTTTGGAATTTCAAGTGGGATATCTTGTCTTTATAAAGGTATCTCCATGGAAAGGTGTCTCAAATATAGATAACAATCGTAAACTGAGCCATAGGTACATCAGACCATTTGAAATTTTTGAAATAATTGTAGATGCATCTTACCATTAAACAATGCCACCAATTTTCTCTAAAGTTCATTGTTTGTTCCAAGTTTCATTGTTAAAGAAGTACATGTTATACCCAATACATATTCTCACCCATGAAGAAATAGAACAGGAGCCTGCTTTTTCTTACTGTGAAGAGCTTATTAAGATTCTAGAGATAAGAGAGCATTTATTGAGAAATCAAGTGACTCAACTAATAATGGTTATTCAAAGAAACCATAAAATGGAAGAATCAATGTGGGAACTTGATAATGTTATGAAAACGAACCATCCGCATTTTTTTAAAGGAAATATTCATGAAAATCTTGAGGATGAAATTTTCAGAGGGAAGAATATAACACCCCAAGATTTTATGGTATGTATTATCTTAAATACTTTCAATTCATTTGATAGATTAAATTACACAAAAAATGGAATCATAAATTAATAATTTATAATTAATATAATGATCTAAAATAAAATAAATTTTCATTAAATAGAATTATAAATTAATAATTTTTTGTCTTATTATTATAAGATAGTTTTATGAAACCTTAGTTAATTTTTCAAGGTGTTGTAAAATAATTTATAATTTTAAAATTTGTATTTTTTGAGTAAGTGATGATTTTAATTAAAAGATAAATTTCTCCTATTAAGAAAAAAATCATAAAATGGTGTCCATTTTTTAATTTTACACATCAAAATATGTTAAGGGTGATTTTTTGGTATTTTTCTAAAATACTTGAATTTTATGAACAGTAAAATATGGTAATATACAGTATATATACATTATAAGTTAAATACACTATTCCTTTATTCATAAGTGATGTAAGAAAATTTGGATCTAATACACATGCACAAATTACAGTATTTATTCACAATAATCATCACTATTTATCATCTTGATCCAAAATAATAAAATAATGAAAAACATATTCAAAAAAACACCCCTCCTCTACTATAAATAGAACCCCTCACCACCTCTTCCCTTCAAACCATCAAAACATTGATTCTTGTACAATTTTTCCCCAATACACTTATTAAACCTCTCTACCATGTCCAAGATCCCTAGGTCTCAAAAATATTCCAAAACCACATTCCATAAAGAAGTTATCAAGGAGAGGAATTCAAGAGGTAAATCATTTTTCGTTATCTTTCATTTTCTTTAAATTTATTTTATTCTTATTCTATCCTTACCACTTCTATCCAAACATGCATGATAACTCCATTATCTTATATATAATATAATTTTATTATGATAATGGAATATTCATAATCAAATCCCTTCTCCTCCCCCTTTTATTCTAAAAATGAAAACATCATCTGTGAGGTATACATTTATGGCCTTCAGGGATGACGTGTTTTCATATTTCAATTACTCCTTCAAGGATGGCCATAAAACAATTTTTAGGGATAAAAACTGTAATATATGTATTAAAACTTATTTAATATTATAAAACTATTATATATAGATAATATTAATTCATAAGTCAAAACAAGTTCTTGGTGATCGAAAAAATGCCAGAATAATCTAAACGATTACCGCTATTGTTTTATCTAATGATTCATACTCATAAAATATAACCAAATGAAAAATATAAAAAACAAATTTTAGGTAATTTCATTAATAACATAGAATTTCAATTCTCAAAAAATATTCCCAGTTTACATGATTTCCATACATATATACAAGCAAACTAATCATGAAAAACAGGGAA
The DNA here is from genome assembly GCA_963277665.1 of Viscum album. Lineage (NCBI taxonomy): Eukaryota > Viridiplantae > Streptophyta > Magnoliopsida > Santalales > Viscaceae > Viscum > Viscum album. The sequence continues at coordinate 1,249,155 of CAUJRU010000069.1, forward strand.
ACAAACATCATTGAACGATAAAATTGTATCTTATAACTCATAAATAATAAAATAAATGAACTTAATAAAATTAAAATCAATAAAGTACATGTATAAAATCTTATTAATTAATTAATGAGTGGACTTAATCTGATTATACAAGACATTAAGATAAATTCAATAACACATATGGATATAAAGCAAGAGACTTTGTCTCAATTTCCATTTCATTGAGACTTACTAGGTATTATGAACCTAATAATTATTATGTGATGTACATAATTCTCCTTTGAGATAATTTTTTAATTTTAAATTATATTTATATTAAATATCCTTATTCTTGTATCGTGGATATTATTACTTTCTTATCCATGCACCATTTTATATGAGGTTTTTATTTTGAATCTTATTTCAAATGGGAAAATATTGATAAATATGTATCCTCTAATCAATACAGATATTGAAAAGGAATATTTTTCCTGATTTAAATATATTTATGAAGAATTATTTGTACTTTCATTAATGGGAAGGTTCATTATATTCCCTTCATGCATTGACATGTCCCATGAGACAAAACAGTAGGTGACAAACCCTTCATGTTTGTTTACAAAAAGAATCAGATGAGTTTCAACCCATAGACCTAAACTATATTCATGGTATGATAGTTCTAGATAGATGAAATCCAAATAATAAGAATTTTCTTTATTCAGTATACAGTTATTACTTTTCATGAGGTTTTTACTTTGACAAAATCTATGTTTTCATTATCATTCTCAGTTTATAAATGGAATGTGTTTTCTAAATTACTTACCCTACCATAACATTTATTCTTTATTGTCTTTACTTAACTTATTATTGATTCACATAAACCTTATTGAGAATTTGATCTCAACATTTTATTTTTTTCCTACCCCAGGTTGTAAAGATGAAATCTTTAAATAAGTGACAGGAAGTAGTTTGTTTTCTTTTTTTATGTTCTATGTTTAATTAACAATGTAATAAGAGAACCACATATGTATATAGTTTCTTAAAGACTACTTAAATGTTTAAACCTTAGTGATTTGGTCTCTTATATCTATGACATTGTAATAAAATGACCACCGAATCATGACTTCTGGGTTTAGGTTTGTTACAGACACCATACTAATTCTTTCTCTGAATGGTTTATGACCACAATGATAAGATTTTTATGAGACCCATTTCCTTTATACAAGTTATTTTATGATGAAAATATAATTTTTTTTTATGAAACTCATTTCTTTCCCTTGGGTTATGATGGGATGAAATAATTATGAAACTGATTTCATGTTCTTGGATTATGATATGATGAATATTTTATGATCTTATTGCACACGTATATATGATTTTCATTATATGGTGGGTGGGCCTTGTATTATATATATATATAATAAATTTGTTAAATATGAATATTATATTGGATATAAAACACTGGAATGGGGAGTGAACCTTGTTCGGTATGGGACTCTATCCACTATGATAGTCTTAGTAGAGAACCACAACTACTACATTGGTTTATGGAGTGATTCCATTTTAATATTATTATCTTCGAAATGGGCCTTGAATGATAGGGAAATGATTTTATATTATCTTTTGTATGCCATAGTTTTATTTCTTATTTAAATTTTATTCTCTCATAGATTATGTTCATTGAATTATGTATGATTCATGTATTATAAAAAACTTTGATTTATACCATGACTCAAGCCTATGATTTGTGATATATAGGTTATGGTTTTAAATTATAATATTCATGTTATTATACCATTATTATCATGTTATGTATAAGATATTATTGATAACTTGGTTTTTTACCTCACTGATCATCTGAGATCACCCTTTCTTTAATTTCTTTCCCTAGGTTTTGAAGAAATATGTTAAGTATGATATGCATAAAAAGGGTTCTTATTATGGTGAATCAATTTTTTTATATATCCATGTTTCCAATAGGACTAAAACTATATGGTTCTCATGTGGATCATATGTTTATATTATTATTATTCATCCAAAAATATGTAATATCTATGTCTGAAAAAATGGGTCACTATAGTTGTTATCATAGAAAGGCATAGTTAACCTTTAGAAACTTAGAGGGGAAAACTTTAGTAAGAACACTAGGGATAAGTCTATGTATAGGATGAAATCATAATTTTTTGATGATGATCATGGATTACCTTGATTCAATATAAGGTTTCATTTATTTAAAATAAGGTGACTTTATTTTGACATCTTAAAGATTAATTTTCATGACTAAGTGTTTTCCCACTATGATTATTATTTCTCACACTATTTTTTGGTTTTATTTAGTGGATATAAACTAAAGGGATGGTGTCAATTTTGAATGAAATGGATAGTTAAATTATTCTCCCCTGAAGAAACCAAATGTTATGGGTTATAGAATTAAAAATCTCGTTACTATGCTCACAAAATGTTCTCAATATTTGATTCATTCGAAAATTTAAAATGTGAAGAGGGAGGAACAACATTTTATTGAGTCCTTAATGAGGCAACATCAACCTTATTTTAGTGCTTCTATAGATCCACTAGTTTTTTATAAATGTATTAGTACCATTGAAAATATATTTTTCATTAACCATAGTTTTGAAAAATAGAAATTCATTTTGGAAATCTATCATTAGAATGAGAAAAGTAATAATGGTGAACTATTGTCTTGAATATGATGCAACAATAATAAATTTACTCCACATAGTTGAATTATATTAAGATCTTACTTTTCAATAAGTAAATTCCTCATATTATTTACAAGAAAAAAGAGAATGAGTTTTTTGAAAAAAAAATTATAAGGATGATTTTTATATTAGTACCTAGGCGGAACCTTTTATAAAACATTTGAGGTAAAATTCTCATATTATCATCCATATTTAATTTAAGGATGATTGATTCTATAGTGTCTTAAAAACATATATATAAAGATAATAAGATATAAGGGAATTTAGTAGCTATGAATAAATCATTTAATGTGCTATCAAGGTGTAAAAAGATATTATAGTTTCATAAAATTCCCATGGTTTTGATAAGAAAAAAAATGAAATTTATAGGAAATTCTAAAAATCATGGAGACAAGAATATGATCTTTCATTTATGCTCTGAGTGTTGAACAAAACATGGAGGAAATTTTATTAAGGGGTTTAATAAATGTTTCAAGCATGTAATGAAAGCTTATCGAGAGGCTGAAAGCTAACGTAATGGGAATAATCTATTTAATGATGCAAATAGGGAGAAACCTCGAGATAATATACCACCCACAATTCAGTGTTTCAAATTCTAGGAGTATGGTAATTATGATAACCAGTGATAAAATTCAAAGGATAATGAATATGATCAATTTCATCAACCTATTATGGTGAGAGACAAAGGGAAATCTCATGCAATCACTATTTATGAAGAGGGGAATGATAACAATGTGGTGAAAGGTACACTAACCATCCACTTTATAACTATTAATGTTCTATATGAAATTTTATCTACCCACTCTTTTATATCTAAATAATTTTATAAAGGTATCAAAATGACACCCCAACAATAAGATATATAATTATTAATAAAAATCTCTAATGGTATAATGGTCAGATATAAAGTCTATGATTCTTCACCAATTGATGTTTATCAGAATGTGCTTTTTAAAAATATCATTATTCTCCCTTTGGTTGAATTGGATGTTTTTTAGGCATGGATTCTCTTTATATATATAAATCACTCATCAATTTCCAAGGAAGGGAATTCACATTTGATATTCCTAACTAACCTATGATTTTCTATTGGTCTGATTAAAAATATGAACTTAAAGAAGAAATTTCATCCATTTTATTGGTCTTTATTTTTTTTCAAAAGTTGTTCTTATCTGATATGGTCAGATAGAAACTCAACACTAACAATATTCTTATTTTGATAGAGTTTTTGAAGTTTTTTAGAATAGTTTCCTAGTCTTTCACCGAATCTTGAAGTTAAGTTCTGAATAGAACTCATACCTGGTGATACACCATTTTCAAATACTCTAAATAGGATATCCATTATTTAGTTTTAATAATTGAATAAGAAATGATAAGATAATCTTGAAAATGGATTAATTCATCCAAGTGTGTCACCTTTGGGAGCACCTATTCTTTCTGTTAACAATAAATATAGAATGATGTGACTCTACATTAATTACTAGAAACACAACATGATCAGTATCATGAGAACTTATCATTTATCCCATATTGATGACTTATTTGATCAACTCTATGGTTCTCAATACATTTGTAAGATTAAACTTTTTTCATGATATAATTAATTGGGGGTCAAGAAGGAGAATATTCCCAAGAAAAAATTTCATTAAAGGTATGGAAACTATAAATATATAGTGATTCAATTTTTTCTTATTAATACAAATTTTATCTTCATTTATTTATTTAATAGAGTATTTATATATTACCTTGATATATTTTTGATATACTCTATAGACAATATTTTTATTATTCAATGATCAAGGAATAGTATGAAGATTAGTTGAGAATTGTGATGAAGGCCTAGAAGAAGGGGAATTTGTATAAAAATTTTACCTTGATTGAAATTTGGCTACAAAAGGTTTCATTTTTTTGTCTTGTAATTTCAAGAGATGGTATATCTATGGATCTATCAAATACACAAGTCACTAAATGTTTGGATAGAATAACCATTATGACTAGGACCCATAGTTTTTTTGTTTTCCTGGATAATATTGATGAATTATGGATACTTTTTCATGAATATCTAATCCACTAACCATGTGAACTCAAAAGGGATCAGATTTATTTTTTGAAAAATGAATGTGAAGAAAATATCTAAGAACTAAAGAGGTTAGTCAGAGAACCTATTCATATATTACCCTAAAGTGGATAAGGGTTTGTAATATTTAGTGATGTATCAAATAAGGGATCAGGATTCATCATCATGTACAATTATATGGTTATTGATTGTACCTCATGATAATTGACGTTTCTTGATAAAAATTACAAAACTTTTAATTTGGAGTTAGCTACATTAATATTTTCATTAAAAATATACAGTAATTATCTTTATGGATAAAATGTGATATATATACTAATTATAAAATATAAAAGTATATATTTACTCAAAAAAATATGAATATACTCCATATAATATTTTTTTTAGTTGATTTAAGACTATAACTGCACAATACATTACCACCCTGGGAAAGTGAATAAGGTGGTTGATGATTTTAGCTAAAAGGATCATTCTAACTTATCTATTATGTGGATGGAAGAAGATCCAATATTTATGAATTTTTATATTTTAGATTTATAAATATTTAAGGAAGGTCAGAAATTATATCTTCATAAAATTAATGTTCAATCATCTATCCCATAGATAATTGATGTCAAATAGAAGGAAGAATTAGAGTTCCAAAAGAAAGTGAGCAATGTCTATGATTTAAACCTTTATTGTGATGGAATGATAATGTTTAAGAAATATGTATTTATTTAATCCATATTAGATTTTAATAAAGAGATATTATAGGAGGCTCATTGTTCTTCATTATTTATTCATATAAGAAGTACGAAGATGTATAGAGATTTGAAAGAGTATTTCTAGTGGGACAGCATGAAGAGAGATATTTTATGACATATATCTTGGTGCATGATATGTTAGTAAGTAAAGGATATGATACAGAATTATAAATTTTTGGTTACAATCATTACCCATACCATATTGTAAATGGGAAGACATCACTATGGAGTTTGTTATTAGACTCCCCAAAACGTCTAAAGGAAATAAATCTATTTGGGTTATAGTCTATCAACTTACTAATTCAGAACAAATTATTTATTTTAGATAATATTTCTCTCTATTCCATATTTCTAAGATATACATTATATAATTGGGAAGGTTTCATGAAGTACCACATTCTATTGTATCTGATCGAGACCCAAGGTTTGCCTCGATGTTTTGTTGAAGCCTTCAATAAGCCCTTGATATAGATTTGAGCTTTACCACTGTGTATCATCCTCAAAAAAATTAGTATGATAGAATGATTCAAACCATATATAATATGTTTGGATCTTTTTCTACATATTTTAAATGTTTTTGGGATCAACATAGTCCTATAGCTGAGTTGTCTTATAACAATAGTTTTCAATCAATCATTTATATGGATATTTATGGATCCCTCTATAGAAATATGTTTAGAATTCCAATATATTAGGATAAATATGGATAAATAAAACTATTGGGACTTAATATATCTAATATAATTATAGATAAATTTATATCCATTCAATATCACATTAAGGAATCTCTAAGTTGATAAAAATGTTATTCTGACAATTGTCAGTATGATCTGGAATTTGAAGTTGATAAGAATGTTTTTTTGTGATTTTCACCATGAAAGAATGTTAAGATATTTGTGAATAAATGAAAGATGATTACTAGGTATATTTTCCCTTTATATATTCTTTCTCGTGTTCGGATGGTAGCCTATCACTTTACTTTTCCACTGAACCCCTCTGAAGTTCAAATGGTGTTCCATGTATCTCACATGAGAAAGTACATACTTAATCCTTCACATGTAAATAACTCAAAGGTAATTTCATTGGATAATTATATATCTTATTTGTAAAATATAGTGGAGATTATTAATTGTAGAGACAAAGTATATGAAATACAACCAGTCACCTGGTCAAGTTTTTGTGGTGGAACCACCAATTTAAGTAGGTTACATGGGAACCTGATGATATAATAAGGTATAATTATCCTTATTTTCTTGTATCAGATTGAAATAACTTCAAGAGTGAAATTATTTTTAAATAGTTTATAATGTAACACCCCAATATATTATGAAATTTGTTTTAAAAAAACATAATTGTGTCGATAACTTGAGTTACACACAACACCGAGTTTAAACGAACCGAGATGTACTATTAAAATATTATTATTTACTATGAGAGTTATACCCTAGATATTAAATTGGAAGCTATTAATAAGACTAAATAAAGTATTATAATTACATTTTTGAAAAATTTATAAATTAAACTCTTTTGTTATTAATTGATTAGAAATGAAAATGACAATCATTTGAAAGTAAAAAACATTTCTGCAAACGATTTTTATGCTCATACTTTTTTTATCATAATAAATTCAATTAATAAATATTGAGGAATTATTTTAATTAAATTTTTATATTATATATTTAATAAAAAGTTATTGTTCATCTTATATTTTTGTCTAGGCATGGGATAATAATAAATCAAATTTAATTCATAAAAATATATTTTTCTCAAAAGTAGTATTATCATGTTTTTTAAACTTATTTTAAATTTTATTTATTTCAATTGTATTTAATTTATTTGAAAATTAAAATTAGTTTATTGAATCAAAGAGTCAAAATTATCTTAGAGTGGGGTTTTTATAATTTTCGAATAAGATAATTGTTTTGTGAATAGTGAAAGCATTTAATATTATTAAAAAATTATCTTTTTATTTTAACCATTTACAAGTTAAATATTTTCAATATTGTTTTAAAATTATAATTAGTTAAATTATTTTATTATTAACAAAATTTATATCATTTTAATTAGTTTCATGTTTAATTTATAAATAAACTCTTTTTGTACTTAAGATTAACTTTTCTTTGGAAATCCTCTTTTTCATTGTGATTACGAATTTTATTTTAAATTTAATTATACCAATATTTTATTTGAATTTGATAAAATGGAATCTATAATTTTAATGTTGATAATTAATATTTTTAAATCCATTCAATATAACTTTTTTTCATAATAAATAATAAAAAAAATTAAAAATTAATTATCGTAGTTATGGTTAAAACGGTGTTTTGTGTGTTTCATTTTCTTGTGTTAAAATTATTTTTACACACACATGGGATTTTTATTTGTTAAATTAGAGTTATTATTTGGAATCAATGTGTCACAGTTATATAACAAGTCTCATTTTATTTTTTTCAAGAAGGATAAATTATGTAGTTAAAAAACTAGTTGTCGTGGGGAAGACTAAAATGGTTAAAGTTAGTTAACTTAGTGGTTAAGGGAATAACATGTTTAAAACATGTGTATTTATTAGTTTTGGAGGTTTATATCTGAAATATATCCCTAAAAATACATTATTTATCAATTTGGGATACATTTTGGTTGAGAGATGCTACCCATTGTTGAATAGTTTTGGTTATTTGAAAAAATTGCACTCATTTTCACTTATAAAAGGGCACACCTCTACTCTAATATCCATACTTAAATATACTTTTCTTTCATCCAATACATAATGAAACCCCTCCCTTAATTCACCCCCCACATCTTATAGTCCTTGTTTTGATTATGAAACTCACATAATAAGATTTTTGATGATAACCTAAAGAGGTTGTCTGAAGAAGAGGTATTGTTCTTAATCGAGCATTTTTTATTAATTCTTACAAATCATTAAAATATTATTCATTCATGATGTTATGATAACATAGTTACCTACCATATACCTATATGTATTTTTTTTAATTTAATAACCAACATCCATATCCTCTTCTATGAAATGGGAAACGAAACCATCTATCATGTATACAGCGGACAACGGCCTCACGAAACAATGTAATTAATTTTCAAGCATCGTCTCTCATGGATGAATACAATGATGAATTTATAAAATATATATTATTTTTATGAAAAAATTACAATTATTCAATTATAATATCACATATAGCTTCTAATCTATTGAAAAATGATAATGTCGCTCATGCATACATGTGGAGTACTTCCTCAACAAATCGATGTGATATTTTTTTCATTTTATTTTGAAATGGATGATAATAAGGATTTTTTTAATGAATATATATTATATACCTGATATAAAAATGATTTGGTAAATGTAAATTTTTATTTAACTTTATTTTTTTCCATTCTTCAAAAAATCAAAGCAATGTTCATGCGTATGTATGACCTACTATCTCGATGAATGGTGTAATTCATTTATCAATACCAAAATTGTATAGATGAAAATAAATATGTATATAATTAATATATATAATATTTATATCATGATTAATATTTTATATATTACTTAAGTATAATAAAATTACATGTACCAAAACTAGTGACCCGAAACATACATGAAAAATGAAGAAGTTATCACCCAAAATAGTGGTTTTAATAAAGAATTGTTAATAAACATGTGGGAAAAGATTTTAATTAAATAGTATATGGTATATTTATTATAAATATTTTTATAATGTGTATGAATAAATTTGATACATGATGTAATAGATTTTCATCATGCTTTTATTTCTTGGAAAAACAAGTTATATTCACCACTTATTTCTTTTGTGGGTTGTATATAATTACAATTAATGTATTATTTCATTATTATAAAGGAAATTATGGGATATAAAAATCCATATAAGTTTATTTATTCAATGGGTCTTATAATTAAAAATTTAACATTGTGGTAAGGTTTTGATGATACAATCACATTGTTTATTGGTATTGTATATAATTATAGTTATGATGATAAAATATTATAATTTTTCTCTTAATAAACTCATGAATTTTCTTATCAAATGGATATTTCTTGAAATTACATGTTTTCCATATATTTTAATCGATTTATGTACTCAAGAGTCCAAAATAATTTTTTAATGAAAAGTTATTTTATTTATTTCATTAGTCAAAAATATTTTTTTTTCTAAATCCATTTTTATAAAAAAATTGAAGAATATTTTTAATATTTCTATATAATTTTTAAATACATTTGTATCTTAGTTTTTATTTTTATAAAATGATTTAAAAGTAATCTTTTTTTAATTTTTTGAATGAGGTACTTTTTGGATTTTTACCAAAAATGTTAAAGTAATCATTGTTTTAACATAAACAACATAGAGATAACTTTACGCCATCTTGAGTAGTAAATTAATTGAATATTACATAATATGTTTCCAAGGTTCTTTTATATAAGTATTTTTTCTTTATTATTTGGTAAATTTTTATATTTTGAATAAGTGATTTCCAATTTGAAAAGGATATTTTTTCCAAGAAATGTTCCAAGTGATATTGTAAAAGGATTTTCCATCTAAGATGAAATCCTATGATTTTTATTAGTATTTTTACTAGGTATATGGTTAAATGTTACAATACTTATTCTTTCATTGGATTATTTATTATCATGATTACAAGATTCAAATACTCGGCCCCAGTTGCCTAGAGTTAGAGCTTTATTACATTACATTGGCATATATACAAGGAATATGCATCCTGAAGGACCAGTAGTTTAGTAGATTCAGAGATAAGATACATACATAAGTTTAGCATTACAAATTAAAATGAAAATAATAAATAATTTCCATTAGGAACATTAACCACTCTAAGATTATCCCTACAATTCAATCATATTATACCTATTTATATCCTGCAAAATGAAACATAATACGGGGTGAGATCAGATGATCACTAAGGATAATAATTCAATGGAATATATAATAAACATAAACATTATTCATGGTGAATAATTGAAAACACTTGTCTTTAAAAATAATAAACTTGAACACATTATTCAAGGAATATGAGCGGAGTAATTATTTCCATAATAAAACATAATCACGTGTATTCTACGAGTCGAATAACCTCATTAACTATAAATTTATATCTTCATAATGAGGGAAATGCATATTCCAAACATTCTAAAACATACTATTGAGGACATGGCCAAGACATCTAAAAATGATTAAGACCTCAGCCAAAACCATATCTAAAAATGGGCAAGGCCTAAGGTATGTCCATATCTATTTGTCTCATGTGACCTGATGATGTATCAATGGGATATAGCGGGCCCAACCATAAAATAATAAGTCCAATTAATTCCTGATATTAGTGGTCAAAAATACAAACAACATACACATTCATATTGAAACTAACATATGAAACATAAATAACTTTCCTCAAATATTATGAATAAACACTAACCATTCAGAATAAATTGGTGAATAGTTTTAGGATAGAACATCCATAGTCAAAATCATCATAAATCATTCAATTAAAAATGGAAAAATATATCATAATTATTAATCCCAATAATACATAATAATCAACATGACTGTTGAAATAGATGAAGATACTCTTATAAAATCATCGAGTAATTCTTGAGATAAATACTCGTTTTCTTTAAAATGAAGAGTTCTTTTGGAAAGGTATTTGAATAAAACCAAAAATTAAGTAACATAGTATTTTCAAAATATAATGAGTGATTTAAGAAAGATAATTGTTTTTAAAAACATATTATAGAGTTCCCTTGAAAATAGGTAAGAATTTGAAAATTCCCTTGAGTCAGGCTTGTATTTCAGGAAGAATTTTTGAAAGATCATTTTAAGACATATAACTCCCCATAAATGAAGGTATGATTCTGGTTTTAAAACATATATAGAAAATTATAAAATAAATTATGAGTAGTAAATATGAATGAATAATAATTTAATTTAGGTAGGTAGATAATAAAAGTAACTCGAATGAAAAAGGATGTTCGGGTGGAAAACCCTTAGCTTAAGTCGGATGATGTTCCTCACATGATCTTAACGAACTGAATAATAAAATTTCGGTTCATAAATTAATAATTATAGAAACTAATCTACATTTAATATATTTATTTTAACCTTATTAGTTTCATTCATGGCCTTTTATGGGTTAAGAGATTCAATTTCATTGTTTGGGTGTGTTTTCTCCATTGGTTTTCATGATCAATTTACTAATATTCATGTACAGATAAACATGTAGAATGAAAATGGTTGTATAAAATAGAATTTGTATGTTATTATTGAACACAAAGAATTTACCAGGTTATAAGATTCATTTTGTTATTGGTATTGAAGATGAATTATTATATTAAACTTTAGTGACTACCGTTTGGGATAATTGGTGGTTTTTTATCACAACGAACTCATTTTGATTTATAAATTAATATCATCTATACAAAAGGATTACAAAACCTTAAATAAGTTATAATACATATATTATAGTCTTTATAAACCATCAAAATTGTTTCTTTATTATAATAAAATATGGTAATAGAAATTGAAAACTCGTCCTCCTTGAATGTGATAAATTAACACATCTCGGATGGTGTTTTCATTTCTAGTATAAAAGAGGGGGAAAGGAGAGATGATGAAGAATTATTCCTTTATCATAAGAAAATTCCATAACATGTAAGGTACTAGATTTATCACAACATTTGGATAAAATTATGTGAGTAAATAAAAAGAAAATAAAGGAAATTGAAATAAATGAAATGAAAAGTGGGATTTACCCCTTCATGTAATCTTCCTTGATAGCCTCTTTAGGAGACAGGTTTTGGTATTTTTATGAGACCAAGGTATGAATGATGTGGGGGATCATCTTGGGAGGATATTTGTGTAGAATAGGGACAAGGTTCAATGCTTGAGAGGAGTGACGAGAATAGGAAGTGTGGTGGAGTTTTTATAGTGGAGTAAGAAGTGTTTTCCCCTTATTTTACTTATTATGTTATTGTTTTTTCAAAGAAAACCAACGGTAATGATTCATTTGACCAATAATAGTAATATATTCATGTTATTTCAAACCAAGTGTCCTTACATCATGCATGATTCTAGGAATAGTTAATTTAACTGATAATGTATACATACGGAAAATTACTGTATTTTAATATTCATCAAAATTTTGAGTATTTCAGAAAAATCCCAAAAATTCACCCAAACCATTTTTTGATGTGTAGAATTAAAAAATTAAATCCAATTTTTTAAATAATTTTCTAAATATTAACAATTTAATTTTTAAATAAAATTATTATTTATTCGAAAAATATCTATTTTAAAACAATAATTCATTTTATATCACCATGAAAAATTAATCGAGATCTCATTATCTTATAACCATAAGACATTAAAATAATTATATGATTTTCTATTCAGAAGGGTCATATTACTATTCATATTACTATTCATAAGGGTGTGTTACTATTCACCCAAAAATATGTTTTTCTTATCAGACTCTAAATATCTTGCAGAATGCAACTGTGTATGTCAAATTTTTAAAATTCAAATCTCAGAGGTGGAAATATTATGTTTACTAGATAGGTTATAAAAAAGAGATGTTTTTTGGAGACTTGATGTTTCATGCATTCAATATTAAATTTATTTTCATAATCTTGGGTGTCATGACCCATCCTCAGGGCTCGTGTTGTGACTACCCCAAGTCTGTCTTTCAAAGGCCAATGGCTGGTGACTAGCACAAAAGGCGTAAATCCCTACACTGGGAAGGCATTACATTTATAAACTGAAACACACACAACAAGGTAGGCAATTGGAAGTAAAACACTAAGTAAAAACTGTATACAGAAGAAGTGCTGGAAAGAAAAAGGGGGCCAGAAATACAAGCCCAACAGTAAATTACAAGTAAAAAGGAAAAACAACTCCTAGATCGTCCACCGGGGAATCCTACCTGAAGTGTAGGTACATAACTCGAACAAATTTTCCATGCGGTACGTCCCGTCTAGTCCAACTCCAAGCAGCCTCCCGTCTGTCACCCTCAACATTGATCACTATTGCCTGTCGTCTTCACAGAACACAACAAGGTGCGGGTGAATCCCGTGCATGGGGTGATTATAACAATACTCAGTTGGGGACCCCGAGACCCCCAAAGGTCTCCCAGAATCCCCTAAGGATAAACTACAGAATTAAAATACAATCATGAAGTATCAACTATCCTTACTAAGGTATATGGCCATACATATACCTAAGTTAACAATCACAGACCGGCTACAACTCTCGATCCCAAGAACAAACCATTCCACAAAAGAAGTAAAGTCAATCACCATGATGATAATGGTTTATAGACATGACTTAGCTCACACAGGTATAAATCCTTCATAGAGTAATAGATATGATCATATGTAGTCACTGATTCATCTAAGTTGTTGGACCCACACAGGATACAGGACCAGCTACGCTGTCAGACCCACACAGGATATAAGACCAGTTATTCTGTCAGACCCACATAGGATACAGGAACAGAAGTCGGAGTTGTCAGACCCACGGAGGATCCCTGTTCAGTATTCATCGATGTCGAACCCATAGAGGATTCTGGAATAGTATTCAACATTGTCGAACCCATGGAGGATCTTGGTATAGTATCGTCGCTATCACACCCACCAAGGATCATGTCAACTCAGTCACAGCCAGACCTAGGGTTCCCTCACACAGCACGCTCGATTCCGAGATGGTCCGCTCCTCGAGCCAAGTGTCGATACATAAACTATCATTAAGTCCTGAGTTGATGTATCCCTTAGTTCCATCTCATCATAAAGAACCCAATGCGACAGACGGCGCATCAATCGAACGCCTGGTTTGTGAGTTTTTGGCATTTCCGTTCCAGGGGCCTGGTTGGTTTTTAGGCTCAAACCAACCCGACCATACCCCAACAGCATCCAAACCTCAAGTGGGGTATTCCCAAAGTATCGTCTCGCTCCATGAATTCCATCTCCATAGGCACTGCGTCAATCAGAAACCCATAGCCCTAGATGCGGGCTAAAAGGTGTAAACATCCAGAGCGGGTCCAGGTCTAGTTCGACCCAGTCGGACTGACTCGGCCCGACCCGGTCTGAACCGGGGTCCGACCCGGTCCGTGGGTCCGACCCGGTATAAAGAAGTTACCCGGGTTGAGGAGACGGCCCGACCCAAAAAGACAGCTCGGCCCGAGGTGGCCCGGCCGAAGGGTGGCCCAGTTAAGGGGTGGCCCGACCGAGGGGCGGACCGACCGTGGGCAGCCCGGCCAAGGGCGGCCTGGCTGAAGGCGTCCCTGCCGAGGGACGGCCTGACCTTGGGTGGCCCTGCCAAGGGCGGCCCATCCAAGGGCGGCCCGGCCAGGGGCGTCCCGGTCGTGGGCGTCCCGGCCTTGGGCGGCCCGACTCGTGGTGGCCCGGTCGTGGCGGCCCAGCCGTCCACACAAGGGAGGGGGTTCCCCCCCTTGTTCGTCGAAGAGAACCAGCACACTGCACTGGTTCGGGAGCCGCGGGACACGTCTGGTCCCCTGGGTCCGGCTCCACGGCAGCCGGCTCGGCCGACTGCCTCTGCACCTCCACCGCAGCGCGATGGCATCGCGGTCCTACTATACTCCATGCTGCGCGACGGAATCGTGCCACCACTGTCGCGGCCCAACCTGGCCTTGGCCTTCAGACCCACCGCGCGGTGCGACGGCGCAGTGCTTCTTCATTCGTTGTGGCCCTCCCAGCAGTGGTTCCTCCTTCGTCCGCCACGGTTCTTCTCCGACGCGGTGCGACGGCACCACGCCATTTCGGCTCCGACTCCATCATCATCAAACAAGAATCAACGAAGGGGAGTCGAGTCGTGTTTGTTAGGCCCACACCCTCCTCATTAGGAGATAACAATAGGCCTCCATTGAACCTAATTAAACATATAAGAACAAGGGTAAAATTCGTACATTCAAATAATCAAATCCCCCTAACTCAGATTTTGTCGTTGAATGTTGTCGAGTCACGGAAGAAGAACGTCGCGGAAAACTTATGTCATTCTATCAACGTCGGAGGAGGTATATCTCAGTGAAGACGAGTCGAGTCAACGCCCTCAGTGTACTTCGTGGGTGGCATTTCTTCCCTTCGTTGCTCCGAGCGAAGAAGGAAGAACTTGATGCTCGTTGTTCTTCCAAGATGAGAGGCGTTCTTCATTGGAAAAGAATGGAATTCTTCCAAGAGTTATCCAAAGAAAGTTAAGCCAAAATAATAGAGATAGTTCTCTATTATTTTTATGGCACAACAACTCAAGATTTTATCTTCATTAATTGTGACAAAACATTTGATTAAGTGGGGAGGAATGGATTCAAAATTCAAACAAGGGAGGTGGAGAGTTTCAACATTAAATCGGGACAGTTGGGAGTTTACGAGACTTTCCTCAATTAAATGAGAGTTATATGGGGGTTAAAGGGGGTTCAAACTAGAGTGGGATCCACCTAGTTATATCCTCCCAAGGGAGGTTAGGGTGTGGTGGGACCCACCTCTAACCTCTACTTGGTGGTTTTAACCACCAATCAAATAAAATTATGTCACACATAATTTTTATTTAATTTATTAAGAATTCCCTAAAATTACCTTCCAACCTCGATAAAACGCAACTACGGTAAAGGTCTCCTTAAGAGAATACCAGCGTTGCGAGTTCAATGGTTCCCTCATATTTCAATTCCAAGTACCGGTTCAGAAGATATAAAATCCCGAACGTGCGTTTACTGAACGTACCCAAACAAAACTTCCAAAATTTATTTCGAGCACCCCAGGCCTCAGAATCAAACGCCGTCAGAAAATATGGACTCGTAAAATTCCCATGTATTTAAGAAAAAAAATCCACAGGATTTTTAGGGATTTACATTCTCCCCACCTCAAGGATTTACATCCCTGTAATCTACAACACACACTAGCAATACAAAAGGGGGTACAGAGCATGCATATGAGCCTCCCGCTCCCATGTGCTCTCCTGGAGGTTCTCGTGCTGCTAGCGAACATGCACCAGAGGTATCGACCGTCCACACAGGACCTGATCCTATCGATCCTCAATCTCCATTGGAACCTCTATGAATATTACCTCCTCATTGATGTCTAGCTCCCCGTGGTTGATGATGTGGGACGGGTCGTGCACTTATCTCCTCATCTAAGATATGTGGAAAACTTCGTGCACCCGGTGCAACTCAGGTGGAAGAGTCGGGAGGTAATCCACCTTGCCTACTCTGCTGAGGACCTGGAAAGGTCTGACGAATCACAGATATAACTCGTCACCTTGGCCAAATCTCTGTAGACCTCATGGAGGTGAGACCCATAGAAAGTAGTGGTTTCCATCCTCGAACTCCAGTGGTCTCCGTCTCCTATCAGCATAGGACTCCTTTCTGCTCTGTGTAATCATTATCCGCTCCAGGATGATCTGCACCTTCTCCGTCATAGCATGCACCATCTCTGGTCCTATAAGTGCTGACTCCACCGGGTCAGTCCAGCATAGAGGCGATCTGCAAGGTCAGCCGTAAAGTGCATTTTAAGGTTCCATCTCGATGGTGGAGTGGTAGCTGTTGTTATATTCAAACTATACCAAGGGTAAGTGATCCTCCCAACTGAGACTGAAGCCAAGGATGCATGCACGAAGCATGTCCTCGAGAGTCTTAATGGTCCTCTCAGTCCGAACATCCGTCTAAGGATAGAAAGTGGTGCTCAAGCGAAGCTGCATCCCGAAATCCTCATGCAACCCCTTCCAGACCCGGGAAGTGAAATGAGCATCTTGATTGGAGACAATCGTCGATGGAACACCATGAAGTCGTATGATCTCCCATACATAGAGGCATCCAAAGCTCTCTACTAAACCCTTCTCTCTGATCGGTAGGAAGTGGGCCAACTTGGTGAGTCGGTCGAAAATCACCCAGATAGAGTTGTGTCCTCTGGATGTACTTAGAAGTCCAATCATGAAATCCATGGATATCTCATCCCACATCCACTCTAGGACCTCTAAGGGGTGAACCAAGCCTTCTAGAACATGGTACTCTGCCTTCACACCTAGCCACCGGTGCTATCATTGGAATTCCTAATACCTCTTCACTACTACTAGATGTACCGCCAGAATAGAAGTGTGGAACTCCCTCAACACTTCTTCCTGAAGTGAAACTGGTACCATGGTCTGTCCTCTGAAGATAATGACGTGCTCCCCACCTTCAAAAAATCCATCAGGCGCCTGCCTTGAGGATATCTGAGCATGTCGTGTCTCACAGTCAACGTCCTCACAGTGTGCCTCCCTGACTCACTGAAGAAGTGGAGGAGTGACTTTGAGATACTGAAGAAAGGTTTCTCCATCTCTATCCACAAAGGATATCTGTAACATGGCCAGCTACTTCGTTGCCTCTCCTAGCAGCTAAAAGCTTGATCTCCTGCTAAGAGAATCTTTTACAACATTCCCCTTCCCAGGAGTATAAACTATCTCAAATTCATAGCCCTGGAGGAACTCGAGCCTTCGTCGCTGTCTCGGGTTCAGTTATTTCTGTGAGAAGATGTACCTGAGACTATGGTGGTCAGAGTAGACTGTAAAACATTATCCCATAAGATAGTGTCACCACATCTTCAAGGTAAAGATCACTGGTGCTAACTCCAGGTCATGGGTAGCATAGTTCTGCTTGAACTGTCTTAGCTGACGAGAACCACAAGTTATCACTGCTCACTTCTACATCAGGACACACCCGAGTCTAGTCCCTAATGCATCGCAGTAAACTATATACCCAATGCCCACCTCCAGTAACTTCAAGACGGGTGCACTAGTCAACCTCTTCCTCAGCTTTTGAAAGCTCTGCTGGTATCTTTCTTACCACACGAAGGTTTTCCCCTTCTTTGTCAATGTTGAAAGCAGTGCTGCAACTCTGGAGAAGTCTGGTAGAAATCTTCGATAGTACCCAGCCAGTCCCAGAAAACTTTGTACCTCCATCACACTCCTGGTTGGCTCCCAAGCAATTACTGCCTCGATCTTTGCTGGATCCACTACAAATCCAGCCTCTAAGATGACGTTTCCCAGAAAGTGAACCTCTCGAATCCAGAAATGTCACTTTGAGAGCTTTTCATAAAGCTGGTGCTCTCGGTGGGTGTCCATCACTACCCACAAATGGTAGGCATGCTCCTCTTCAGTAGTCGAGTAGATCAGTATGTCATCGATGAAGACTACGAAAAAGTGATCGAGGTAAGGCTAGAAGATCATGATCATGATACTCATGTACACTGCTGGAGTGTTGGTTATGCCAAATGGAATAACAAAGAACTCGTAGTGGCCATACCGACATATGAAGGCCATTTTCGGCACATCCTCGTCCCGAACTCTGAGCTGGTGATAGCCTGACCTAAGGTCTATCTTCGATAACCACTGTGCTCCCTCGAGCTGATCAAAGAGGTCATCAATCCTCAGGAGTGGGTAGTTGTTCATCACAGTCACCTAGTTTAGGCGACAGTAGTCAACACATAGTTGCAATCCCCCATCCGCCTTCTTGGCGAACAAAATCGGGGATGCTCAGGGTGAAACACTAGGTCGGATGAATCCCTTACCCAGAAAATCCTCTAGATGTACCCGCAGCTCACGAAACTTGGTGGGAGCCATCTGATATGATGGAGTAGATATCGGTGTTGTCCTGGGGTATATGTCAATGTAGAATTATACCTCTCTTCGAGGAGGTAGTCCCAGAACGTCTTCAGGGAATACATCCACATACTGATGAACCACAATAGGAAAACTCGGACTCCACACATCAACCGCTCCAAGGATGAGACTAGTCAACTGATGTGTGATCGGCTTCCCCCTTCTCTGTGTAAGTCCATACTGTGCTGCAAAGGCTCCCTTCTCACCGGTGAAGGTGAACCTACTCCCATCAATGTGGATACACCGCACTTTGTGCCTAACACAGTCAATCTGAGCATGAACTGTGGATAACCAGTCCATACCCAAGATGACGTTGTAAGGCCTCGACGCTACTAACAGAAGATCTCAGCCGAAGTTCTCTCCTCCTAGAGTAAGCTCACACTACCGGCACTAGTGAGTAATCGTCAAGTCTGCTTTCGTAGGAGTCTCTAGCCATAAGGATCATGTCAACAGCTCCGTCGGAATCTCCTAGCTCCGAATAAGGGTAGTAGAAATAAAATAATGACCCGCACATGTGTCTATAAGTACTGTAGCAAGGGTTGAGTAGAAACAAATAGTACCTCAAATAATCTCAGGTGCACTGTGGTCATAGGCCTCGACTGCCTGGAGTTGAGCCAGCCTCTATCCTCTAGCTCCCTAGGGTCGGGGTGGACCTCTTGGTGGTGGTGGTGGTGGTTGAGCCTCGAAACATCATCCACCACCCGCTGCTCGTCCAGCACCTCTGCCACGTCCTCCTGATCCCGACGGACCACCACAGTCGAACCAATGCCTCTTCCTAGGAGTTCCCTCAATTTTCTGCTGCTCATGGCGGGTCGGGCAGTCACAAGCCATGTGGCCCTACCCGCCACATGCATATCACTTCATGCTCCTCATATATCTGGCTCTGCCTCGTGTTCCCCACACAACCGAACCTGTATCCTGGGGTCTCCCACCTGATGGCCTAGTCTGATTGGACTTCTGTGTCATCTGTCTACTACTAGATAAAGAAGACTCTTCTACATGTCACCCAATGGTGGGTCTCGCTACTGGTGACTGCTTAGTGAGAAAACTCTCCACTAGAAGGGATCGTTCCAGCACCCCTACCTGCATCGGGATGCTGAGGGGGATCATCGAAGCCCTGGTATCATGCCTGAGTCCCTGGTTGAAGGTATGGGCCCTAAAGAATGGGTCTCTCATTATATCCATGGAGTATCATGAGAGTTCGGTGAACCTTGCTGAGTACTGAGCTACTGTCATGTTGTCGTGCTGCAGATGAAGAAACTCCCGAATCTGCACTGCACGAAGGGTGGCTGGAACAAACTCAGAGTGGAAGAGACTCTCGAAGTCTGTCCAAAGTAATGATACATCTTCATGCACCTAGAGAATCAAGCGCCACCATCTGCCTACTGCTACATGCAGGAGACTCACAGTATGGATCGCCACGAGGTCAGCTTGTGTCCCTACCAATCTAAAAACTCTCACGAAAGCCTCCAGCCAATCCTTAGCTACCTATGGGTCCGTCTCTCCCCGGAACCTGGGTGGCCTCTGGCACTAGAACTCATGCAATGTACTCAGGTGGCGTGCACTCTCTGCTACTGGAGCTGGAGGTATCGGTGGCCCAGCGGGTAGTGGTACCGCTGGTACCTCTGCTGTGATGGGGCCATGCACCAGGGCCTTGTCGCTCGGTGGGCTACCATCTCATATGTAACTCAGAACCCTAGCTGGCTGCCTTCGTGGGTCCATCCTGGAAAGAAAAAGGTGTTCCACGGTTAAAACATTATACATGGTGAGCTGACACAAAGTAATCACGAAGAAGACTTTTTGAAAGGAAACAAACTCACAATTAGTGTTTTCGTGCACTGAGTCGGAAGTCAGAAGTCAGAGTCCTAGTGTATGGATACGTCGGCCATTGCACCAACACTAGTTTCCCTAAACTGATAACCACACCCAAAACACTTAACACTATTTCTGTTAAAAGAATCATATTCCAAGTTCTATGGTAGAACCAACTTCTCTGATACCAATTTGTCACGAACCGTCCTTGGGGCCCGTGTCGTGACTACCCCAAGCCCGCCTTCCAAAGGCCATGGGCTGGCAACTATCACCAAAGGCATAAATCCCTAAACTGGGAAGGCATTTCCTTCATAAAATGAAACACACACAATAGAGTATGCAACTGGAAGGAAAAGACTAAGTAAAAACTATATACAGAAGAAGTGATGGAAAGTAAAAGGGGGTCGGAAATACAAGCCCAATAGTAATGTACAAGTAAAAAGGAAAAACAACTCCTGGATCGTCCACCGGGGAATCCTACCTTAAGGGTAGGTATAGAAATCGTCCCTACGGTACGTCATGTCTAGTCCAGCTCCGAGAAGCCTCCCATACGTCACCTTCAACCTCGATCACTGATGTTCATCGTCTGCACAGAACACAACAAGGTGTGGGCGAAGCCCGTGCAGGGGGTTAGTATAACAATACTCAGTAGGGGAACCTTGAGACCCCCTAAGGTCTCCAAGAATCCAATAAAGATAAACCACATAAGTAAAATACAATCACGAAGTATCAATCTTCATTACTTAGGTATATGCCCATACATATACCTAATTTAACAATCACAAAACGACTCCAACTCTCGAGCCCAAGCACAAACCATTTCTCAAAGGAAGTAAAGTCGATCACCACGATGATAATGGTTGATAGACATGACTCAGCTCACACAGGTATACATATTTCGTAGAGTGGTAGAGATGATCAAATGTATTCACTGATTCATCTAAGCTGTCGGACCCACACAGGATATAGAACCAGCTAAGCCGTTAGAACCACACAGAATACAGGATCAGCTATTCTGTCAGACCCCCATAGGATACAGGAACTGAAGTTAGAATTGTTAGACCCCCGGAGGATACTGGTACAGTAGTCATCACTATCGAACCCATGAAGGATTCTGGAATAGTAGTCATCGCTGTCGAATCCACGGAGGATCTTGGTACAATATCCTCACTGTCAAACCCACGGAGGATCCTGTCATCTCAGTCGCAGCTAGCCCTAGGGTTCCCGCACACAACACGCTCGATTTTAGGAGGGTCCACTCCTCGAGCCAAGTGTCGATACATAAACTATCACGAAGTCCTGAGTTGATGTATCTCGTAGTTCTGTCTCATCATAAGGAACCCAACGCGACATACGGTGCGTCAATCAGACGCCCGGTTTGTGTGTTATTGGCATTTCTGTTCTAGGGTCCCTTTTAGTTTTTATGCTCAAACCAACCTGAACATACCCCAACTACATACAAACCTTAAGAGGGGTATGCCAAAAGTATTGTCTCTCTCCAATAATTCCATCGCCACAGGCGGTACATCAATCGGACACCTGTAGACCTAGATGCGGGAAAAAAGGTGTAAACAGCCAAAGTGGGTCCGAGTCCAGTCCGACGTAGTCGCAATAACTCGGCCCGACCAGGTCTGAACCGGGGTCTGACCCGGTCCGCAGGTCTGACCAGGTCTGAGGAAGCGACTCGGGCCGAGGAAACGGCCTGACCCGAGGGGGCCCAGCCGAAGGGCGGCCCGGATGAGGGGCGGCCCGGCCATGGGCAGCCCGTCCGAGGGCGGCCTGGCCGAAGGACGCCCAACCGAGGGGTGGCCTGACCTTGTGCATCCTGACCGTGGGTAGCCCGACCTTGTGCGTCCAGACTGTGGGTGGCCCGGCCTTGGGCGGCCCGGCTGGCCACATGAGGTAGGGGGTGCCCCCCCACCCCCCGGTTCGTCAAACTAAATGGGCGCACCACGCCGGTTCGGGACCGCCAGGACCCGGCTGGTCCCGCTGGTCCCGATCAATGGCGGCCGGCTCGGCCGATCACCTCCGCACCTCCCCCACGGTGTGATGGCGTCATGGTCCTATAACCCTTCGCAGGGCGCGCCAGCGCCGCGCCACCACCGTCACGGCCCGACCTGGCAGCGGCCTTTGGCCCCACCGTGTGGCGGGGCGGCGCCACACTTCTTCATTCGATGTGGCCCTCCCGGCCACAGTTCCTCCTTCATCAACCGCGATTTTTCTCCGGCGCGGTGCGACAGCACTGCACTCTTTCGGCTCCGACTCTGTCGTCATCAAACAAGAACCAATGGAGGGGCGTCGGTCCATGTTTGTTCGGCCTGCGCCCTCCGCATTATGAGATAAAAATAGGCCACTATCGAATCGAATTAAACATCTTAGAACGAGGGTAAAATTCATACATTAAAATAATCAAATCCCCCTACCTCGTATTTTTTCGTTGAATGTTATCAAGTCGCAGAAGATGAACGTCACAGAAAATGGGCTTCATTCCATCAACGTCAGAGGAGGTAGAGCTCGGTGAAGATGAGTCGAGTCGACTCCCTCAGTGTGCTTCATGGGCAGTGGTGCTTCCCTTCCTTGCTCCAGGCGAAGATGGAAGAACTTGATGCTCGTTGTTCTTCGGAGATGAGAGGCGTTCTTCGTTGGAAAATAATGGTGTTCTTCCAAGAGTTCTCCAAAGAAAGTTAAGCCAAAATAATAGAGATAGTTCTCTATTATTTTTATGGCATAATAACTCAAGAGTTTTCCTTTATTAATTGTGACAACGCATTTTATTAAATGAGGAGGAATGGATTCAAAATTCAAACAAGGTATGTGGAGAGTTTTAACATTAAATTGGGAGAGTTGGATGTTTAAGAGACTCTCCTCTATTAAATGAGAGTTACATGGGGGTTAAAGGGGGTTCAAACTAGAGTGGTCCCCACCTATTTATATCCTCCCAAGGGAGGTTAGGGTGTGGTGGGCCCCACCTATAACCTCCACTTGGTGGTTTTAACCACTAATAAAATAAAATTATGTCACACATAATTTTTATTTAATTTATTAAGAATTCCCAAAAATCAACATCCAACCTCGATCAAACGCAACTGCGGTAAAGGTATCCTTAAGCGAATACCAGCATTGTGAGTTCAACGGTACCCTCAGATTTCAATTCTGAGTACCGGTTCAAATGATATAAAATCTCACACGTACGTTTAATGAGTATACCTGAACAAAACTTCAAAAATTGATTCCGGGCACACTGGGCCTCGGAATCAAGTGCCGTCAAAAACTGCGGTCTTGTAAAATTCACATGTATTTAAGAAAAAAATTTCCATTGGATTTATGGGTCTTTACATTAGGGTGATACATTTCCCCCTCCTTATTAAAAATTTGTCCTCAAAATTACCAGAATAGTACCTCATAAAACGATGTGGGTAGTTCTTCGTCATAAACTCATCTGGATCCCACGTCGCCTCTCCAATTTTATGATTTTCCAAAATTATCATTACCAATAAAGTCATATGATTACTAAAAACTATTCCTTTAGTGTACAGAATCTAGATAGGCTCTTCAGAGTAACATAGGTCGGGTTTAAATTCTATACAGTCAAAAGTGAGGACATGCGTTCAGTCTTGCATGTACTTTCTCAATATTGAGACATGGAACACATGGTGTACTTTAGACAGGATAGGTGGCATAACCAACCGATATGAAACTTATCCAATTCTCTCCAGAATTTAAAAAGGGCATATGTACCAAGGAATCAATTTCCCTTTCTTCCCAAATCTTATAACACCCTTCCATGGAGATACTATTAAGAAAACATAATCTCCCACTTGAAACTCTAAATCCTTAATTTGATTATATTATAGATTTTTTTCCTTCTTTGATATACTTTGATATATATTTGAATATTCTTTACCCTCCCTTTTGTTTCCTCGACAAGATTTGGGCCCACAATCTTCCTTTCTCCAACTTCATCCCAATAAGTTGGTGTACAACATCTCTTTCTGTACAATGCTTTATATGGTCCAATTTGAATAATTTAATGGAAAATACTATTGTAGGAAAACTCTAGTAAAGGTAAATATTGATCCTACATACCTTTAATGTTAAGTTAACATGATCTCAGCAAGTTCTGTAAAGATTGGATCGTCCATTGTAATTGCCCATCAGCTTGTGGGTGAAAGGAAGAACTCAATCGAAGTTTAGTATCCAAATATTTTTGAATACTTTTCCATAATTTTGATGTAAATCATGGGTCATGATCAAACACAATTTAGATAGGTGCTTCATGAAGTCTCAAAACTTCATTGATATAGAGTTGTATTAGTCAATATAGTGGAAAATCCGCCCTTATAGCGGGGAAATGTGTAGATTTCATAGGTCGATCAACAATTACCCATATTGCATCATTATTTCTCGGTGTTTTGGGTAATCCAATAACAAAATACATTGTTATTTCATCCCATTTCCAGGTAGGAATAGTTATAGGTTATATGACTCTGCTGGGATGTTGGAATTCATCCTCCACTTATTAATAAACTAAACATCTTAATACAAAATCCGAAATTTCATTCATGATGTTATCCCACGAGAAATGTTCTTTCAAATCACTATACATTTTAGTGCTACCAAGGTGTATAGAGAAATTTGAGCTATGATAATCATCCAATAACTCCCTTTTCAGCTCAGGTATAGAGGGAACACATACCCTCTTCTCAAATTTCAGAATTCCATCTTCACACATGACGTCAGCCAACTTCCAATATTTTATAGCATTAATTTTCTTTTAAAAATTATGGTCATCGGACTATGATGCTTTAATTATTTCCAATAAAGATGGTTGGGAAACCATTTTAAAAAGTAGTGATGTTTCACCTTCTTTGATAATTCCCATATCCATTTGCACTAGATCCAGGTACAAAGGATACTTTTCAATCCTCATTTTTTTGAGAACTCCATGATCCTTCCTACTCAATGCATAAGGTACCTTATTTTCCTATCCTAGTTAGTAGTTTATAGTAGAATCATAATCCTTGAGTATTTTGATCCCTCTCCTTTGCCTCATGTTGAGTTCTTTCTATGAGAAGATATATTTTAGACTCTTAAGATCTATATATATCTCACATTTTTTACCATAAAGATAATGACTCCATATTTTCAGAGAATTGATTACCACTGCTAACTCAAGATCATGAGTAGGATAGTTTCTTTCATGAATTTTTAACTACCTTGATTTATAAGAAATAACTCTATTATTATTCATAAGAAAACAACCAAGTCCTTTATTTTATACATCACTATAGATCAAAAACCAATAATTCCCCGATGGTAGAGTTAGGATCGACGCATTCACTAATCTCCTATTCAATTCTTCAAAACAGTCCTCACATTATTTTGTCCATATGAACTTGTTATGTTTAATCTTGGTCATTTGGTTGGATAAATGGGAGAAGTTATGGATGAGAAACTGATAATAACCTACTAAACCAATAAAAATACACACCTCATTTATGTTCATTATAGTTGGTCATTATTTTACAGCCTTTGTCATTACAATATCAACAGATAATTTATCCTTAGAGTAAATGTCCAAAAAATGAAACCGATTGAAGACAAAATTCATAATTTCTAAACTTCCTATATAATTCATTTGTACTAAGAGTCTTTATAACAGTGTTCAAGTCATTTTCATGATCTTTATAGCTTTTAGAGTATACCAAGATTTCATCAATAAATACTACCACAAAGTCATCAAGATATTCCTTGAAAACTCAATTCATTACATATATGAAAATAGAGGTTGCATTAGTTGGTCCAAAAGGAATTATCGTAAACTCATAATACCCATACCTGGTTCGAAATGTTGTCTTTGGAATATCTTCCTTCCTCACACGCAACTGATGATATCCAAATCAAAGATCAATCATCAAAAAATATTGGGCTACATGAAGATGATCAAATAAATCATCAATGTGAGCTAGGGGATACTTGTTCTTTATTATTATATCATTGATCTCACTTTATTCAATACACAACCTCGTAGATCCATCTTTCTTCCTAACTAAAAGAATAGGGGAACCCCGTGGAGAAAACCTAGGGTGAATAAATCATGTATCACTGAATTCCTCTTGTTTTTTATTCAGTTCCACTAATTTAAAAGTGACCATTATATAAGAGGTCTTTGATATGGGCCTTGAATCAAGAATTAAGTCAATGAAAAACTCAATTCCCAACTCTAGAGGATGTCCATGCAAATCCTATAGAAACACGTCATGATATTCTTTTACAATAGTTACATCCTCTATTTGAACATTCCTTTCATCTCAAATATTAATTTCATTCCATTCCTCCCCAATAATTGAATTTAGTAGATCTACTGGGGGTGGATCTATATGAGAATTATATGGTGATGTTTCTGCTTTAAAGAAAATGGATTTTTCATCATCTTCAAAAACTATAACCTCATTCTTCTTGCGATAAATTTTCACATCATGGCTCAAAATACAATCCTACTAAGGATTATATCAAAGTCAATCATGGGTCTGATAATAAAATTAGCAGATAAAACATGTTTATATTCTATAATGGGGACTTCCTGACACAACATTGATTCAATGATACTTCTCTTAGGATTTTTTACTAAAATATTCATTATTAAATCAAATTGTAAATATCTAATTTACTTGAAAAAAATGTGAAGATATGAATGAATGAGATGATCCAGAATCAAATAAATCATTGTATAAGTTTTAGGAAATGATTAAATTACCTACCACCACATCGTTAGGAACTACAATATCAGCAATTATGATCGCATAAGCTTGTCTTCGGTCCCTTGGCCTATTCTGAGGCACGTTTCCTTGATGCTTTGTACAATCTTTAGCATATTTTCTTTTCTCCCTAAAATTATAGCATTGAACATTAATATATTCTTTATAATAGATTATATCTTCTCCTTGAAAACACCAGCTTGATGGACTTTCTATACAAACTTGCAACACACCCCTTTTCCTTTTAAGTAGTCACTAGGGTGTTTCCTTCTGCAATTATCACATGGTGGAAATTTAACTCTTCCCTTCTTCCCCATTTCTTCATTTCATTTTTCATAGTTTTCTGCAAAAATATTTATCTCTTGCTTACCTTTCAAGTCATGAGACTTAGATAACTTCTTTTCCGTCTTGATAGCAAATGAGATTATATCTTTTTTTTGATGAGAAATTTTGGAAGACCAGCGCCTTTTGGAGGAATAGATTTAGGCCATAAAATAATCGATCAATATTTCTTCTTAGATTTCATATATAATCCATATCATGCCTTTCATACCTTTTAAAGTTGACTTAATACTTTACAACATTATCATATACATTGTTAATCAAAATCATAAATTTCCTTTCCATATCAGCTCATTGTTCATGAGGAAAGTATTTCTATAAGATAAGTTATTTAAATTTACTCCATTCCATGTTTTCTATCTCTTACTCCTCCTTTTTGTTTTGAATTAGTGACCACTATGGATCAATATCTCCTAAAAGATGATAAACTTCCATGACAACCTTTTCACTTTCTTTACTTCCCAATGCAAGAAATATCTTCTCTAAGGAGCTTATCCACTGCTCTGTTATGAATGGGTTTGTAGTCCCATTAAATGATGGAGGTTGTTGTCTCATAAATTTATCTAACATAGCTCCTCTATGTTGTGGATCCAGATGCTCCATATGGGTAAGGTTATTTTTTATAACCTGAGTAAGTTTTCCTAGTATAGTTATAAGTTTCTCTACACCATTCACATCTCTAGATCCAACATCATTATCTTGCACATGAAGGAAATACCTACTTGGGATACACGCGTTAAAGAGGTTTCCGTTACTTCCACTAGGTACCATTTCTAAATAATGAAATGCAGTAGATTATGTTATGAATCATAATGTACTATCTCAACTTAGAAAAAGTACTTCACATAAATTGAAATCCAATGCATGACTAATCCCATAATCATAAACATAGTTTATTTGAGGAAAAAATTACATTTAAATCCTTCATAATGGTTTGTAAAGAAAATGTGAAATATCCTAAGCATATCTCTCAGAAGTTTCAAACCAGGTGTGGATTAAGGCATGCTGTCATGTACCAGGATACCTTGGGTCAAGACCGAAACTCTTTGTTAGAGTTTTCACTCTTATGTACATTTGTGCTAGAACCACATCCAATTGTAGTATCCGGACAGGGATATATTTTCTCGATATATCAACATAATCTATTCCTTACCAAAATTCAATGATATTATTATATGCTTATCCCCAAAGACTATCTTAGGGGTTTTTTCCCAAATCTACTTTCTCTAAATCTAATTTCCAAGTTTTCTACTAAACTTTCGTTGATACCAACTATAAACACCCGACCCTTGTTTCCCAAATCTGGTGCCTTATTACATTACATTGGCATATAAACAAGGAATGATCATCTCAAAGGACCAGTATTTTAGTAGCTTTAGAAATAAGATACATACATAAGTTCAATATTACAACTTTAAATGGAAAACAAAAAATAGGTTCCATTGGGAACATTCACCACTCTAAGATTATCCCTACAAGTCAATCATAATATACCTCTTCATGTCCTAGAAAAATGAAACATAATAAGGGGTAAGCTCAGATGATAAGTAAGGGTAAGAAATACAGTGACTGATATCATAAAAATAAATATTAAACATATTGAATAATTGAAAGCACATGCCTTTAAAAATATAAAACATGAACACATTATGGCAGCAATATGAGTTGATAAATTATTTCTATAATAAAACATAATCACGAATATTATACTAGTCAAATAATCACATGAACTATGAATTTATAGCATCAAAATGAGGTAATTTTTTATGATAGACATTCTAAAACACAATGTCAAGGCCTCAGCCAAGACATCTAAAAATTATTAAGGCCTCAGCCAAAACCACATTTAAAAATGGGATAGGCCTCAGCCAACTCCATATCTATTTGTCTCATGAGACCGACCGATGCATCGAGGGGATATATCAGGACCCACCCATAAAATAATAATTCCAATTCATTCCTCATATGAATGGGGATAAACATAAAAAACATATACATTCATATTGAAACTAACATATGAAACGTAAACAACTTTCCCTGAATATTAAGCATAAACACAAACCATTCAGAGTAAATTGGTGAATGGTTTTAAGATAACACATCCACAATAAAACTAATAATACATAATTAAATTAAATATTGTATAATATATCATAAATATTAATCCAAATAATAAATAATAATCAACATTAGTGTTGAAACAGATGAAGATACTCTTATAAAATTATCGAGTAATTCTTGAGATAAATACTCTTTTACTTTGAAAAGAAGAGTTCTTTTGGAAAAGTATTTTTATAAATACATAAATGAATTAAGATATAATTTTCATAATAAAATGAATTATTTTTGATACATAATGGTTTTTAAAAAAAATTATAGATTTCCCTTTAAAATAGGTATGAATTTCAGAAATTGTTTTGAGTCAGGCATGTATTTGAGGACTAATTTTTGAAAGATAGTTTTAAAATATATAAATCCACCTAAATGAAGGTCTGATTATGGTTGGACCAGATATAAAGAACATTAAGACATAAATTATTAGTATTAAAGTTAATTTAATAATAATTTAATTGAGGTAAGTAAATAATAAAAGTAACCCCAATGAAAATGGATGTTCGGGTTGAAAACCCTTACCTTAAGTTCAAAGGTATTCCTCACTAGATCTTAATTACCTGAATAATCATTTTTAGGTACATAAATTAATGAATCCATAACTTAATATACATTTAATTGATTTATTGTAACCATATTAGGTTCATTCATGGCCTTTTAGTGGGTTAAGAGATTAAATTTCATTGTTTGGGAGTGTTTTCTTCCTTGGTTTTCATGATCGGTTTACTTATATTCATATACAGATAATAATTTAGAATGGGAAGGTTTTTTCGGAATATAAGTTGTATGTTATTAGTGGACAGCCATAATATTACATTATTATAAAATTCATTTGGTTATTTGGAGTGGAGATGAATTATTATATAAAAATTTAATGATAATTGTTTGGGTTAATTGGCGGTTTTTTATCAGAACAAACTCATTTGGATTTCTAAAATAATATCATGTGTAAAGAAGGATTTAAGAACCTTAAATAAGTTATAATACTCATATTATATTATTTTTGAACTATAGAAATGGTTTCCTGAATGTAATTGAATATGGTAATAGAAATTAAAAACCCATCACCCTTGATTGTTATAAATTTACACATCTCGGATGGTGTTTTCATTTCTAGTATAAAAGAATGGGAAAGGAGAGATGATGATGAATTATTCCTATATAGTAACAAAATAACATTAATATAAGGTACTAGATTCAACAAAACATTTTTATAAAAGGATTTTAGGAAATAAAAATAAAATAAAGGAACTTGCAATAAAAGAAATGAAAAGAGGAATTTACCTCTTGAAGTAATCTTCCTTGGGAACCTCTTTAGGGGAGAGGTTGTGGTCTTTTTATGAGACCAAGGGCTTATGAACCTAGGGTAGGACCTTGGGAGAATATTTGAACATAATTTATAAAATGAACAAGTGTTGAGAGGAGTTAATAGAAGATGGAGTGAGAGGGGGGTTATAGTGGGGGAGATGAGGGTTTTCCCATTATTTTACTCATTATTTTATTATTTTTTCAAAGACAATCAATAGAATTTATTATTGGGCCCAATAATAGTAATATTTCATTGTAAGTTTGAAAAAAGTGTGCTTAAATCATACATGATGCTATGAATAGTTAATTTAACTGATAATGTATATATACGGTAAATTACCATATTTTACTATTCATCAAAAAATTTGAGTATTTCAGAAAAATCCCAAAAAATTCACTATAATTTTTTTTTGAAATATATAATTCAAAAATTTACTCAATTATTTTATATTAATTTTCTAAGTATTATTAATTTAATTTTTAAATAAAATCTCGATTTATTTGAAAAATAACAATTTTAAAACTACAATTCGTTTTATGTAACCTTGAAAAATTAATCATGATCTAATTATCTTGTAACCTTATGATAATAAGATAATAATATGATTTACTATTAATAAAGTTCATATTAATATTCATATTACTATTCATAAGGGTATGTTACTACTTACAAAAGATTACATTTGTCTTATCCGACTCTAAATATCTTACTAAACGCAACAGTGTATGTAAGTTTTTCGGAATTCAAATCTCATGTGTGAAAAAATTGTGTTTACTGGATAGGTTATAAAAAATGGTGTTTTGTAGAGACTTAGTGTTTCATTCATTCAATACTAAATTTATTTTCAAAATCATGGGGTGTTACACAAGATGTTTTTGAAACCCATTTCTTTTCAGTGGGTTATGTTATGATGAAAAAAATGAAATTTTAATAAAACCTATTTATTTGACATAGGTTATGATATCAAAAAATCATTATAATACCCATTTACTTTTCTTGGGATATGATATGATGAATTATTTATTATATTGTGTCCCACATATGTATTATTTTCACTTTGTGACAGGTGGGACTAGAATTATATATCCCTCTAATGCATTAGGTGTAAATGGATATCTAATGTGATAAACAAGACTGGGAAGCGGAGTGAACCCGATTTAAAAATGGACTCTATCCAATATAATACTATTTGGAGTGAACCTTGACTTGTATGATGGTTTGGGGTGCTATCCCAGTCCACCATTATAGTCTTGGAAATGATTCTTTAGTACTATGAAAATGATTTTCTATGATTATGTGTATGTTACAGTTCTATGTTGTATCCCAATGTTATGCTCTCACAGATTATGTTATTTGATTCCTATATTATTTATTTATTTTTATATTATATGATTTATTCTATGATTAAATATTTTGATATGTGATATACAGGGCGTGGTTTTAAAATTTTATTATCATGTTCTCCAACCCTTATACGCATTTTTGTTTAAGTGATAATTGATATCTCCATTGTTTACCTTTACTAATCATATGAGATCACCCTTTCTTATATTAACATTCACTGGGTTATGAAGAATATTATTAATTTTGTTATTCCTAATACGGTTTATAGTTATGAAGAATAATTTGTTTATATATCCATGTTTTCAAAGGAACTAGACATATGAGATTCTCATGTGGATTGTCATGTTATGTAATGAATATTCATCTAATGAGATTTAATATCTATGTATGAAAAGGTTGAGTCTCTATATAGAAACCAAAAATATATTATTTTTATATAATTATAATAATTCCTTATCATTTCATAAAGTAAGCAGGGTTGATAATTATTTTGGGCTAATGATAATTCAATGGATCTAATTTCATTTTGTATAATTAGTGTTACATGTTATATCTGATATTATATGCACACTCACTTTTATGTATTCTTATATAATATAGTTCAATTTTGGTGGATTCCTATCATATTTTTACTCAAAACCCTTCATGTGAATCTCAATGTATGTGAAACCCTTGTGCTTGCATTGCACTTCAGGTAAAGTGATTGATAAAGGGGGTTTGAGTTGGGATAACATAGTAGGTATTGGAGTTGGGTCTGAGGTGGGGTTGTTTATTTAGTTGGTGATGAAATTGTATGGATATATTTTATTAGTTTTTATATTCTATCATTTATATGATTAACCAACTAAGTGAAATGCATTGTTTGTATGTCTATTGTATGTTTTAACATGGGTATATTTTCATGAATATTATGTTAAATTTATTATGATTTATAAAATTACACTATAATTACATATTATACTATGTTATACGTTTTATTGGTTATTTTATTTAATTCTATATGATATACATGATTATAGTGGCATAATTTCCCCAATATGTGGATTGTTTCCATAATGCTTGATAGAACCCTAGGACATCCGAGGATGTATCCCTAGTGATCATGGTGGATTGACCAAGTTACTGTTTGGGTATATATGGACATGTTTAAAATAATATATAATCAATTTTTTGCTTTGATAAATTATTTAGGAGTGGTGTATGGAGTTAATTTATTTAAAATAAGAGATAAAATCTATGTGTGTCTTAATGTAAAGCACATTCATAGTGTATGTTTGATTTTCTTTAAGGGGTGGGAATTATTTTTACTTATTTTTTTATTATCATTGTATAATGAAACAAACTTTTATAATTTAAATTCCATTATGAATTAATGAAACACATATTACGTAATGTAGTTATAGAATACACAATCACTACCATGGTTATTTGAACCATTATAAAATATAGCATATCAGACTTAAAAGACAATTAAGCATCATAACTATCGATAATATAGACATTCTATACTGTCCAATGTTATTATTATATATTAAGGATTATAATAATATCTAATTGATAGGGAAGGAAGAATTAATGTCCTCGAACAGTATGATCATACCCTATAAAGCTTTTTTATCAGTGTTTTAAAGGGAGGTGGTGTCACAAGGATATTCCATTGACCAAGCCCAATCTAATATTGAACAACTAAAACATGAGAAAAACATTTATAGGGTATGTTCAAGATTATTGAAATCATCTCCCAAACCATGTTTGATAAACAACCCAAGAAAGTACCATTATCGCACACCTTACCCTTAGGTCATATGTTGGTTTAATAAGAGGTTATATATCTATACCCTAGTAGTTTTAATTTTTATATATTATTTTTAATAAAATATTTATTATATTTATCCCTTTTCATTATTTATTTATAGACATGATTACCTAATGAGTTTAATAAAAACTAAATTTTAATATTAATAAACCAAAAATTGAATTTTTTGAAAATATATTGTTTTAATTAATACACTATTTTTTATAAATTCCTGATTTTTAAAATAAATTTTATTTTCATTAAATATTCTTATTAGATAATATTAATTTAAAAATAAATTTAATTTAATTTAATCAAATCAAGTGTAATTTTTATTATGATTATAATGTTGTTAGTGTCGTAAAAAAACTAATATTTTAGTAAATAAAGAATATCAACTTAATAGGTAAAATTATCATATTTAGAAAAATATTTGGGTCAATTAAATATTATCCTTAAAATAAACACCTCAAAATTATCTAATGGTGATTATTTTATAATTTTATGAGATATTAAAATTCATTGATTGAAATTAAATAGTGTAAATATACAGTATGTATTATGACATCGTAAAAGCCCAAAGTGATGTAATAAATACTATAAAGTTTTTTTGTAACCAAACATATATTTACCCTTTAAAAATAATCTATTTTTAATTTTATTTAATTATTTTTAAAACCCTATAATGAATCTTCCAAAACCAATATTATATTTTGAGATTTATAAATAATTCTCTATGGACATGACTCACTTTCACATCATGGTTGGTATTATTTTAAGTATTTTGGTTAGTATCTGAATAAAATATTAAAAACCTCTCCTCTTTGGTATAAAAAATGGGAGAACCATGGGAACTTATGTTTTTTTTATTATATGATAACATAGCATCCAAAACCTAAGTTATTAAATTAATAAATAATTCCCCACTCTTTTAATATAAATACACTTTTAACCTCCCATTCCCCTTCACTAAAAACCCATTTATCACAAATTCACTCTCCCTATACTTCTCTAAATTCCTCCCAAGGTGTTTAAAAAATCGTAAGAATCTCCTATCATGGTTTTAAAAGCACTCCCTCATGGTAAATGATTCTCTCATATTCTTTTTTATTCAAGTAATTTCTCTATAATAAGACTTTTGATTTATAATTTTTCATATATTAAGGTGTTTTTACACATCCATTTAATATCTTTATGATTCCTAAGTAATGAGATACCACATTTCACTATCATTAAACCCTTATATAAATCATTATTTACACCCGTTATACAGCCAAAATTGTCACATTATTTTCCATGCCAAAAGTTTTTGTTGTGAATACAAATCCTCATTTACACTCAAGTTTATTCACCTAGGTGTACCTATCATTAATTAGCATTGGACTTTCATGTATTTCACTCACACTCCTTAATCATGGTTTTAAATGTGATGAAAGATACTCTTATGTTTTATGATCTATATAGAACACAAATTCATGTGAGTAATATTAATATGATGGGTGGTCCTAGAATTATATAGACCTATAATGCATTGGGAAATGTTTTTATCTCATGATATAAGTTGTATGGTGAATGGAAATTTTTCCTAATAACATTATGTTATGATTTATCGATAATTATTCTTGAATTATGATTATAATTTTATGATTCATGTTGTTACCACATTAATAATTTTTCTAAATTTTTTCATCATATATCATGTTTTGATGTTCAGGATTATGATTTTAACCCTTTAATGTTACCAGCATATGCCTCTTGACTCACAAGTATTACTTTCATCATTGTATTCTTTGACTATTCCCTTAATGGTCTGTATAGCTCAACCATTTCTTATGTGCATCCCAATATTATCTTATGTAGTATTATAATATTAATGGAATTTGAGGTCATATTGGGGAGATTTTAAATAATGTTTTTGTATCACTATTTCAAGTTATTATGATGTGTATATAATTACCCAGATACATTATACCTCTTAATATTTTTGGTTTTTATTATTTGTATCTTTATATAAATAGTAATGAAATGAAGTGTATAAAAGAAATGGGTTTTTATTTTTGTTATCATAACAAGTTATAGTTATTTTGGGGGTTTATGATTGTAATGCCATCATTAAAACCATAGGGATAAGACTAAACACAGGAAAACAAGTCTAAATTTTTTTTAATGTATAGAATGACATGATTTCAAGCTATAAAATCCTTATTTGGATACTACAGGAGGATGTAGCTATGACACATTTTTACATAGTTGTAATAACCCTGAAATAGGGTTTGTTTGATCTTAAACCAATAATCTCCTTATTCTGAATAAAGATGCCTTACGGCATAGCTAGTTTGACACTCTTGTGGGATATTGTTTGGTAAATTTACAAGCTCTTTATGGACCATTATAAATGGAACAAATATTATAATGAAATTTAATTATTGGAAATAGTTCATAGATAACATAGATTAAAAATTATAAATTTATTTGTTAAGGAATATATTCAATTGAATAGTTATCACTTCAATGTTTATATATTCTCTTTTATTTGTTTAATAGTTTATAAATTCTCATTTCTAATTTTCAGTTTATTTTTTTCAATTGATGGAAATGTGAGGAATGTAATAAATAACCAATGTGATAGGAAATGTGATTACTACCCAAATAATATTTCCAACCCAATAAGAGTAATATATAATAACTTCATGATAATACATGCTCATTTAACCCAAGTTTTAAATATAATATTTAATTAAGTGTAAAACACACATCCCCCAATAATAATAAGAAGTTCAAATTGAGAATTTATGGGATAAAATCCCTTGAACATCATTTTATGTTATGATTGCTTAATCACTGAATAATGGATCAAATATATTGAAAATATCTTCTATATTTTTTAATGTTATGTGAAATAGAATGTCATGTTATCAATTTATTTCATAGAGGGAGATTCTGTTTAATTTTGGAAATTGATCAAGAATATGAATCCCATAGAAGAATTTAAAGTGATTGAGTGGAATGAGTTCAGGAAAAAAAATTCAAAAAATATTTTACTTACACTCTCTAACTTAATATGGATATGGATTTCCTTATCCTTAATAAAAATGAGTAATAATCAATGATTTATTATTTTAATAAATTTACAATACTTTCTTTATAGTCATTTGACATTATCATTTACAAAAAAAGTATTATTGACCACTTAATCATTGAGATGAAGTTGAATATATAAAAACAATAGAGCTTCAATACTTTAAAAACAAAAAAGAAATTATTTGATGTGTCCTCAAAGTCAAGATATAGATGTGTGAATCTCATGGGTGTCATGGGTCACGAGATAGTAATCATACGATGATGTTTAGTTCTGGGTGAGTAATGGAGAAATCTCATAGTGGAAAAAAAATCTAACATCCCACTTGTAAAAAGTTTATGAAGAAGAATCCTAGAAATTTCCTAAAGTGTAAAAGTAAATTATTTAGTTTTCGTAAAGAGGGGAACCTAGATAAAAAATACCAATAAGTGAAACCCTCAAATGTGAAGGAGGAAAGGAATACTTCATTAAAACTTTAGCCTACTATATGATGTTTCAATTAGAATGAATGATTAAAATATGTAAACCAATGTACTAATACAAGGGTTGTTAAAGATAAATGGCTACAACAAACTCCATGGCCTCAATTTCAAGGTATATAATATTCCATCAAAACTTATAAGTTTGATTATGGAAATGAAATAGTAATGGGTACACTAGTAGTTCATTCAAGGGTATTTAATTTACAATTATATTGTAGTCATATTCATTCATTCATATCATGCATGTTTAGTGGAAATATTCAAACACAACCTAAAAATAGGGAAGTCCAACTATCAGTGAAAATTAAAAGTAGGGAAATTACTACATCACTAGTATATATGTTCTTCTCTATCAATATTTATGGGATAAATTTACCTAAAAACCTTATGATGCTCTCTTTAGTATAATTTGACTCTATTCTTGTTATGAATTTTCTTTCCTTGTATAGAGACAATATAATTTTACAAAAGAAGGAAATCACCCCTATATTATGAATCAAACTCCAATCCTATACAAGTGAAATGAGGAGGATGGATCTCTTTTGGAATCATCCTCTCAAGAATGTATATTATTTCCTTATGAGCAAGCGTATCTAGCTCAAGTGATTAGACTAAGGAAAAGATCACCCATGATGAAATTCATATTATAGGTGGATATGTTGATGTGTTCCATGAATAATTGTCTATCATTCTACCTGAACAATAGGTCGAGTTCTCAATTGAAAGTATAACTAGATCTTTTACAATATCCAAGAATCCATATAGAATTGACTTTGTTAATGGGATTATAAAACCAAGTAATTCTCCTTCATTTTTACCTATTATTTCAATAGTGAAGAATAATGGGAAAATGTACCTTTTCTTTGATTATAATGTGCTCAATAAGATCAAGATAAAGAAAAATTATCCACATCCACATATTTATGACTTTTTTGATCAAATTCATGGAGATCTATACTTATCTAATGTGGATCTTTGGTATGTATATTATCAAGTAAATGTGAAGAAATAGGGCATCCCCAAGACTACATTTCAAATAAGGTAAGGGAACTAGTATTTCAACGTGATCCTATTTGGACTCAATAATTCTCTAGGTATCTACATGAACTTAATGAATAGATACTTTATTTATTACCTTAAAAAAATTCATGGTTGTTATATTTGATATTTTATCTACTCTAAAATATATGTGGAATATGAGGATCATTTGAATGTAGTACCAAAGTACTTATGAAAGGCAATGTTATATAAAAAGTAAAAAAAATGTGTTTTTCAAATGGATAAATGAACATTACTTGGGCATATTATCACTATTTATGTTATATCTATATATCTATAGAAGAAGTAATAATTTTAATGATTTACCAAACCGATATCTATGATAGAGATCCATTGTTTCTTTGGATTGGCTAGGGACTATCATCTATTTGTGACAAACTTCTCATGATTTTGAGGACAACTAACTAAGATAACATGAAAGGGAGTGAAATATTCTGGATTGATGATAAAAAAGGGATATTTAAAGTGTTAAATAATAGGATATTCACTATACCAATGCTAATATTATCTACTAGTCTCTATGGATTTTTGATCTAAAACGGTGCATCCAAAAATGAATTGAGTTGTGAACTCATGCAAGATAAAAAAAGTGATAACATTTCTCTCTCTCAAATTAATAATTTATGAGTAGAACTACCCAACCCATGATCTACAATTCACTAAAGTGATATTCACATTAAATATTTTCTGAAATAGCCTCTAGGGGGGAGAAGTTTGATACATATACTAATTATAAAAACCTCATGTATATATTCACACAAAAGGTGCTCAACATGTTCAAACAAATATGGGTAGAGATAATAAATTATTATGATATTTCAACCCATTATTATCAAAGTAAGGTGAAAAAATTAGTTGATCCTTTGAGTATAAAGGATCCCATAACCCTATCAATGATGAGGATTTAAAGGGATTTAATATTCTTGGACAAGCCAAGGATGGATATTGGAATCATTAAATGGAAATCATTCTATCTTTCCCAAATAACTTTTCAACCATGCATTTTAAGAGAAATTTGGATTACCAAAAATATGATGAGGATTTATAGAGAAAGATATATAATATTTTATAGGACAAATTTGTTAAATATTGAGTTATAATGTTTGGAACCAAGATATGTGTCCCATGAATACTAGAACAGAAGTGGAAACTTCTATATTATGCACATAGATCATCCTTTTCTATTAATCTAGTAAACACTCAGATCTATATAGATTTGAATAATAAATTATAGTGGGATAATATGAAGTGAGAGATATAAAAAACAAATTATCTCAATGCTTTGTCTTCCAATAGGGCAAGGATAAATGAAATAAGTATAATTTTATGACGAAACAATTTCTTATACCAATAAGAAGACGGTAAAACACATCCATGGATTTCATCATAGGACACCCCATGAATAATAAAGGAAATAATGACTCTTGGGTGGTAATCGATCGACTTACAAAGTTACAACACTTCATTGTTATCAAGAAATATTTACCTCTTGAACAACCCGCCTAGATATACATTAGAGGAGTTGTAAGTCTGGATGGAGTACCACTTTATAATGTATCTGATTGATATCTAGGGTTTACCTCAAGATTTTGGAGATTCCATTACTGATCATTGGATATGGAGTTGAGTTTCAGTATGTCTTATCACCCTTACCAATATTTTTAGTCTGAGAGAACCATTAAAACTCTAGAGTAAATTTTCATATATTATTAAATGGATTTCAAGGATATTGAGATTAGCACCTTCCCCTAGTGCAGTTTTAATAAAATAATATTTTCTACTAAAGACTTTAAATGATACTTTATGTGGTGATATATGGTAAGAGGTTTTAGACACCAATGTGCTAGGATAAATTTGGGGAGAGGAATCTAATGGGACGTGATCTCATCCATGATATTATATAGATGGTTAGAACAATTTAGTATTAAATAAAATCTCTCCAAAGTCGATAAAAAGGTAACATAGACAATTTTTGAGGAAAACTATAGATTGAGATAAGAGAAAAGTTATTCCTTTGTATATCACCATAGAAGAAAGTCATGAGGTTTGGGAATAAGGGAAATATTACTACTAGATACCCCATCCCCCTTTGAGATCCTTTATCACATCACATTTGTGGAATATCAACTAGAACTCTCACCTAACCAATCTCAAGTGCATGATGTGTTCCATGTATCCTTCTTAAGGAATTATATACTAGACCTCTCACATGTAATGAATCCAGAGGTTGAACCCTTAGATAATGATATTTTATATGAGGAGTGTGTGGAGAAAATATTAGATAATAAGAGACAAATTTATATGAAATAAGACAACACATTTGGTTGAATTAATGTGACATAACTACAAGTTTGATGAAGAAATTTATGAGCCATAAGAGGGGATGAAATAGAAATACCCATATCTTTTTTCTACACATAATGAAATTTTAATAGAGAAATTTGTGAATGGGGAAGAATAATACAAACCAAAATTATATAAACAAAATTCTATTCTGAATAAATAAATGCCTTATTAAGTGATGCAGTTTTATAAAACACATGGAATACATTGGTTATTTTGAATGTTATAAAATATAGAATTTTAGAGTTAAAATACCATTATGAATCATAAAAATTGATAAAATATTCATTCTATACTAAATATTATTATTATTATATATTAAGTTAAATAATAATATCTAATTGACACATTTAGAAGAATTGATGGCCTCAACCAGTACTATCACATGCTATAAAGCCTAGTTATATTATCTTCTAAGGGAGGTGGAATCACTGCGATATTCCCTTTACCAAGACCAAGCTAAGATTCATTAACTAAATTTTTAGAAAATCCCTTTTTAATATAAATTCAAGTTTATTTATACCACTATTCAAACCATTTTTGTTAAACCACCCCAGGAAATTGTCATCATCGTACACCATACCATTAAGTAATATACTGGTGTAACAAGGGTTAAGTATCTAGAACCTAGTGGAATAAATTTATATATTTTTATTTTTATTAAAATAATTATTATATTTATCCATTTTGAACATTAATTTATACACATGATTATATAATAACTTAAATAAAAAATTCATTCTGATATAAAGAATCCAAAAATTATATTTATGGGAAATATATTTTTTCACATAAAACACTTTTTTTATAAATTATTAAATTTTGAAAAGAATTTTATTTTCATGAAATATTCTTATTAATTAATATTTATTTAAATATAAGTTATAATATAATTTAATGATGTAAAATGTAATTTTTATAATGTTCATATTATTGTTAGTGTCATAAAAACTAGTGTTTTTGTGTACATAAGGATTTTTAGTTCATAGAAAAAATTATAAAATTTAAATAATTATTTAGGTAAAAAAATCATTTTATAAATCATCATGTGTTTATAATCCAATGGTAAATTTTTCATAATTTTATGTGATAATAAAATTTTTTAATAAATATTAAATTCAGTATGAATATATTGCATGTAGTAAGACATCTTAATAGAACAAAAAAGTGATGTAATAAATACTATATAAGGAATCCATGACCAATAATATATTCACTATTAAAATAATTTATTTGTATAGTTATTTGATTAATTTTAAAATCATATAATTAATATTTTATAACTTATATTATATTTTAATGTGTTAAAAATAATTCTTTACGAACATAACTCACTTACATGTCATGAATAGTATTTTTTATGGTGTTCTATTATAATCCTCAAAAAATATTTAAAAATTATTCTCCATGAAAAAAAACCATTGACAAAAACCATTGGAGTTTGTTTTGTTTTGATTATTTTATCAATTATAGTCCAAAACATAATTTTTTAAAATTAATAAATATTTCCTCTCTCTTTTGATTTAAATACACGCCCAAACACCCATTAATATTCAGTTAAAAATCATATAGCATGAAGAACCTCTGCCTCTCTCTATCCAAATCCCTCTAAAGGTTTTCCCAATCTCTAAAGAAACTCCTACTAATCTTTTAGAAGAATCATTCCAAGTTAATGGATTCTCTTCCCTTTAATCAAGTAATTTATTTATATTGATCCCATTTATATAAAAGTATTCACACTTTAATATGTTTTTAAAAATCCCTTTAATATCATTATGATTCCCAAGTAATGAGATACCACATTTTAATTTCATTAAACCCGTTAATGAACCTTTATTTTCACCTATTATGCAGCCAAAATTATCATATTATTTTCTTTAGAAAACTTTTGTGTTTTGAATACCCTTACTCAGTTCCACTCAAGGGTATTTACATAGATGTACCTATCCTCATTTGATTGGGTTCATTTATGAATTTAACCTAAACACCTTAATCATGATATTAAAACTGATTAATAATGATCTTATTTTGTATGATCTACAAGGAACACAAATGTATCTACATAATATGAATGTGATAGGTGATAATAGAATTACAAAGACCTTAAATGAGTTGGGTAATGTTTTTATCTCATGAGATACCATGTATGGTTCATGAGTAGTTAACCTAGGTTCACTATTTTACAATGTACTAGTGGTTATCCTTGACTTATTATTATGATCTCATGCTTTATGTAGTTGTCACATTATTATATTCCCTTAGTGGTATCATATTATATAATGCTTGAATTTCCATGTTGATGATTCACACTCTTTTATGTCACCTTGATATACCTATTTACTCTCATGTATTACTTTTATCATGTTATTCCTTTGATATTTCCTTGCTAGGTTTTATATATCAACCATTTATTAGGTACATCCAAAGGTTATCCTATACAGTATTTCAACATCAATATAATTTAAGGGAATACTATGGAGTTTTTTAATAATATTTTTGTATCCCTATTTCAAGATATTTTTATGTGTATCTAATTACCCAGGGACACTATGCATCCTGATCTTTTAAGATTATATTATGAGAATATTTATGTAACAATTCATGAAATAAAGTGCATAAGAAATGGTTTGTCATAATTTGAGTTATTTTTTATGAAAATATGTTATTTACACATTGATTGATTAACTCCTTTACCAAAATGGAAATTTTGTGTTTGTTCATGTATCATAATTAGCATGTTGGTTCACCTGATATGCACATGATTCTATATAAATTAAAGATTTATTTCAAAGAAATCCTTTTTAATAAAAAGAATTGAAATAATGTTTTCAAAATATTTCTATAATTATGGATTTTTTAATTTAAATTAATAAAAAAATTATTTTTTGTTTTCTAAAGTAACATATTTGGGAAAATTTTATTAACATAACTCTACATGGATGTATTAAGGATGTTACTACTTGATGATGGTTATGGTATGTGATTGTGGTGTGCTAACAACCCTAGAATGTGTGGTATAGAAATGGAATTCTTGGGACATGGCTTGGTATAGGTATTTTGGTCATGGGTATGGTTTGATATGGGTATATTGTGGTTGTAAGGATTGGGAACCCATTATTGGGTACTATAAGGAATTTGGTATGAATTTGACACATGTATGTATAAAACCAAAAATAGTGATTAATCATCTATGTTTGTGAGGGTAATAGTTAAGATTACTTGGATACCAAGGATGGTTTCTTAGGTTTTAGTGAAAATGTTTTGTTAATTAGGTCCATATTATCAGGGTTCATGTGAGATAAATTAATATCACAGGATAATGTAATCACGTGTGTGATAACCTCAATGGCATGGGGATAATAGGGATTAGTTGGTTCACATTTTCT
Organism: Viscum album; assembly: GCA_963277665.1. Lineage (NCBI taxonomy): Eukaryota > Viridiplantae > Streptophyta > Magnoliopsida > Santalales > Viscaceae > Viscum > Viscum album. The sequence goes on from CAUJRU010000069.1 coordinate 1,294,150, forward strand.
ATGGTGGAAAGTGAGGTTAAATTCATTAGATTTATAAAATTAAAATTATGGTTGTATTTTAACTTTATATTTGTTATTTTGGTTTTCCCTTACCATGGAGGCAAGTTAATACATAAATTTATTACATAATATAATTGTGGGATTATGAAATATGAGATAGATCTTGTGATAATAAACTCTTGGATGGGTATTTGTATTGAACCAATTAAAGCGATATATAGGGTTTAAGGAATATGATGTAGTGTAAGGCCTTGAAATTTATTGTAAATACTTTGGATGTTCTTTATCTTTTAAGACCATGTGAGTCATGGTGGTTAAACATGTATACTACGAAAGATTCTTGGGAAGAATAATATTAATAAACAGTGTTCCTTGTGTGTTGAAAAATTAAGAAACATGATGTAAATGTTTTCTGATAATGATTTTTATAGAGATAAGATTGGGATAGAGGGTTTAACACTAGATAATGAATACTCAAAAAAATTATAAAGGATATGTCATTAGAAAATGACCATTTATTTAGTATCATTGTATTAGAGAGTGATGCTGAAGTGGTAGTCAATCATGGAGGGATAGTGAGGAGGAGTGAAATATCTCTGGGAGGTAGTTCGTGATACAAAATACCATTATAATTGAGCATGGTCTAAATATTCTAGATTATTTATTAAGGTTTCATGATTATGGGATTCTCATAATTAGACCAAAAAAATTATTATGTGGGTAAGTATATTGGCATCAAAATGGGAATAAGGGTTGAGGAAGATATTGGTAAACATTAAATGTAAAAATTATTACTATAATATGATAAATAAGATACAAGGGAATAGTAATGGTATGTCCCAACATTAGTGGATTGAGAATTCAGTGGTTATTTTGTGAGACTTTTCATAAATAGGTATCAAGTTTGTGGTTGTTTACAAATTGGGAGGTATGGCAGTGACTAGGGGTTTCCAATTTGAGTCCTGGCCTAAAATTTTAAGTTATATTATAAGAGTAGTGTAAAAATAGATTAATTTTTTTAAAATTGTTCATATTATTATTTATGACATGTCTATAGGTATTCATTAGTGTTGATGCTTGATGTCGGAGGTGATAGATAGTGTCAGCAGATATCACTATGATTTCATTGGACTTTGGAGTGGGGTTTAGGGAATATGATTTATTATATACATTTGGTGGTTCTCATGTTAAAAGCTTTTGAAATGGATATAATAAGTTTGATTTGTTAGTATTAATCGAGAAAATATATGTATAATCATACAGTGGAGAGTTCTATATTAGTTTATTGATGTTCTAACCCTAGTATAAAAAATATTAGAGATATTCCTCAATGACGTGTGCTATAGAATCAACCATTTAATGACTGTGGGATCACATAAAATGAAAAAGGAAGTGATTTAAGTTATTTTTTCTTCACAATAAGATACAAATTTCATGATCAATTATTATTTTAACATCATATTAAAAGTGTATGGAATCTAATATGTTGTATATTTCATTGAATTAGTTGAGGGAAACTCAAGTTTTAGATAATTTCAGTACTCCTAAGGAGAGAAAAATGGTATACCTATTGAATTATAACCATGAGGTAGACTGGGTATTAATATAGGAACTATTATTTATTTTTAAATGATTAGTAGACATTATTATGTACATAATTGTGGAAAAATTATTACGATAACAGAAGAAATTAACATTTGGAGTTGAGCCTTAATGATACCATTCTTTTAAGGATTTCACTATGATAGTGAAATCAATGTTTGAGGAGACATTAGTAGTTGGATCTACATTTTTATTTACATAATGATTTGGGAGGAAATCAATATAATGAGTTGTCTTCTTAGTTATTAATCATTTTTTTATAGTTGGGTTCCTATAAATGTGGAAAATTATCCCATGTAATACTAGATCAACCATGTTTCAAACCCTGAGCATTCTTATTTTTGTGAATTTTTAAATGAAAGAATTAGGTGTCCATGATATAGGGTAGATACCATGATAAATGACCACATCATATGTAAATACCTATGTATTTCATTGAGGAGTTGAACCACATTTCAATACTATTAAAGGAGATTCAAATAGAAACACCATGACATGGTTCTCAAGTGATGTAGGATCCCATGACATATGAAGGCAAACTATAATATAGGAGGATACTAAGGGTGTAATGATTAGGGTATTTATGTACATCATAGGTCCATACTGGGTATTTATATTGGACTTGATGTAGTGATGATGGAAAATCCCATGTGTTCTAACTTTTGGCCCCTAGGCCTTTGCGAAATTGTAAGGCTTCCTTCTCAAACTACTTAAAAAATAAAATTATTTAAAAAATATAATAAAAATTTTATTTTAGGGTATTTCACTTGATTTTAGTTCAAATGAGATAAAATTAAAATGATATTTATTTTTTAAGAATGTTCAACACAAATTATTGATTGGAGAAAAATATTAAGGATAAAGAAAGAATAATTGGTTATACATATGGTAAGGGTTATAGAAACTTTGTAGAAAATGACCATATCAATATTTGTGAAATTTGTTAAAATTAAATTAGTGTATAAGGATTCATCAAAAGTAAGTGAAGTTAAATTATTTTTTTATTGACATGTATATATCAATTTAACTTGTGATAAATAATGCTTTTTTGGAACTAGATCAGAGGTAGTTGTTATTTTTCTTTTTTAGATGAAATTAATAGAATTTAGATATCATCTACACTTTGATATTAAATTCATTTAGATAATTTGATGGAGATCATTGGAATTTATAGAAATTAAATAGGGTTTTTTATTTAAATATTTATACAAACACCACCATGTACTTGATAATGGGGTACAAGGTGTCTAGTGGGGTTTCAGTGGGTAACAGAACCCACTAAATGAGTCACCAATTAGAAAGTGACTATAGAGTAGTTTTTAGTATCCAGTTTTTACTAGGGGTGGATAAGACTATTTTTTTTAAATTTTATTTTATTAATAATGGGGTTCAATTTTAAAATTTCAACATAAGATATTCCCTAGGTGGACAATAAACTAAAGGGGGTATTCTTCCTCTTCTCCCTCTCTTCCTCCACCATTATCCCTTATAGATTCATAGTGCTTTTGGGTGGATTGATTTTTTAGTTACTAGTAGATGTTTTTTAATTTTATCTATTTGCTATTAATTTTGGTTTTCCCTAATTTTTATAGTTTTATTTATGATATTAATTTTATAATTTACTAGATCATGTGGAAATCCATCCCATGTGATGAGAATTCTGTGTATAATGGCTAGAGAATATCAGGTGTCTCAAGAATTATGTGTATGTTAATTAAATATAATTAATTAATAAAAACTTTTTAATAATTTTAATAATGGATTATTACTTGAGATAGGAGCTGGTGACCGGGTGATGGTTGATGTATTCTTGGACAAGAATAAACAAACACGTCTTGAGGGTTTAACTCTTTTGGTGAGATGGGTGGATCCAAATATTATTAATCAATGTCTTTCTATGTGTTTATATTCATTGTAATATGTGGAAGGGGGAACTAATATTCAAGTACTCTAAATTTGAAATCATGGTGTCCCAAGAATTTACAATAAATAAGAACATATTGATAGAAAATGAATATATTTTTTTAGGATACAGATTATTTTATAGCCACTCAATCATCTTCCCACTAGGATATTGTTGTGATGGTTGTATGTATAGGACACTAATGGGAAAAATAAGGGTATATTTTAGTATAAAGGGCCCATTATAGTATATTTGATCCATTTAATGGTTGTTCTTATTAGATAATATGGAGGAATTGATGTTTTGGTGATGGATTTATCGTATAGTTTTGGGTTTCTATAAAGTGATTTTTCTTGGTCTTAAAACATTAGAGTTGACTATATGGGTGACTGGATATCATAGTATGATTTTAACCCATATATCCTTGATGAGGCTTGTTTTGGGTGAGGTGGTAGTCAAACCTTTGGAATATAGTTAAAATCAAAAAAAAATAGATTTGTTTTCTTAGATATGAAAATGAGATGATTCTCGATGAATAATTCACCAAATGGATATGCTATATGGAATTTTTATAATGGATTCCTATTGTATGGAAATTATCTTAGTCTTATTTTACTGGTGAATTAATTTAAAGTGAAAACAGATTGGGAACTTTCATGATTGAGTGAAATTTTCAACCAATATTAAGAAGGGTTAATTGATAATTTCGTTTAAAATGATATAATAGTGGCCCATGAAAATATTGGGTTGTGGAAATTGGACTTGGAAATCACTTAAGAGACATCCAATGAGTGATAGAATTTATGTTTTGGAATTCTATGTTCTATTTAGTGGGATAGATAATGAGATGCATGCTATGAATTAATGATTAGTAGAGTACTAAATAAATTATATCGTATTATTATATTCTTGGAACACGTACATGTGTATATAAGGTAAAGGTGTTGGGGGTTTAATTCCAATTTTATTTAATTATTTTCTTAATTTTTAGTAGACGCTATAGACCTAATGATATTTCATGATTTTAATCAGTTTTTTCTTTCCAAAGTGGCCTCATATAATAAGGGACAAGGGTTAATACCATGATTCCTAAAATATGGATTATCCTAAAAGAAATATATCTCAAGCGAACCAAGGGACATTCAAATAGAACCCACAATGCATTTCTTCTTTATATACTTTCTATTTGATGCACAATTTGTTATTTACATGATTTTCCATTTTATATGGATGATAATGGCTAAAATATTAGCCATGGGGTGTGGTTTATAAAAAAAATGAAAACCTATGTTATACCACTAGTATGATTTTAACTCTAATAACTTGTTATTAATAATGACATGGAGTCTAGGTAAACACTATGATGAAATTTTGTTTGACTAAATTTCTACACAAGTACTTACAAATGATGGTAGGCTCGAGCATTATGGTGGTCTTATTAGTACACAAAGTATTGATTTAAAAGTTATATGATGGATCATTAAACTTGTATATGATACTATGTACGCACTTAATTATATACATTTTGATATTATTAGGTTCCCCATTAGTGGTGGACATAAATTTTTTGTACCCTTGCCTTGTACATGCTCATCGGTGGAAGAATAATGTAATGAATCATGAATTTCAACGTAAGTTTTTTTGTTGAATCTTATTTATTTTGATGAGTTTGATTATTAGAAGAGTATTTGGAGGCCCAGGGTTATGAATTAGAGAGTTTATAATGGTTTAAAGATGGAAATTATATAGAAGGAAAGTATTCATGGTGTGGAGAAAGGCACTTCATCATGATGACCCAGAGCTAGGAAAGTTTACTATACAATGATGTGAGTTTATCCAAGAATCTATTGTTGTTTGGAATAGTGAATCCTAGGAACAATGTTTATTCTATAATGGTGGGTTTTCAGGTTTACAAATCTTTCTGTTAAGGGGTGGTTACACCATGATTTAGAGTTACAAACGAAAATTTTTTCCAATTGTTGAGTGTCTCAACATTACCATTATGAATACAACATAACTAAGAATATGTGTGACTTTTTACTAGAATTTTAAATAAATTATTTAAGGTTGTAATTTATAGAATATCATTATTATCACCATACCATGACCTAACACAAACCATGTCCACTTGAATCCTCCCTTGTTGGTTTCTCAAGCTCCTCTCACCCACTTTCTTCCATTTTTGATGTTCTATTAGTTGAATGAGTTATCCTATAATATATCCAATGTCATGGGTTCCCTTGATGATTAATTTTATCGTAGTATCCCCTTATTTTATTCCAAATTCCAATTTCTAATAGTTTATATCCAATGTTTTGGATATGGCTATTTAGTCTTGAATCATGTGACACCTTTCAGAAAGAGAGTTCATTTATGATTCTGGTAGTAATTCCATACAATTTTACAACAATTTTCTGATTTTGTATAGCCTATCATGCATGTAGGTTCATGTATTACACTACAATTAGTTTTACTTGGGTATTGATGTAGTCATGTTAGTACAAATTTATGTAATTGACCCATTAGAGGGTAGTTCTAGATAAATGGATTTTGTTTGATAAAATTATGCATTGTGATATGGCGTGAGGTGGGATTATTTGATTGGGTTGGTAAGGCCCAGTATGAGTTGTTTGGTCTTGGTTGAGGATTATGTGAGATTTTTTCTTAGTGTATGGGTATGAGTGATGAACTCCTTAAAAATAGAAGGTTGATTTTGTGAGTAAGTTTTACTAATATTTTTGACCAAGAGAGACTGAATTAGGAGTAACCCGTAGTATATAATTTGGACAACTATTTATATATCATGGGAAATTCGAGCTAGTGGTTGACCATGCTGGATTGATGATTTTCTAGGGATACAACATCTTATTATATTTTTTTGTTTTGATATATTTTATATGTGACTAAATATTTAGTGATATGATAATTTCCCATGATTAGGCAATATTACCACATCCAAAATTGGAGTATGGTTTTCTTGATAATATCATATGAATTATTCTGAGTGAGAGGATAGTGTCTTTTGATGTGGATATGTACTGAAACACTAATTGGGAGAGTGAGGGAATTAGATTTATATGTGTTCCCTCCCTAGAGTGAGTGTTTTTTCAAGGAATCTATATGGAATCATACCTTTATTGAGAAGGTACTAATAAAGTTATGAGATATAGCTATGGAATGTGATGGTTCTTTCATTGATATAATGTCGAAGCATGCATGGTTGGTGTTTTTGGTAGTCTAGATTGTGCATGATGACCTAGAAGGGACATATTATTTCTTTATATTTCTTTTTGTTTGTGTATAACCCGTTATTTAGCTTCTTAAGCTATAATAAGGATGCATAGAAATGTTCTATTGGGTTTATTACTCAGACCCTGGGCGTGCATCCTGGTGCACATCTAGACTTTGTTTTCAAGGATCTTGCTAAGGGAGAGGGCCCTCTATCAGGTTGTTGAGATGGTGGAGTAGGTTGGAGATAAAGGGAATTATCAGACTCACATCAATAATTTTACATTTTTGACTATTATCTCTTTTTTTCTATTTGAATATCACTTGTGTTGATTGAAAACTTATGGGAATTCTTTGATGGCTAACGTTTCACTAGAATGTCTCATTTTTTTATATTATATAATGATACAAATATTGTTTGATTGACATTATGATCTATTCCTATTTTTTATTACTTATTATACTTCTATTGTTTTTATTGTTAATGGTTACTACTATTTAGGGTATAATCTCTCCATTATATGTCTTAAGTAATTTTTGTTAGTGAACAACCTCTAGAATATAGAGAGGCACACATGAGGCCTTGTGGTGTACTTTATATGTCTTAGTGAAATCAGTTGTATTGTTATAAAATGGTGTTAGATCCTTTTTTCTAATTTTTTTGTATTTTTAGATCAGGTGTAGGATAGTTAGTACTTGGGCATGAGGAAATTTTTGTGTCCAGCCAGCACATATATTGTGGTTATTTAAGTTTCTAGTGTAGTTTAATTTGTTTTACTTGATGTGTTTTAATGGTTTCATGATGTTATACAAGTTATATTATGATATTATGATTTATGAGTTTTCCTTTTTCTATAGGTAGTCATATAATGTGTTTTCATGAATTATGATTTAATTTTTAGGTTCACAAATCATGAACCTGTTTGTGTGTGAATGTTAGGGGTATAAAATAATTAAATTCTAATAATAATATATTTAAAAGTTTACCGAATACATTATTTATGGAATATGATTAATTTAACTAGAGTATATTAATAATCTTATTATATAATATTATGGATAATGTGTAAGTAACCGTGTTATGGTCTTAGGACTTGGGTGAGTAGTAATTTGATATTTTTTAAAAAGATTTGGGGATGAAGCCTCAATTATTATTAAATCAAATCAAATACCTCTTTTAACTAGGTAGAGGGAGTCCCATTACATAGCCCAAAGGCCCAGTGAGCATTTATCCCATTACATGGCCTGTAGGCCCAATTTTTTGGCCCAAATCACATTCTGTGAATAGTACTGATACAGTAACCGCTGTTGCAGTGACCTGTCATCGCTACAGTGCCCATCGTTGCTACAGTTTCACCACTGCTATAGTGCTCTACAATATCCTGTGCCCAATGGGTTTTGAACCCCCATTTTTCATGTAGAAATACGGGGTGCTTACCACTAATCCAAACCCCAAATACAAGTAGTAATTTGATATGTCTGGTGACTTGGAGGTAAAATCTTAAGACCTATATCATAGGGTCATTTTATGTGCAATCATCGATTAAATGCTTAATTTTCATTAATATTTGAGCTTTTAAAAGGTGTTTAATAGTCTCTATTTTGTAATTTCAAATAATATTCTACATTAAATATGTCTCATGGTCCCACCCACATGTCAAAAAATGATATTACTCATGTTGGGAATGATATCATTACACCTTAAGATGCATAGGAGGGTGGGTTTGAGCATTCTCTCGATACCCCTTCATTGGTTCGGATGGACGAGCCTTTATATTCAATATTGTATTGTATAATGTTGGTTGGAGGAATATGTAAAAACCCAAAATTTTATAAATTAATTTTCCTTATTTAATGAATATATCTTTATTATGTAATATATTTAAACAAAACACAGGTGCCAAATCTTTTTTAGCCCGATTATAAAATATATCTTGTCAGGTTTAAAATGAAATTAATTTTGATTACTATTTATAACGTAGACATTATACAGTGATCATTAATGTTAGTATATATTAAGGGTTGTGATAGTTTTTAATTGATGTAGATGTAATAAAGGACGACCTCATCCAGTAGTATCATACCATATAAATCTCATTTATTATAGCTTATATGAGAGATGGAATCATTAGGCTTTGTTCTTGACCAATACTAAGATGATATTCAATAAGTAAAACATGAAAAAAAAATTTATAAGATAAGTTCAAACTTACCAAGATCACAACCCAAACCATCTTCATCGAACCTCCCCCAAAAATCACCACCATTTCACACCTTTCCCTTAGGGAATATGATGGTTTAATAAGGTGTTATATATCTAGAACCTAATAATATGATTTTTTAAATTTTATTTTTAAAATAATTATAATATTTATTACTTTCGATTATTAATTTATAAATTATTGTATAATAAGTTTGATTATAATTAGATTTTGATATTAAGAAATCAAAATTTCATTTTTGGGAAATATATTATTTCAATTAAAACACTCTTTTTGATAAATACAAGATTTTTTAAAATAAATATTATATTCCTAAAATAATTTTATTAAATAAAATTAATTTCTATAAAATTCATAATATAATTTAATGTAGTCCAATGACATTTTTATAATGGCTAAGAATATGTTATTTTTTAAAAATATATATATCTTATAGTAAATTAAAATTTTGTTTAAAAGTGTAAATTCTCATATGTAAGTAATTATTTTGGTAAAATAAATATTGTTTTTTAAATTAGCATGCCAAAATTAGATGATGGTTTTTTTTTTGTAGAAGCTTCTACAATAGTCGAGTTTTTTGGTAAACATTAAATATTGAATAAATAAAGGGTCTATAATATAAAAATATAATTCCCCAAAAGTGATTTAATAAATTCTATAAAAGGAACCAATGGAAAAATATATATTTCACCTTTAAAGTAATATGTTTTTTAAGATATTTGATTAACGTTTTAAACATTAATTAATCCTCAAAAACATATTTTATACTTTATGTTTTTAAAATAAATTTTGTGTGAACATTACTCACTTCAACATCACCATTGGTGTTATTTTAATATATTCAGTTTTTATCCTTATGAAATATTGAAAAAAACTTATATTTGGTAGAAAAAATTGGATAAAACCAAGGTAATGTTTTTTATTTTTATTATTTTATCATATAGATCACAAAACCTATTTTTACAAATTAATAAAAAATTCCACTCTATTTTATTAAAAATACATACAAAACCTCCCACTCCACTTCACTCAAAACCCATTGGGAGATATGTTACCTTAACTATTAATCTCTAAATCCCTAAAAAAATTCTAAGATCTTAAGAAGATCCTTTAAAGATTTTATAAGTGCCATATCATGGTGTTGGATTCTATTCTCTTGTTGATTATTCAATAACATTCTTAGTGTTATGCCATATGATTTTTAATTTTTGGAATGTGTTTTTACGCATCCATTTTACAATAATTATGATGCCCAAGTAATTATAGAAAACCTTTAAATCATATTAAACCCTTCCATGAATCCTTATGTACACCCATTAAGCTGTTGAAACTATCCTGTGATTTTTTCATGCCAAACATCTATGTAGTGAATTGCCACCCTAATTTCCACTCAAGTCCATTCACCTAGATGTGCATATACTTCATTGATTTTAGAATTCCTTGTATGTAACGCAAACTAATTAATCTATGAATTAAAAGTGATGAAATGTGTTCTGATGTTGTATTGTCTATTTTGAACACTAATACAAATAAATGATTAGAATGTAATGGGTGGAACTAGAATTATACAGCCCTCTAATGCATTGAGTAATGTTGTTATCAAATGAGATACCTTTTACGGTGTTTGGTATTTTATCCTAAGAACGATATTTTATTATGTATTGGTGGTTATACTTGATTCATGATCATGATGTAATGTTTTATCTAGTTTCCACATTCTTAGGTTTTCTTGATGTTATCATATTATGACATGATTTTATGTTCATGATTATGATACTCATTCATTTTATGTAAAATTTATATTTATCTTGACAAACATGTATTAATTTAATCATGTTATGATTTGATTATTCTTTTACTGATATTTATAGATCATCTGGTTCTTCTCTACATCCCCAAGTTATCTTGGGTACTTATAAATGATCAATAGAAGATGAGGGGAGTGTTATGAAAATATTTAAATAATATTTTTATAACTCTATTCCAAATTATTGTTTTGTGTATCTAATTATGAAAATATAATAGGCTTAGTGATCTTTTGAGATTGTACTATGTGGGTCTATATGTAATAAATCATGAGTTAATTTTTTTTAAAAGATATGGGTTTTCGTAGTTGGTATTAGGGAAATGTCTAGTCATTTTTGGGGATTAGGATTAGAAAAACATGGTTAAGGACTTGTGGACATGACTAAAGATAAGAAAAAATCCCTAAATTTTGTTAAATTATAGATCAGTTGGTTTCCAAGTAATAAAATATGTTTTTGGATACTAAAAGTGGATGTGGCTCTATCATAGTTGTACCCAGGGGTAATAACCCCGAAAAGAAAACATTGAGTATTAACTTGATCATATATCACTACAGAACAAAGAGTAATTTCTACACAACTAGTTTGAAACTCTTGGGTGATATAATTTGGTAAATTATCAAGATACTTATAAAAAATTATGATGGGGATTAAAGAGCCTATAAATTGTTAGGTTATGAAATAGACCATGGATAACATAGATTGAAACCTAGATATTAATAGGTTAAATAATGTATTTCATTTAGGAGTTATCCCTTCAATAATTATGTGTTTTCCTTTTTTGAGTTTAACAGTTTTAAAATTATCATCCCTAAGACTATTTTCGAAAAATTAAACGATTAAAACTAGAATAAACTAGTGTAAGTTAGGCTTTTTATCAATTCATGAACATCAAATTACATATGTTACTATAGTTATTTGTGTTATTTCATATACTAAATGTATAGTGGAACTATTCAAACACTACCTTGAAACATGGAAGTGGAGTTTTGTGTTAAAATGACAAATGGGAAAATCATTACATCTTAAGTATATGAGTTCTCCTATATCTATATTTTCTAGATGAACTTACCAGTAAACCTTGTCATACTTACTTTAGTATAATTGAATAAAATTATATGTATACATTGGATATCCTTATATATATCCAAAAAAATTTCTAATATAAGGAAATCACCCTCCATGTCACGAATCACCCTGTAATTCTATACAAGTTTCACGAGGAGGATATTTCTCATTTGGAATCATCATCTCAAGCATGGATATTATTACATTATGGGAAAGTGTATCTAGATAAAATGAATAGACTAAGGAAAATACCATTCTTTATATCATTCCCTTTATAAGGGAATATGTTGATATTCTTTCTAAAGAATTGATTGGTCTTCCCCTACATTGTGAGGTTAAGTTATCAATCAATATTATACATAGAACCTTGATAATATCTGAGATTATATATAGAAATGACATTATAGAACTTTAATATTTTAATAATAATCTAAAATATAATATAGATAAAGGGTTTATATTCCCAAGTACTTCACTATGGGGTGTCACAATCCTCTTCATCCAGAATAATTATGGGTCAATGAACCTCTTCATTAATTATCGAGAGATCAACAATATCATGATAACAAATAATTATCATCTGTCATAGAATGATGACTTCCTCGATTAGATATATGGATCCTTGTATTTATCTAAGGGGTTCTTTGGTTGGTATATTATCAAGTAAAAGTGAAGAAAGGAAAATATACCAAAGACCACTTTTCATAAAATCTATAGGCAAATATGAGTTCATAGTAACTCCATTTGGACTAACTGTTACTCTAGATATATTCATGGTTTTAATGTATAATGTCATGAGGGATTACCTCATCAAATTTTTGATAGTATTTATAAATTTTATTTTTATCAACTCCAAAATGAAATATGAACATGGATATTATTTAAAAGATGTACTAAATACCTTATTAAAAATTATATGGGAACTAGAGTAAATGATATTTTTGGATAGATAAAGTGATATTCATAGGGCATGTTATCACTAATAAGGGAATATATATAGATACTTCAAAGATGGATGAAATTAAAGGATGATCAAGACAAATATGTACGATGAAGATTCATAGTTTTCTTAGATTAGTTGGGAACAATTGTCGATTTGTGAGAAACATTTCAATATTTTCAAGCCCACTAACCACTTTAACTCAAAATGGGGTAATGTTTTTTTGGACTGATGAATTCAAAGAGACTATTAATGAGTTAACAAAGAGGCTAATCATTTCACATATATACACATTACCCACTATTTGAGTAGGATTAATGATCTACATTGATGCCTAAAATAAGGGGTTTTGTTCTGTAAGCATAAAAATTGAACACGTGATTGATTATGAATCATTGTAATTAAAGATCCATGATTATAAAAACACAGCCAATGACCTCTAATTAACTGCAGTGATTATAGTATTAAAGATTTAAATGAATTATTTATATGGAGATTAGTGTGAAATATATAGAAATCATAAAGTACTCAAGTATATATTCACACAAAAGGAGCTCAATATACCCCCAAAAAAGTGGTTAGAGCTTATAAAGGTTTAGTATTTTCCAATAAATTACTATCCTATAATGGAGAATAAAGTTTTATATGATCTAAGAAAAAATGATACTGAAAAACAATCCTTGATGAGGATTGAAATGGATCCCATATTCTTCTACAAGTAAAGGATGGACATCGGAATAATAAATGATATTCATTTTATCTTTCTCAAATAACTGGTCAACACATATTCTTGATAGCATCACGGATTACAAAAAAAGATTTTGAGGAGCTATAGGGAATTATAGAGAATATTCCAGAGTTTAATTTTTCTAATGATGGAGTTTTAATGTTTGTAACCTAAATATTCGTCCCATAAAAACCAAATATTTAGAGAGAACATTTGGATAATTAATATATCTTATCTTCCTCTAATCATCAATGAATATCTAATATGGATATATATATCTATATTAAAACATTTAATTAGATAACAGGAAGAGGAGGATTACTTAATTTGTATCTCAATTCATGGTATACCAACATCTCAAGACTAAATTATATAATTCAAAATGAAAAATGCATAAATTTATGATACCAGTATATAAATGGGTGAATGTAACCATTGATTTCATTATAGGTATCTCCCATATATATAACAAAAATGATTCCTTATGGGTGGTTGTTGACCATCCTACAAAGTTAGTAAATTTCATTTCTATCAAGGATGATTTCTTTCTTGAACAACTATATGTGTTATATATAAGGGAAGCTGTAATATTTTATAGTGTTCCACTATATATTTCATCTGATCATGATCCAATGTTAAACTCTAAGTTCTAGGGAAGACTATGAAAAACATTAGATATAGAGCTGAGTTTCAGTAAAAATTATCACCCTCAAACTGATAGTTTTTCAATGAACTATTAAAACTCTAGAGGATATAATAAGATAATTTTAAATGGATTTCCAAGGATTTTGGGATCAATACCACCCCTATTAGATTTCTCATATAAAAACAGTTTCCATTATTTCATTTAAATGGATCTTTATGAAGCTCTATATAGGAAGAGGTTTTGAACTCCAATATGTTGGGATGATATTGGAGAGATAAAGCTTATAGAAACTAATATTTTCTAAGATATTACACAGGAGGCTTAAACCAATCAATTTTATATGAAATATGCACAAATTCAAAAAAAATTATGAATACAATCATCAATTTGTCCTGGAGCTTGAGATTGGAGATATGGTGTTACTTCAAATATACTTTTGGAATAAAGTCATGAGGTTTGGGAAGAAGTGAAATCTTAGTACAAGATATATCTACCCCTTTGAGATCCTTGATTTCATAAAATTTGTAGACATGAAACTACCACTCCCACCTAACCTATCTCAATTACAATAAGTGTTTATAAGAGGCATATCACATGTGATGGATCCATAGGTGATACACATGGGGAGAAATATTCCATATGATTAGAATCTAGTGAAGATGTTAATTTGTACTAAAAAAGTTCTATGAAACAAGACAACTCACCTAGTAAATATGCTATAGAGGAACCACAAGTTTGAGGAAGGGCCTTTATTTCCGCTGCACTTTCACTTTGATTTTAATTTGTTAATTTATTTTTAAAAGGCAATTCACCCCCCCCCCCCTCTTGCCATCACTCCCTTCTTTCTCCGCCCAACAGAAGAAACATGAGAAACAGATGAGTTGATAAAATTGAAGTATCCTCATATTTTATAGTGGGTTAAATGAAATTTTTAAGGAAAATATTTTGAATAGGTTTGAATGTAATGACCTAAACTTTTAAAAATGAAATTCATTTTCGAATGATAAATTTTTTATTAAGTAATATAATTACAGAAAACAAATGCATTATTCTAGTCATTTTGGATTGATTATAAAATATCAAATGTAGAATTTAAAAATATGTTAAGTATATTAACCGTTGATAATATATTTATTGTATATTGAGTGTTAAAATTAGTATATATTAAGGTTTTTTATCAAGTCTAATTGACACAGATAGAAGAAGCGATGACCTTAACCAGTATGACTCTACCCTACAAAGCTAATCTATTGAATCTTTTGATGGAGATGGTATCACTAGGATTTTATCTTGAACATTCCCAAGATAAGATTAAATAAATAAAACATGAATGAAACAAATTCCAAGATAAGTTCAAGATTATCAATATCATTACCCAATCCATGTTCACTGAACCCCCCCCCCCCAAGAAAGAACCACCATCACTCACCTTACACATTAGGTGTGTGATGGTGTAATAAGTGGTTATGTAGGAAAACCATAGTGAAATGAATTTTTATATTTTATTTATAAAATAATGATTTTATTTATATCATTTTATTATTACTTTATAATTTATTATATTATGGTTTTGATAAAAATTATATTTTTATATGAATAAAACAAAATTATATTTTCCACAATTATAAAATTTTAATTAAAACACACTTTGAAAAAATTAGTAATTTTTCAAAAACAATTATATTCAGTAAATATTCTTATTAAATAATATTTATTTATATATAAATAAAAATATAATTTAATGAAATCCAATATAATTTTTATAAGGGTAAGAAATACACTATTATTATAAAAAAAAGTGTTTTCCAGTAAATAAGGGGTTTTATTCAAAAGTAAAAAATTTAATATATAGGGAATTATTTTGATAAAATATATATTATTTTGGAAATTAGTATGTTTAAATTTTCCAATGGTTAATTTTTCATAATTTTCTGAGATAGTTTAATGTTTATGTAAAAATTAAATACGGTATAAATATACTGTCGATCATATAACATCGCAATTTCTCAAAAGTGATGTAATAAATTATATGAAAGGAATCGATAACGAAATATATATCTACCCATTAAAATAACGTTTTTTTACATTTTTTGATTAATTTTATCCACATTAAATGAATCATCAAGAACCTATATTATATACTATTAATTAAAAATCAATTATTTATAAACATGACTCACTTCCACATCACCGAATGTATTATTTAAATATTTTAGGTTGTTTACCTTATGAAATATTTAAAACCAATCCTATTTGGTTGAAAAATTGTTAGATACATGGTAAGGTTTATGGTTTTGCATATTTTTTCATACCAAGTACAAAACCTAAGTTTAGAAATTAATAATTAATTCCCCTCTCTTATGATGAAAATACACACCCATCCACCCACTCCACTTCATTAGAATTCTATTGAGCATGAATTTCAACTCCCACTGCTCTAAATACCTTCCAAGGTTCTTCTATGAACATAATAAGATCCTATAATGTTTTTAAAATCTCCCTCTTAAGGTACGGTATTCTCTCCTCCCCCTCTTTGTTAATGAACATTATTTGTATTATACCATTTGATTTTCAATTGTTCAAGTCATAATGTGTTATTTCACATCAATTTTACTAACCTTATCATGTCCAGGAAATTTGATACCACATTTCACTCTAATTAAACCCTTCTATGAATCATTATTCACAACCATTATTCTACTGGGTTTACCCTATGATTTTTCTATGAAAAAAAATTGTTTAGTGAATAAACATCCCCATATCCACTTAATTATATTCACCTAGATGTTCATATACATAATTTAATGATTAATTATATATATTTAAACCAGAATCCTTAAAATGGGATTAAAAATGATGAAAAGTGTACTAATATTGTTTGATATATAGGGAACTCTAATTTATGTACATACTATGAATGTGACTGGTGGGTTCATAATTATATATATTTCAAATGTTTTGGGTAGTGTTTTTATCTCATTATATTTTGTGTATGCTACATGTATGTTTATCCTAAGCACACTATGTTATGATGTGATGGTGTTTATCCATGATTTATTATTATGATGTCATGTTTTATGTTGTTTCCACATTTCTATGTTTCCTTGATTTCATAATATTATATCATGATTGGATGTTCAAATTTATGATTATCACCCATTTTATGTAACCATGAAAACACTATTGACTAAAATGTATTACATTCATCATGTTATTCTTTTATTATTCCCTTACAGGGTTATATAAATGTTCCCTTTCTTATTTATATCGCCAAGTTACTAGTGTAGTTTTAAAAGATCGATAGAATATAAAGAGCATGTATTGAATTTTTTTAAGTAATATTATTATACCCTTGTTTTATGTTACTATGTTATATATCTAATTACCCAAAAACACTAGTCCATTTAATCATTTTGGGTTTTATTAAGAGTTATTTAATGTAATGAATCTTGAATTTTGGTTTATAAAATATATGGATTTTCATAAAAGAGTTGTGAATAGCGGTGGACCAACCATGTTAAAATCATTAAATGACTTCTTGATGCAGTATCCGATGAATTTTTATGTAATGGGATGTATTTAGGATTATTAGGTTTAGATCATAGTTATAAAGTTAATCTTTTTATTGCTAATGATTTATAATAACCAATGAGTGAATTCGAAGCATATATTCTATATGGACTAGTGATTAAAAGGTTAGGATTCCTAGTTCTTCCCCGAATGCATGAGGTTTTAATGTGGGAGGCCTTAAAGGACCTATTCTTATATGGTTTTTTCCTTGATTCGTTATCATTAGAAAAATATCATGGGATTATTTATATTCAACTAGGTGATATGTTTGAGACTGAGTTTTCTACATGTTTTATTCAGCTATCTAATTCTACACCCTTATTTGAAAAGAATTATGTGCCAAAGGTACACAGATTTGATTTTAGAATTCAATTAGATGTGAAGTTTCCTATGATGATGTAACACCCCATGACTTCATAGTATGTTATTTCTTCAATGTAATTTAATAACCTGCACTACACGCAACATCGAGTTCAAGCGCACCACGACTTACCAAACTAGTCGTTCAAAAGATGTTATTAAGAGTTTTAACTGAATATTGAACTTTATATAATACATATAATTTTAGAAACCATATTGTGAGTTTCTTAGACATAATGTAAGACCAAATTCATTTCCTCAGATAAAAGAAGTATGTTTTTTGCAATTTTACCGCCTTTTGATGGAGAACCCTCTTTAAATCAAATATTTGAAACTTTTATACATTCTATTTGATAAAATAAACTTCTTATTTAGAATCTGGACATTATAATTTAGTTTCAATACAATTTTGGTGTTTTTTTGATAACTTTCATATTTGGGTGAATAGTTAAAAATACTATATTTTAACTGAAAACAACTAATTTAATCAAAATAATTTATAGTGTTAAATTATACATTTTAATGGTTTGGAATTATAAATAGATTATATTTTGACCATTTAATCCAATACTGGTCATTGTAAGTAAATTCACTTTGAGATTGGATATAAACATGTGTCAATCTTTTGATAGTTATTTTTTTTAAACCCAATTTTTGGTTTTGACAACTTGAATTAATTTTAAATTAATAAATGAAACATATATATTTTTAATTTAGTAAAATATACTCTATTTTTTAATTCATAATATCAAAATTAGCTTAGGGTGAATTTTCGGAATTTTTTGATTACTTTCAATTTTTGATGAATAGTGAAAAACACTACGTTATTATTAAAACCCGACATTTTATTTAAATAATTATTTATTTTATTTAAAAAAATTTAAGTCAAAATGGATATATAATACCTATATCAGTTCAATGTAATTCATTGGAGTCATTTTATAATAAAATTAGATGTATAAAAGTTTATTAAACTTTTTAACCTTTTTTACTCAACTCCTATTAGCATTTGCAAATTTGAATAAAACATAATTTTACCTCTTCTGTGAGTTTAATTTCAAAAATCCGAGAGACACGGTGTACATCATAAAGTAAAATGTGGTTCAATAAGATAATAATATTTTTTGGTGAATAGTGAATTTTTACTTTTATTTACCACGGTTGAAAGTAAATAGGGTAATTAATAGTAAAAATGACATTTTTATTACCCTAACACATGTCCTAATTCTATTGCATAAGTGTAATTCGACCAAAACCAAACTTATGAATAAAATATGATCCTTTAGGTCCTATTGGATTGTAAAGACCCGAAAAATTCAAGGAAATTTTTTTTCTTAATTTTCTTGGAATTTTACAAGAACGCAGTTTCTAATGGAACCTAATTCTGAGGCCCGGTGTGCCTGGAATCATTTTCCGAATTTTATCTCAGGTACATTCAGTGAACGAACGAGCGGGTTTTCCTAACTTTTGAACCGGTGCTCGGAATCGAATTCTGAGGGCACCAATAGAATCACAGCGCCGGTAATTTCTTAGAAACACTGTAGAGACCCAAAGCATGACGTACATGGACATTACATTACTTTTTCGGAATACTTATTACATAAAAAAAACACACACACAAGGACCGTAATAGTTTAGTATCTTTGGAAACTCAGAATATAATCTTCTAATCATGGTGAAAGATCTTCAACATCTCCCATAAAGATCTTCCCTTTTTTTCTTACCCAAAACCTTTCTTTATATCCTGGGGAAAAGAAAACATAAAAGGGCGCGCTCAAATGCTCAGTAAGGGTAAACAAAAGAAATATCAATCACATCATATTCAAAAGAACATAACTTTTGGAAATCTTAACCTGCAAAAGAGAGAATAATTTCATAACATGGGATAAATCATAGTAGTGAAATGGAATCCCAATAATCATAACATAAAACATGAAACTTTGTGGCATACACACATAATCATAAATAATCATTTCTTATTAGTCAAGACTCATTTACAAGACTATCTTAGTGGACAAAGTCCCTTTCTAAACCGAGTTTACTCCTCGTTTCAGTCCTGTTTCACTGAACCGGTATAACCTACCGTTCCAGCCATGTCTATCTCATGAGATATAAAATATTTACCTAATGCATTGGAGGGAGATATAGGTCCCACCCATCTCATAATGATATCATTCTTATGTGTTCCACAAAATCATAAATCAAACATCATTTCATAACCCATGTAATAAAAATGGGATTCTTAAACATCATGACATCATAAAACAATTCATATAAGATAAAGGAATTCATAAAAATAATTCCATCACAACATAATCAATTCAATGTAAGAATAGGGATAGAAACAGAACCCTATATTATCTTAGATGGAAAATAATTTTGATAAAACACTTGAACTCCATTCTTGAGGAAAATATCCTTTATACTTCTAAAACATTTTCTCTTATTAACATGTCATACAATTTTAAACTAAAAGAAGTTTATTAAAAATAAACTTGAAAACTTGTAATGGAATCTTCTTGGAAATAATGTTTTAAAAATACATTCATGCCGTATAAGTTAAAAAAACATTCTTCTCGTACTTTTTTCGGAAAAGTCAAAAAGTACCTCGTACGAAAAACGACAAAAGATTCCTTTCATATCTTTTACTAAAAACTCACCAAAGGGTAAAATTGGATATAAACTATTGTAGAAGGATATAAATATTAAATTTTGAGTAAACATTGATGTGGATAATAAAATACACCCCAGTAAATACCAAAGTATAAACAATCTCGGATAAAAATGAGATTGTGATATTTCCCTTACCTTAGGTCCGATTTGCTTCGTAAGTGTCCGAACCTCCTGTATAATGATTTAAATAATGTCATTGACTTATTCCAAAATCAAAATTATTTTTATGATATCATATATGGTCATATTCTTAGCTTCTTATTAGTAATATTTCATTACTACTTGTTATTCGGGTGTTTATTACTTTTTGTTCTTATGCGTGTTTTGTCGAATAAATTCTTATTCTTCTCTTTAGTTTATAGATACCTCATTTCCAGAATTTTATTAGTGTAATATATATCATATTCATTCATTAAATTCATTTATATAATCATTATGAAATGAAGATCATGTAGAACGAGTCGCATCACATCGTGGAGACGGTATTCCGTACGTACGCATGAGTGATGATATCATTCTTAGGATCGTGGAATTGTATTGTAGTGTATGTATACTATTTAAGAATCAACATCACTTTATAATAGTCATATATAGTCATTATTTACACCATTATACCCATCCAAGTAAGGTGGTGGTGGAAAAAAGATTACACCACGGCGTGGAGCCGGTATTCCGTACATACGCACGTGCGGTGATTTCTTTTTCCGTAGGATGGATAGATGGTGAAATAGGGTTGTTTCATACTTATAATAACATATCATTATATGATTGATACTGATTTTATTACTTCACTATGAAACAACCAAAGAAGAAGAAGTGGATGAAGAAATAAAGATGAAAGAATCGGTAATGGACATTACCTCTTCTTTGAAGTGCTTCTTTGAGACCTCCTTTTAGGGCACTAAAATAGGTCTTTGAAGAGGACCAGAACATCTAGGATATTTCTATGGAAGTGGAGAGGATAAAGTTTCAGGTGTTGGCCGAGATTTAAGGCTCAAAGTGGGGTGAGGAAGAGGGGGAGGAGGTGTCCTTTTATAAGGGGGGAGAGGGGCACCTTTGGAATAACTAAAAATATTATTTTATTATAATGTCAAATTCGGTTTTTAATAGATCCAAATTTATATATTTAGAAGATAAGGTGGTTAGGGGTCGCAATCCTCTCATACAATATAATTTAGACAAGTTTAGGTATCAATTTTAACCTTATCATTTAGATTTAACTTTAAGTTAGATAATTTAACTTTTACCGTGTTTTCTTGTTTTCTTACACTATAAGGTTAATAAACTTACCATATCAAGCCAAACGAACCCCAAGTTTTTTATTATTAATATATATAACCTTATCTAAGTCATTTTGCCGAACCTTATATTTTTAGGAATAAAATAACAATTAGAAATATAATGTTTGTTTTAAAAACTATTTTATGTCAATTTTGACACTATTTAATAATTGATTTTTGTGAAACCCATAACAGATTGATTAGTTTGAACAAAGTTAATTAAATCAATACTAACATGTCATATTAACTTATAAAATTAGTGTAATTAATAAAAAAGTCTTAAATTACATTTATTTGGGTATTTATAACATCAATTATGTCAATATTTCATTAATAAGACAATTATTGCATCATCTTTGTGTCATAATAAATGATAATTATTTAATCCCTAAAAATTCTAAATAAATTCCTATGATGTAGATAATTTTATTAGATTTATTTATACTATTCATGTTCGACATTTCATGAAGTTTATCACTAAATTAAAATTATTATACTTATAAGATTTAAGAAAGTGACATGTTGTCACATTCTTTGGTTTTAATAATAATTAAATTATTTTCATGGACAAAAGTCCATTAAATTAATCTAATCCGACCCTTAGGTGATATGGGTCGACTTTTACTCATCCAATATGATTTTGACATGTGTTAGGGTAATTTTATAATATTATATTTACCCTTAATTACCCGATTTACCTTTAACTATGGTAAATAAAATTTACCGTAGTTACTATTCATAATTCCCAAAAATAAAAAGTTGCTTATTAACATAATTTGTATCTACTGATTCCAAATATGGAATCCATTTTTCTAAATTCAATACACAAAAGTTGTAGAAATTAAATTAAAATTAATCCCGTTGTCGAAAGAAAACGGGTTTTCTTTAAAACATTGCAAAAGATTGAATTGATTTAACCTATGAATTCAAGGTAAAATCAATGCTAATGACATAAATTATATTAAATGTTAAAAATATATTCTATTTATACTTTAAAACCATTCAATATTATAATTTAACCACATAAGATATTACGATGAAAAAAGTTGTTTTTAATTAAAATATAGCGTGTTTTTACTATTCATTAAAATATGAAAGTTATCAGAATAAAATGAAAAAATTATCCAAAGTAAATTTTTATTTCTTGATTCTAAATAAGAATTTTATTTTGCCAAATTTAACTTATAAACATTTCAAAAACTAGATTTAATGTGGGTGCGCCATCAAAAGGCGGTAAAACTGCATTTTTTGAAAAATACTTATTTTACCCGAAAAATTTATTTTGTTCTTATACCATGTTCTAGAAAATGTGTAAGATAAATAATAATGTTATAAAATTTAAAATTTAGTTAATACTATTCATAACGGCTAGTTCATAACAATATTATAATAATATATTGTTGTTTAGTAAAACCTGATATTGCGTACAACACACGCTATCAGGGAAGGTCGTGATTGCGTGTAATGCAAGTCAAGTCAGGGTTGCATGTAGTGCAGGACTCCTTTGTTGTTACGTATAACAGAATCCAACCATATTATATATATATATATATATATACTCAATGTTGCGTAGAATAACTTCTATCAAACGAACTTGAAATTGTTTGTAACATAGGCCATGAATAGTGTTGCGTATACTGCAAGCTAATACGGTGTTGCGTATAGTGCAAGATAATCATGGTGTAGCATACAACACAAGACATGAATGAAATTAAAAAGAATGTATCTTATAAAATCTCGTGTTGTTACATTCTACCCCCCTAAAAATGAATTTCGCCCTCAAAATTCGTCGGGGTTATAAATCGTTTACTATTGATAGAAACCCACATCGTAAAAAGAAATACCAAAACTGAACATTACAAACTAAAGTATGAAATATAATGGTTACCCAAATTAACTCATCACTGGGTTTCCACGTAGGAGAACATAGGTGAAAATATGGATATGGAAGAAAAATCTAACCATCATGTTCTGATGGAGAGTAGTAGAGAACATGGCTATGAAAAAGCCAACAATCACAAATCCATAAATTTGTGATGATGTAGGGTACCATCTGGTTCATTGGATATAAGAGCACTAGGACAACATTTTTGGTTTTCAAGATCATTTCCCTAAAGTTGATGAATTAAAATAAATACTTACATGATTTTGGTTCAATCTCACACTTGTTCATGAATTGAACAATTTCCACTTCGTATCTTAAAGAAATGAAGTTGAATTTGTTATTCATGAAGCATTTGCAGATCATGTGATAGAATGATGGGTCATTCCATCTGTTTCAAACAAAAATTTAGCAAAAGTTATAAGTCCATCTTATGGTGAGATTAATCGTATATGGTTCTAAAAATGGACTTATACTTTATTTATCATACCACTTAATAAAATAAAACTACTTTCCACTAACCAGGGACTTCTTGTAGGCCAGTGGTAGGTGATAAAGGCCTGTCGCACTTCAGTTGTGGGTTCGATTACCACAACCTTGTCGGACACGATGGGTTGTCGCCTGTCCTGCAGGTTGTCCTTTTTCTAAAGCTATATTACTATAACATCCCATCAACAATATCAAAAAATAAGTTTTATCCTTAAACAATACTAACTTATGTCCAACATAATCCATTCCAATCTTTAGGCTTATCTAAAATACTTCGGTCCAAGATCATAGTATAAAGAAAATGATCACATGAATGCCATCATTTATCCCCCATATATCATAAGATATATCTTGTTGGTCAAATTACAAACATGTGAATACCTTAATCATGTATTCTCTTGAATGATGAATACCCATTGAACCTTATTGAAAACATGAATGCTGTTAAAAGTTAACTCTTTCCACATACCAAAATCCTCAAAATTCTATATACTCAACCCATGATATCACTTAGTCCTTATATCAATCATGAGCTCATTAATACTGTCAAACATTTCATTTTTTTCCTTATCCCTTCATTATGTACATATCATCTTTTTTTACAAAAATATTTCAATCACTTTCCATGGTTACTGGTACCATAAAATTATTGAAAACCACAATAGACCAATACATAAATATTCCAATATTCCACGATACTATATACAACATTATTTTGGAATCCCATTACATAAACACTTAATCATTCCAACACATCGTTGTCATATTCAACATCGCCAATGGTGATCGCATGTAACTTCCCTTTGTCCTTTTCCTTAAGATTTTGTTGATGTCGATCATCATCAACAACCCATGGATTTGTGCATTTATTGGAATAATGCCCCATCTCCTTGCACATGAAGCATTGAATTGTAGTAGGTTCATTATATGTATCCCTTCCTTTGTTTGCATCATTAGACATCTTCTTCCCATCATTGTGGCATTCAAATTCCCGATGACCTTCTTTTCCACATTTGAAACATTTACTTTTCCCTTTAAGACAATCTCCACCATGCTTCTTTCCACACTTTGAGCATAAGGAAACATTCATCTTCTTTTCACCATTATTCTAAGATTTCTCCTTGAACTCCATCTTTCGTTTCTTGTCAAAACTATGAGATGGATAAGTAACACCAACTTCCATTTCTACCTTGATAGCACAACGCACAATTTCTTCATAGCTATTGAAGTCTCTTATAGCTAATGCCCTTCGAAGATTTGGTTTTAAGCCACTGAAGAATCGATCAACTTTACTTTCAGGTTGGATGATAAAGCCAGATGCATACCTTGCATGCCTTGTAAAATTCACTTTGTATACACCAACAGATTCATCATCCTTTTGCTTTAGTTCAAGAAACTCCTTCTCCATCTTTGTTCGAAGAATAAGAGGAAAGTACTTATTGAAAAATAAGTTCTTGAACTCGTCCCATTCCATGGACTCAATTTCATCTCTTTGCCTCGTATTCTTGATAAGATTCCACCATTGATCAGCTTCACCTTCCAAACGATATACTACTAAGATGACTTTATCATGTTCAAAACATTGAAGAACTGAAAATATCTTTTCAGTGGTACTGATCCATTGTTCATCAAAAAGTGGATTAGAAGACCCACTGAAAGAAGGTGGACATTGCCTCATGAAGGACTCAATAGAATGTTGTTCCCTTATCTTCTAATTTGGAAGTCCAGAATGATTCATAGCTTTTGTAAGTATAGCAATAAGATTTTGCACTCCATCTCCCATAACATTTATTTGTTCAGGAGGACAATCATTGCACTGTCCATTACATTGATCAACACGGTTCCTTCGGGTTCCAGCCATCGTCTAAAACCCAAAAAGAATAGTGTGAGAGGAAAAAATCATTCTAGGGAAAACAACATAATAAAGGGGGATTACCTTCAATATCTAACATCTTAGGTTTAATTCTAATATCGTTATCTTAATTCTAGGAATATAACCTATACTTATACTTATCCTTAGGTACATCCCTAGACATACCTTAGAAATATCTCTAGGGATCTCACTAACGTTTTTGCATCCTAGTTTCCAAAGGTTGACTAAACCTTTCCTCTGATACCAACTGTAGAGACCCAAATCTTGACGTACATGGACATTACATTACTTTTGCAGAATACTTAGTATATAACAAAAACAGACACACAAGAACCTTAATAGTTTAGTGTCTTTGGAAACTCGGAATATAATCTTCTAATCGTAGTGAAAGATCTTCAACATCTCCCATAAAGATCTTCCCTTTTTTTCTTACCTAAAACCTTTCTTTATATCCTGGGGAAAATAAAACATTAAAGGGTGAGCTCAAATGCTCAGTAAGGGTAAAAAAAAATATCAATCACATCATATTCATAAGAACATAACTTTTGGAAATCTTAACCTGCAAAAAAGAGCATAATTTCATAAAATGGGATAAATCATAGTAGTGAAATGGAATCCCAATAATCATAACATAAAACATGAAACTTTGTGGCAAACACATATAATCATAGAGAATCATTTCTTATTAGTCAAGACTCATTTCCAAGACTATCTTAGTGGACAAAGTCCCTTTCTGAACCGAGTTTACTCCTCATTTCAGTCCTGTTTCACTGAACCGGTATAACCTACCGTTCCATCCATGTCTATCTCACGAGATATAAAATATTTACCCAATTCATTCGAGGGAGATATAGGTCCCACCCATCTCATAATGATACCATTCTTATGTGTGCCACAAAATCATAAATCATACATCATTTCATAACCCATGTAATAAAAATGGGATTCTTAAACATCATGACATCATAAAACAATTCATATAAGATAAAGGAATTCATAAAAATAATTCCATCACAATATAATCAAATCAATGTAAGAATAGGGATAGAAACAGAACCCTATATTATCTTATATGGAAAATAATTTTGATAAAACACTTGAACTCTATTCTTGAGGAAAATATCCTTTCTACTTCTAAAACATTTTCTTTTCTTAACATGTCATACAATTTAAAACTAAAAGAAGTTTATTAAAAATAAACTTGAAAAATTATAAAGGAAGCTTCTTTGAAATAATGTTTTAAAAATACATTCATGCTGTATAAGTTAAAAAAACATTCTTCTCGTACTTTTGTCGGAAAAGTCAAAAAGTACCTCGTACGAAAAACGACAAAAGATTCCTTTCATATCTTTTACTAAAAACTCACCAAAGGGTAAAATTGGATATAAACTATTGTATAAGGATATAAATATTACATTTTGAGGAAACATTGATGTGGATGATGAAGTACAACCCAGTAAATACCAAAGTATAAACAATCTCGGATAAAAATGAGATTGTGATATTTCCCTTACCTTAGGTCCGATTTGCTTCGTAAGTGTCTGAACCTCCTGTATAATGATTTAAAAAATGTCATTTAATTATTCCAGAATCATAATTATTTTTATGATATCATATATGGTCATATTCGTAGCTTCTTATTAGTAATATTTCATTACTACTTGTTATTCGGGTGTTTATTACTTTTTGTTCTTATGCGTGTTTTTTTGCATAAATTCTTATTTTTCTCTTTAGTTTATAGATACCTCATTTCCAGAATGGTATTAGTGTAATATATATCATATTCATTCATTAAATTCATTTATATAATAATTATTCAATGATGATCATGTAGAATGAGTCGCATCACATCGTGGAGACGGTATTCCGTACGTACGCACGAGTGATGATATCGTTCTTAGGATCGTGAAATTGTATTGGAGTGTATATATACCATTTCAGAATAAATATCACATTATAATAGTCATATGTAGTCATTATTTACACCATTATACCCATCCAAGTAAGGTGGTGGTGGAAACAAGATTACACCACGGCGTGGAGACAGTATTCCGTACGTACGCACGCGCAGTGATTTCTTTTTCCGTAGGATGGATAGATAGTGAAATAGGGTTGTTTCATACTTATAATAACATATCAGTATATGAGTGATACTGATTTTATTACTTCATAATGAAACAACTAAAGAAGAATAAGTGGAAGAAGAAATAAAGATGAAAGAATCGGTAATGGACATTACCTCTTCTTTGAAGTGCTTCTTTGAGACCTCCTTTTAAGCCACTAAAATAGGTCTTTGAAGAAGACCAGAACCTCTAGGATGTTTCTAGGGAAGTGGAGAGGATAAATTGGCAGGTTTTGGCCAAGCTTTAAGGCTCAAAGTGGTGTGAGGAAGAGGGGGAGGAGGTGTCCTTTTATAAGGGTGGAGAGGGGAACCTTTGGAATAACTAAAAATATTATTTTATTATAAAGTCAAAATCGGTTTTTAATAGATCCAAATTTATATATTTCGAAGCTAAGGTGGGTAGGGGTCTAAATACTCTCATAAAATAGAATTTAGATAAGTTTAGGTATCAATGTTAACCTTATCATGTAGATTTAACTTTATGTTAGATAATTTAACTTTTACCGTGTCTTCTTGTTTTCTTACACTATAAGGTTAATAAACATACCATATCAAGCCAAACGAACCCCAAGTTGGTTATTATTAATATATATAACCTTATCTAAGTAATTTGGCCGAACCTTAGATTTTTAGGAATAAAATAAAAATTAGTAATATAATATTTGTTTTAAAAACTATTTTATGTCAATTTTGACACTATTTAATAATTGATTTTTTTGAAACTCATAACAGATTGATTAGTTCTAAAAAAGTTAATTAAATCAATAATAACATGTAATATTAACATATAAAATTATTTTAATTCATAAAAAGTCTTAAATTACATTTTTTTTGGTATTTATAACATCAATTATGTCAATATTTCATTAATAAGACAATTACTGCATCATCATTGTGTCATAATAAATGATAATTATTTAATCCCAAAAAATTCTAAATAAATTCCTATGATGTAGATAATTGTATTAGCTTTCTGGAGACTATTCATGTTTGAAGTTTCATGAAGTTTATCACTAAATTAAAATTATTATACGTATAAGATTTAAGAAACTGACATGTTGTCACATTCATTGGTTTTAATAATAATTAAATTATTTTCATGGAAAAAAGTCCATTAAATGAATCTAATCCGACCCTTAGGTGATATGGGTCGACTTTAAGTCATCCAATAGGATATTGACATGTGTTAGGGTAATTGTATAATATTATATTTACCCTTAATTACCCGATTTACCTTTAACTATGGTAAATAAAATTTACTGTAGTTACTATTCATAATTCCCAAAAATAAAAAGTAGCTTATTAACATAATTTGGATCCACTGATTCCAAATATGGAATCCGTTTTTCCAAATTCAATACATAAAAGTTTCAGAAATTAAATTAAAATTAATCCTGTTGTCGAAAGAAAATGGGTTTTTCTTTAAAACATTGTAAAAGATTGAATTGATTTAACCTATGAATTCAATGTAAAATCAATGATAATGACATAAATTATATTAAATGGTAAAAATATATTCTATTTATACTTTAAAACCATTCAATATTATAATTTAACCACATAAGATATTACGATGAAAAAAGTTGTTTTTAATTAAAATATAGCGTGTTTTTTACTATTCATTAAAATATGAAAGTTATCAGAATAAAATGAAAAATTTATCCAAAGTAAATTTTTATTTCTTGATTCCAAATAAGAATTTTATTTTGTAAAATTGAACTTATAAACGTGTCAAAAACTAGATTTAATGTGGGTGCGCCATCAAAAGGCGGTAAAACTGCATTTTTTAAAAAATACTTATTTTACCCGAAAATATTTATTTTGTTCTTATAACATGTTCAAGAAAATGTGTAAGATGAATAATAATGTTATAAAATTAAAAATTTAGTTAATATTATTCATAACGGCTAGTTCATAATAATATTATAATAATATATTGTTGTTTAGTAAAACCTGGTATTGCGTACGACACACGCTATTAGGGAAGGTCGCGATTGTGTGTAATGCAAGCCAAGTCAGGGTTGCGTGTAGTACATGACTCATTTGTTGTTGCGTATAACAGAATCCAACCATATTTTATATATATATATATACACTCAATGTTGCGTAGAATAACTTCTATCAAACGAACTTGAAATTGTGTGTAACATAGGCCAAGAATAGTGTTGCGTATAATGCAAGCTAATACGGTGTTGCGAATAGCGCAAGATAATCATGGTGTAGCATACAAAACAAGACATGAATGAAATTAAAAAGAATGTATTTTATAAAATCTCAGGTTGTTACAAACACCTTTTCTGGAGTTACGTTTTCTCGGGTGTGGTTTTTAATATTTGGGGTTAAGTTAAAGAATAAAATAAAGTGGTGCACCAATTTATTTTATTTTACTTAAAGCGGCCTAACCTAAGTTAAGAGGATAAGGTGGGACCCAAAATATCCTACCCACTTGGTAGGATATTTGTGAGGTGGGGCCCGCACGAGCCCCACCGTTTCTTTCCTTCTAAGTAACGCACCCGCACCCCCCTTTTCTAATGAAGTCAAACCGTACGTTTATTCTGGTTAAGAAACGTCTCATTAAATTGGGTGGTTAAATCATTACAATTAATTCATTGAATTAATTGTTCGTTTCTTATCTTTTGAATTTCAAATTCTTTTGTTATGATAATTAAATAAGGGAAGGACTTATTTTATTATGGTTGGGTTTGTGTTGTGTTAAGACTTTGGGAGTAAAAGAGAGGATTCTTCATTCTTCGATGAAGAACATGAAGAACGCACCACTGCCAACGAAGAACGCCAACCCCTGATGGTGGACGACGGCGAGAGACGCCTTCCTTGGAGATCACCTAATTCCAACGACGTTCCTTCAGTGACGCTTCTTCCGCGGCAATCCTTTTCTTCTGTGATGGTTAATTCCGCGACGCATGCTTGTTCGATGACAACGTTGAGGTAGGGTTTATCTGTTTTAATTTTTGAAATCTTCCGTCATCTAACCCCGTTCATTGAACCACTTGTTATCGTTTAATGGGAGGGGGCCGGACCGCACAAACACGGCCGACCCTCCTCCCTGATTATTATTTGTTGTTGCGGTTCGACGGAAAGTAACGCGATGTCGTCGCACCGTGCGGGAATGAGTGGCAAGGAATGTGTGGCGCCGTCACGCCACACATTTGAGAATTGAACCAATCCGCGGCGCCGTCGCGCCGCGCCGGAAAGAAACCGAACACACCACGGCCGGAGCGGGGCCGTGGGGAAGGGGCGCTGCGTCGTCGCACCGCACCGGACGGACCAAGGCCACGACTTAAGCTGCGGCGGAGCAGCGGAACCGGTGGCCGGAATCGGGCCACCGGCGTCGGAGCAGGGGGACCGGCATTTCCGGTCCCGTGGCGGCAGACGCCGGCCAGCCGGACTGTGGAAGAATTGGGGGTTCGAAACCCCCGGCTGGCCGGACGTGAGTGGCCCCATTAAGGGGCCGCGGTTTCTCCACGCGGGCGCAGCGCCCCCCGCATCCGAACAGCTTGGCCGTTTGGCCGAGCCCCTGGCCAGAGCGCCGCGCGCCGGGCCGGCAGCCCTGGCCGGTCCGCCAGACCGGGTCACCTGGTTTGGGCCGACCCTGGGGGTATCAGGTCGGGTCAGACTGGGCCCGAACCCCTTATTACTAAACATCCATCGGCCTTCTGCCCATATCATGGGCTGCGGATCTCCGATCGACGCATCGTCAGCTGAGATGTGATCCTTAGATCGAGAAGGTCGTTTCGGTATGTTGCACTCAAGGTTTCAGAGTACTTTGGCTTTGGCCGGGTTGGTTCGTACACGAAACCAACCGGGCCCTCGGAGCGGAAACACTCATAACTTGAGCTCCGGACGTCCGATTGACGTGCCGTCGACTTTGTTGGATTCCTCTTACTAAGACGAACCTTTTGGCTTAATCCTCTTGAGGTTTGGACACAGATGGAGTATGGTCGGGTTGGTTTTAACTTAAAAACCAACCGGGCCCCTGGGACGAAAAAGCCAATAACTCTCAGACCGGGCGATCGATTGACGCGCCGCCTGTGATGTCGAGTTCTTGTTGACGATACATAACTTTTGGATACATCAAATCCAAACTATGTGTCAGTTGATGTATCAGCCCCTCGGCTCGTGGATCGGACCCTCCCGAACGAGCTTGCTGTGCGCGGGAACCCTAGAGCTGGCTGCAACTGCGACGACGATGACGACGACTGTGCAGGAATCCTTCGTGGATTCGACATCGACCACTACAGCACTCAATGATCCTATGTGGATCAGTGCTACAGATCCTGTGTGGGTCAGATCCTCTGTGGGTCAGATCCTATGTGGGTCAGTGCTCAGCGGTCCTGTGTGGGCCAGCGCCTACAGATCCTGTGTGGTTCCAATCCTGTGTGGGTCATTGTGGGGGTTAGTTACCTATCGATCCTATGTGGGTCTGATCCTATGTGGGTCATTGCGGGGGTTAGTTACCTATCGATCCTGTGTGGGTCTAATCCTATGTGTGTCATTGCAGGGGTTATTTACCTATCGATCTTGTGTGGGTCTGATCCTGTGTGGGTCATTGCGAGGGTTAGTACCTATCGATCCTTTGTGGGTCTGACGTCTTAGATGAATCAGTGGTTATATCTGATCATCTCTATCGTCATATGAAGAAGTATACCTGTGTGAGCTGAATCTTGTTTTGCTTTCCTATGTAGATTGTGTTGTGTTATCCTATGTGGATTACGTTTTTCTTTCCTGTGTGGACTGGGTTGTACTTGAGCTCGGATGTTGGAGCCAAACTAGAATTGATGACTTAGGTATATGTATGGTCGTATACCTAAGTAGTGTCAGATGTTACTTCGTGATTGTATCTTTCCTTTGTGGATTATCCTTTGGGGATTCTGGGAGACTTTCGGGGGTCTCGGGGTCCCTACTGAGTAGCTTATACTCACCCCTGCATAGGCTATGACCTCACTACATTGTGTTGGTTGCAGACTACGGACAGCACTGATCACGGTTGAGGCTTGCGGAGCAGGTCGGTACCCGGAGTTGAACCACTGGACGGGACGTACTCGGAGCGGATGGCTGGACCGGAGGAGCTGTGGAGTCTATATGTACTCACCCTTCAGGTGGGACTACCAGTGGACGGCTCTAGGTTACGGCTTTACTTTCAGTTGTTGCTTTCCCTTTCCAGTTATACTTTACTTTTAGTTTGGGTTTGTATACTGGCCCACTTACTTTTCCGCAATTACTTTTGTATCAGTTTTTACTTAGTGTTAACTTCTACTACTTGCTCTCTCTATGGTGTTTGTTTACTTTAAAAAGTCAATGCCTTCCCTTTTTAACAGGAATTACGCCTTGGTGCTAGTCGCCAGCCCCTGGCCTATGGAAGGCGGGCTTGGAGTAGTCATGGCACGGGCCCTGAGGACGGGTCGTGAAAAATTGGTATTAGAGGAGTTCGGTTCTACCACAGATCTTTGGACTCTGATCTTTTTCTATGTGAAGCAGTAGTGTTAAGCGTATTAGGTGTGGTTATCAGTCCAGGGAGTCCAATGTTGGTGCGGCGGTCGACGTATCCGTACACCAGGACCCTGACTTCTGATTTCCGACTTAATGCACGAACATTGATTGCGTGTGTGTTTCAAGTCTTCTTTGTGATTACTTATGCCAGCTCACCAGGTATACTGTTCTGACCGTGGCGCACCTGTTTCTTTTTAGGATGGCCCCACGATGGTATCCATCTAGGGTTCCGAGAGTAGTGCGTTATGACAGCCCACCGAGCGACGAGGCCTCGGTACAGGGCCCTTTTACAGCAGAGGCACCGGCGGTACCTCTACCCGCCAAGCCACCGATGCTACCAGCCCCAGCCGTTGATGATGCACGTCACCTTAGTGCACTGCACGAGTTTCAGCACTAGGGACCGCCCAGGTTCCGCGGGGAGATGGACCCCCAGGCAGCCAAGGATTGGCTGGCGGCAGTTGTACGGGTTTTCAGGTTAGTGAGGACACCAGCAGACCTCATGGTGATCCTCGCAGCTAGCCTACTGCACGCGGAAGCAGGCAGATGGTGGAGCTTGATGCTCCAGGTGCACGATGAGGCATCTCTTCTCTGGACGGACTTTGAGAGCCTCTTACACTTGGAGTTTGTCCCGGCCACCCTCCTTGCGGTGTGCATCCAGGAGCTTCTACAGTTGTGGCAGGGCAGCTTGACGGTCGCCCAGTACTCGGCGAGATTTACAGATCTCTCGCGCTACTCGACAGACATGGTACAGGACCCATTCTTCTGGGCCTAGACCTTTGAGCAGGGACTGAGGCATAAGATCAGGGCATCGCTAATCTCCCTCAGCATTCCGACTCAGGCAGGGGTACTGGAGTGAGCCCTTCTCATCGAGAGCTTCCTTACTGAGCCTACTTCAGCAGCGAGACCTGCCGCATGGCGGCACGTAGTAGAGTCTTCTGCAGCATGTAGTCGATGGATGACTCGTGGTTCCAGGTAGACCAGACCCTCAGGCAGACGACCTCAGGACACTGGCTCAGCAGTATGGGGCACACAGCGCGAATCCAGTCTTTCGATAGGCAGGCAATGCTACACATTCGGCGGGCAGGGCCACATGGCTCGTGACTGCCCGACCCGCCATGCTGAGGAGCAGCAGGCTGTTGAGGGACCACCGAGGCAGAGGCAGAGGGTCGACCGTGGTGGTCTGCAGGGAGTAGGCGAACGAGGCAGAGGAGCTGGCCGAGCAGTAGGTGGTGGGCGACGCTTTGAGGCTCTACCACCATCACCACCAGGAGGTCCACCCCGACCACAGGGAGCTAGCGGGCAGAGACAGGAATAGCTCCAGGCAGCGGAGGCCTATGACCACGGCTCGCCCGAGATGATTCAAGGTACTATCTGAGTCTATTCCACCCTTTCTACAGTTCTTATAAACACAGGAGCGAGTCATTCTTTCATAGCCGCTTCCCTTGTTCGGAGCTCGGAGATTCCGACGGATCTGTTGGCTCGATCCTCACGGCTAGAGACTCCTACGAGAGCAAACTCGACGATTACGCACTGGTGCCGGTAGTGTGAGCTTACTCTAGGAGGTGAGAGATTCAGCTGGGATCTTCTTGTTGCAGCGTCGAGGCCTTATGACGTCATCTTGGGAATGGATTGGTTATCTACAGTCTATGCTTAGATTGACTGTATTAGGCGCAAGGGGGGATTTGTATACACCGACGGGAGCAGGTTCACCTTCACTGGTGAGAAGGTAGCCTTCGCAGCACAGGATGGACTCTCTTAGAGGATAGGACATCCCATCACTCATCAGTTGGCTAGCCTCATCCTAGGAGCAGTTGATGTGAGGAGTCCTAGTTTTCCTGCAGTGGTGGATCAGTATGCGGACATTTTTCCCAACGACGTTCCAGGACTACCTCTTCGCAGAGAGGTAGACTTCTACATTGATCTGTACCCCAGGACAGCCCCGATATCCACTCCATCATATCTGATGGCCGCCGCTAAGCTTCAAGAGCTACGAGTACAGTTGGAGGACTTGCAGGGCAAGGGATTCATCAGACCCAGTGTTTCACCCTGGGCTTCCCCGATTTTGTTCGCCAAGAAGGCGGACGGGAGCTTGCGACTTTGTGTCGACTATCGTCGCCTGAACCAGGTGATAGTGAGGAACAAGTATCCGCTATCGAGGATTGATGACCTCTTCGATCAGATCAAGGGAGCATGGTGGTTCTCAAAGATAGACCTCGGGTCAGGCTATCATCAGCTCAGAGTTTGGGATGAGGATGTGCAGAAGACGGCCTTCAGATGTCAGTATGGCCACTATGAGTTCTTGGTTATGCCCTTCGTCGTAACTAATGCTCCCGAAGTGTTCATAGACCTCATGAACAGGATCTTTCAGCCATACCTTGATCGATTTTTCGTGGTCTTCATCGACGACATTTTGATATACTCGACGACTGAGGAGGAGCACGCCTACCACTTGCGGGTTGTACTAGACACACTCCGAGAGCACCAGATTTATGGAAAGCTCTCGAAGTGTTAGTTATGGATACGTGAGGTCCACTTCTTGGGACACGTCATCTCTGAGGCAGGAGTTGCGGTGGATCCTGTGAGGATCGAGGTAGGGTTATCTTGGGATCCACCCAGAAGCGTGACGGAGGTTCGGAGTTTCTTGGGACTAGCTGGATACTATCGGAGATTTGTGCCAAACTTCTCCAGAGTTTCGGCACCACTCTCAGCTTTGACGAAGAAGGGGAAGCCCTTTGTGTGGTCAGACAGATGTCAGAAGAGCTTCCTGGAGCTGAGACAGAGATTGACCAGTGCACCTATCTTGAGGTTTCCGGAGGAGGGAGTTGGGTGCGTGGTTTACTGTGATGCATCTGGGAATGTACTCGGATGTGTCCTAATGCGGGAGAAGGTCGTGATCACCTATGGATCATTCCAGTTGAGGCCGCATGAGAAGAACTAAGCTACTCATGACCTGGAGTTAGCAGCAGTGGTCTTCGCTCTGAAGATATGGTGATACTATCTGATGGGCAAGCACTTTATATTCTTTTCTGACCATCATAGTATCAGGTATATCTTCTCACAGAGGGATCTGAACCTAAGACAGTGGTGATGGCTCGAGTTCCTCCAGGACTATGACTTCGAGATAGTCTATACTCTAAGGAAGCGGAACGTGGTAGTCGATGCTCTCAGTAGGAGGATGAGCATTCAGCTACTTGGGGAGGCGACAGAGCAGATAGCCGCTCTGCAGATATCCTTTGTGAATAGAGATGGAACAACCTTCGTTCAGTCTCTCACAGTCACTCCTCCACTACTGCTGTGAGTTAGAGAGGCACAGCGTGGGGACACTGACTGTGAGACGCGGCATGCGCAGATATCCTCAGGACATGCACCTGATGGTTTCTCCTTTGGAGCAGAGCACGACGTCCTTTTCAGAGGACGTACCTTTGTACCAGTTTCTTTCACGAGAGGAGGTGTTGAGAGAGTTTCACACTTCCCCTTTGGTGGTACATCCTGGAGTGGCGAAGATGTACCAAGATCTCAGACGACAGCACTGGTGGTCGGGCATGTAGAAGGCTATGGCAGAGTTCGTTTCTCGATGCCTCACCTGCCAGCAGGTGAAGGCAGAGCACCAGGTACCAGCAGTCTTGGTACAGCCTTTGGAGGTCCCGGAGTGGAAGTGGGGTGGGATATCTATGGACTTCGTGACTGGACTTCCACGTACTACCAGAGGTCACGAATCTATTTGGGTGATTGTCGACCGACTCACCAAGTAGGCACACTTCTTACCCATCAAAGAGCAGGGCTCAGTGGAGAGCTTGGGACATCTCTACGTTCAGGAGATTTTATGACTTCACGGTGTGCCATAATCTATCATCTCAGATCGAGATGCTCGCTTTACTTCTTGGCTTTGGCAGGGGTTGCAGGAGGCATTCGGGACGCAGCTACGTCTGAGCACCGCCTTTCACCCTCAGACAGATGGTCAGACGGAGAGGGCCATACAAACTCTCGAGGATATGCTCCGCGCATGTGTCCTCGACTTTAGTCACAGCTGAAAGGACCACCTACCCTTGGTGGAGTTCGCGTACAACAACAGCTACCACTCCACCATCGGGATGGAACCATACGAGGTGTTGTACGGCCGACCTTACAGATCTCCTCTGTGCTGGACAGATCCTGGGGAGTCGGCACTTGTGGGACCGGAGATGGTCCAGGCCATGACAGAGAAGGTCCAGGTCATCCAGGAGGAGATGAGGACAGCTCAGAGCAAGCATAAGTCTTATTCTGATAGGAGGCGGAGGCCACTAGAGTTCGAGGATGGCGACCACGTCTTCTTGCGGGTCTCACCTCGACGGGGATTACGGAGATTTGGCTAAGGCGGCAAGTTGTCTCCACGCTTCATCGGACCATTCCAGGTCCTCAACAGGATTGGCGAGGTGGCTTATCACCTGGCTCTACCACCTCAGTTGCACTGGGTGCACGACGTCTTTCACGTATCTTAGCTGAGGAGATACGTGCACGACCTGATGTATATCATTGACCATGGGGAGCTGGGCGTTGATGATGGGGAAAATTTTGCGGAGGTCCTGTTGGAGATTGAGTATTGATAGGAGCGAGTCCTATGTGGATGGTCGATTCCTCTAGTGCACATCAGATGGCAGCATGGGAACCTCCAGGGGATCACTTGGGAGTGGGAGGCTCATATGCGTTCTTAGTACCAACATTTGTTTCCTTAGTTTTTTATGTATCTTTACGGGGATGTAAAGCCCTGAGGTGGTAGTGATGTAAAGACCCGAAAAATTCAAGGAAATTTTTTTTATTAATTTTCTTGGGAATTTTACAAGAATGCAGTTTTTGACGGCACCAGATTCGGAGGCCCAGTGTGCCCGGAATCATTTTCCGAAGTTTAGCTCGGGTACGTTCAGTGAACGAACGAGCAGGTTTTTATAAATTTTGAACCAGTGCTCAGAATCAAATTCCGAGAGCACCAATGGAATCGCAGCGCCGGTAATTGCTTAGAAACACCTTTTCCAGAGTTGCATTTGATCGGGTGTGGTTTTTAATTTTTGGGGTTAAGTTAAAAAATAAAATAAAGTGGTGCACCAATTTATTTTATTTTACTTAAAGCGGCTTAACCTAAGTTAAGCGGATAAGGTGAGACCCACAATATCTTACCCACTAGGTAGGATATTTGTGAGGTGGGGCCCGCATGAGCCCCAATGTTTCTTTCCTTCTAAGTAACGCACCCACACCCCCCTTTTTTAATGAAGTCAAACAATACGTTTATTCTGGTTAAGAAACGTCTCATTAAATTGGGCGGTTAAATCTTTACAATTAATTCATTGAATTAATTGTTCGTTTATTATCTTTTGAATTTCAAATTCTTATGTTATGATAATAAAATAAGGGAAGGACTTATTTTATTATGGTTGGGTTTGTGTTGTGTTAAGACTTTGGGAGAAAAAGAGAGGATTCTTCATTCTTCGACGAAGAACGTGAAAAACGAACCACCGCCAACGAAGAACGCCAACCTCCGACGGCGAAAGATGGCGAGAGATGCCTTCCTCGGAGATCACCTAACGCCAACAACGTTCCTTCAGTGACGCTTCTTCCGCGGCGATCCTTTTCTTCCGCGACGGTTAATTCCACGATGCACGCTCGTTCGATGACAATGTTGAGGTAGGGTTTATGTGTTTTAATTTTTGAAATCTTCCGTCATGTAACCCCGTTCTTTGAACCACTTGTAATCATTTAACGGGAGGGGGCCGGACCGCACAAACATGGCCGACCCTCATCTCTGATTATTATTTGTTGTTGCAGTTCGACGGAAAGTAACGCGATGTCGTCACACCATGCGGGAATGAGTGGCAAGGAATGCACGGTGCCGTCGCGCCACACATTTGAGAATTGAACCAAGCCGCGGCGCCGTCGTGCCGCGCCGGAAAGAAACCGAACACACCTCGGCCGGACTGGGTCCGCGGAGAAGGGGCGCGGCGCCGTCGCACCGCCCCGGACGGACCAAGGGCGCGGCTTAAGCCGCGGGCCAGCCGGACCGTGGAAGAACCGGGGGTTCAAAACCCCCGGCTGGCCGGACGTGAGCGGCCCCATTAAGGGGCCACGGTTTCTCCACTCGGGGGCAGCACCCCCTCACATCCGAAGGGCTCGGCCGTTCGGCTGAGCCCCTGGCTAGCGCACCGCGCGCCAGGCCGGCTGCCCTGGCCGATCTCCCAGACCGGGCCGCCAGGCGGGGCCGCGTCCAGCCGGGCCGGGCCGCGCCTAGGCCGGTCGGGCCGCGACGACCGGGCCACGCCCGGTCCAGGTCAAGCCACGACGACTGGTCTAGGCCACGCCCAAGAGGGCTGGACCCGGACCCAGTTCGGGTCGACCCGGTTTGGGCCGACCCTGGGGGTATCGAGCCGGGTCGGACCGGGCCCGAACCACTTATTACCGAACCTCCATCGGTCTTCTGCCCATATATTGGGTTGCAGACCTCCGATCAACACACTGTCTGCTACGATGCGATCCTTAGATCGAGATGGTCGTTTCGGTATGTTGCACTCAAGGTTTCGGACTACTTTGGGTTCGGCTGGGTTGGTTCGTACACGAAACCAACTAGGCCCTCAGAGCGGAAACGCTCATAACTTGAGCTCCGGACGTCCGATTGACGTGTCTTCAACTTTTTTGGATTCCTCTTAGTGAGACGGACCTTTTGGCTTACTCTGCTCGAGGTTTGGACACAGTTGGAGTACAGTCGGGTTGGTTTTACCTTAAAAACCAACCAGGCCCCAGGGACGAAAAAGCCAATAACTCTCAAACCGGGCGTTCGATTGATGCGCCGTCTATGACGTTGAGTTCCTATTGACAATATAGAACTTTTGGATACATCAACTCCGGACTATGTGTTTGTTGATGTATCAGCCCCTCAGATCTTGGAGTAGACCCTCCCAAACGAGCTTGCTGTGTGCGGGAACCCTAGAGCTGGCTGCGACTGCAACGACGACAATGACGACTATGCAGAAATCCTCCGTGGATTCGATGGCGATGACTACAGCACTCAGCGATCCTACGTGGATCAGTGCTACAGATCCTGTGTGGGTCAGATCTTGTGTGGGTCAGCGCTCAGCGGTCCTATGTGGGCCAACGCCTACAGATCATGTGTGGGTCTGATCCTATGTGAGTCATTGCGGGGGTCAGCTACCTATCAATCCTGTGTGGGTCCGGTCCTGTGTGGGTCATTGCGGGGGTTAGTTACCTATCGATCATGTTTGGGTCGGATCCTGTGTGGGTCATTGTGGGGGTTAGTTACCTATCGATCCTGTGTGGGTCCGATCCTCTGTGGGTCATTGTGGGGGTTAGTACCTATCGATCCTTTGTGGGTCTGACGGCTTAGATGAATCAGTGGCTATATCTGATCATCTCTATCGTCATACGAAGAAGTATACATGTGTGATCTGAATCCTGTTTTTCTTTCCTATGTGGATTGTGTTGTGCTATCCTATGTGGATTACATTTTTCTTTCCTGTGTGGACTGAGTTGTACTTGAGCTCGGATGTAGGAGACGAACTAGAATTGATGACTTAGGTATATGTATGGGCATATACCTAAGTAGTG
The DNA here is from genome assembly GCA_963277665.1 of Viscum album. Lineage (NCBI taxonomy): Eukaryota > Viridiplantae > Streptophyta > Magnoliopsida > Santalales > Viscaceae > Viscum > Viscum album. Next base: position 1,335,635 of record CAUJRU010000069.1, read on the forward strand.
TCGGATGTTACTTAGTGATTGTATCTTTCCTTTGTGGATTGTCTTTTGTGGATTCTGGGAGACCTTCGGGGGTCTCGGGGTCCTTACTGAGTAGCTTATACTCACCCCAGCATGGGCTATGCCCGCACTACGTTGTGTTGGTTGCAGACGACGAACAGCGCTGATTGTGGTTGAGGCTTGCGGAGCAGGTCGGTACCCGGAGGTGGACCCCTGGGCGGGACGTACACGGAGCGGACGGCTGGACCTGAGGAGCTGTGGAGGCTATCTGTACTCACCCTTCAGGTGGGACTACCAGTGGACGGCTCGAGGCTGCGGCTTTACTTTCAGTTTTTGTTTTCCCTTTCCAATTTTACTTTACTTTCAGTTTGGGTTTGTATACTGGCCCACTTACTTTTCTGCACTTACTTTTATATCAGTTTTTACTTAGTGTTTACTTCTACTGCTTGCCTGCTCTGTGGTGTTTGTTTACTTTACAAAGGCAATTCCTTCCCTTTTTAACAGGAATTACGCCTTAGTGCTAGTCGCCAGCCCCTGGCCTATGGAAGGTGGGCTTGGGGTAGTCACAGCATGGGCCCCGAGGACGGGTCATGACATGGATTAGATTAGGAAATTTATTTTTATTTAATTCAAAGAAGAGTTAAAAGAGTTAAAATAAATGTTTAATAACTACAACATTTTTAATATAGGGTTACACAAAGATAAATTCGACTATAAATACTAATTATAAAGATAAAATGATTTCCTATATAATGGTTTTTTATTTATATTTTTTAGACATTCAATAATTAAATTTATTTATGACACAATGATGATGTAGTAATTACTGTATTAATGAAAGATTAAAATGATTGATATTATAAATATCCAAATAAATGTAATTTGAGACTTTTTATGAATTCAAATTATTTTATTAGTTAATATAACATATTAGGGATGGTTAGATGAAATTTTTTTGAAGTAATAATGCTTTTATGAATTTAGAAAAAACAAAATTCCAAATAGTGTGTAAATTGACATAAAAGAGTTTCTAAAAAAATATTATATTATTAATTTATATCTATTCCTAAAAATCATAGGTTCAGCCAAAAGACTTATATTATGATGTTTTTATCATTAATTAACCACTTGGGGTTCTCTTGGAAGTATATAGTACGTTTATTAATCATATAATGTTAAAATACAAAGAGACGTGGTAAATGTCAAACTATTTAACTAAGAGTTAAATCTAAAAGATAAGGTTAAAATAGTAACCCAAACCTATCTAAAACCTATTGGTTGAGTGATTTTTTGACCCATAACCACCTTAGTATTTATATAATCTATTTTTTATCCATTATAAACCTAAAATGATTTTAATATAGAATTATATTTCTAGCTTTTCCTAAGGTGCCCCTCACCCCTCTTATAAAAGGGAACTCCCCATTCTCTCCAATTAACATCTTCAAAGCCATTTGGCTCATCCAACCCCTGAAAAAATACCCTATAAACGGTCCTCACTTAATCCTAGGTGCCTTCCTTTAGTCATAAATCCAACCTAAGGAGCTCTTTTGATCAAATCAAAAGTAAGAACCCGAAGAAGAGGTAAATATTTCATCACCTCTTTCAAGTTCCTTTCTTCTTCCACTTCCTTTTTATTTGTTGTTTCCATTCTAAAATAATATATCATGTATCTTCTATATACTTTGATGTTATTATAAGTATGGTATAACCAAATTCATTATTCTATCCATCCTTTGAATGACATGTCACCATACATGCGTACGGACGGCTTACTGTCTCCACGTCGTGGTGTAATTGTTATTCAATACATTATTATTTGGATGGGTATAATAATGATGTTTAATTGATGTAAATAAAAAATATAACATGATAATGATTCTGTATATATGATATACCATCCAATTATATATTATTGTAATATCAAAATAATGATATTGTTGCTCGTGCGTGCGTACGGATTACCGTCTCCACAGACACGATGAGATTCATTCCCCATCGTATCCATTCAAGACTAATTTTCATTAGATGATTAAAAATAATGTTTGAAGACTTAATATAATTCTTAATATGAATAAGATACATCATATTCATAACAAACACTACTTATGAAACAAATCAAATAAAGGAAAACGAATCAATTAACTCCCGAAATGATGATAATACTAAAATATTATTAACAAAGCATTGTTAAAAGATAATATATGATATCACATTAATTTATATTACTCTTTTATAATTTAATAAAAATTATTTTACCATTATACAGGAGGTTAACTTTCCATCTACTAATGAAAAGTACAATGTAAGGGGTTTCTTATCTCACATTTAATTCAGTGAGATTTCCATTGCTCGCCACTTATTTATTTGTATGTGGTGTATTGTGTACTTCCATTTGATATACATTATCATGATTATTTTTATATTCATGGTATTCTGTGATTAATTTGGTTTTTATTAACTTTTGGTCATATTACTCGATTGATTACAATGAAGTAAGGTTTTTTCATCTCACTTTTTATTCCCATGAGATTCATGCTATATTGGCCACTAATTCCTTTTGGGTGGATTATGTACTTTACATGATTTTATTTTTAGGGTAATATACTTTATTTTATGAGTAATTACATCTTTATTGTATGATCCTTATTTCATGGGTTTTATGTTTCATAAGTTACCAAATCAGTAAGGGAATTTTATATTTCAATTTCCACTCAGTGGGCTTTACGCACACTTCATTGATTATTTTACTCCAAGATTATGTGTGGAATCACTATTTATTATTTATGTAGTAATTTCCACACTCCATTGAGTGGATATAATTTTGATACACATAATCACTCCATTGATAAATTCTCAAGTCATCGATATAAACTTGGTAAGATTAATTTTAAATCAATTTCTATTCATTGAGTTCAACATCTAAGTCATTGGTGTTGTTTTTACAAGAATATGTGTGAATTTCCTCTGATTGATTTACAATGAATACCCAATCATATTGAGTGTATTTATATTTTTCACACATAATTATTTTATTGATTTATCCTTAACCTAATGATACTGTCTTTATAAAGGAATCCATCCCATCTTACATTCCATTGATATTTTTTTGTTGTTATGCGCCAATCCACTTTTATTTGGTGTATATAATGTACTTTAAAATAGTATATCATGAATCCATTTATTCTCATGATATTATAAATTTTTTATTACCTAAATTATTTGTATTCAAGATTCTATCATTTTTTCAGGAACTCTAACAAAAAAATCATTTTAAATGTTTTAAAAATTTATTCTTCTAAATCATTCTCATTAATGTTCATGTTTTAAAAATGTTTTTAAGGATTTATTTATATGGAAATTAATGATTTAAAATTAATATTTTTTTAAAATTTTCAAAGTGGTATGGAACACTTTTATTCAAAAATATATTTTAAACACCTTTTTGATAAATAGTGATACTTTTAAATGATTTAAAGGAAAAGGGGGATATTTCTGTCAAATAGTTTTGATGGTTAACTTCATCTATGTCAATATCCTTCATTATTCCCGATTGAGGTTGATTTATTATAATAAAATCTACTATTTATATTGAATGAGTTATGTTTGACTGTGGATGTGTTATTTTTATACAATTCATGGTTTATGGATAAAGTATTGACATTTCATATGCTAGTTTTAATATGAATGTTTATGTTAGGTTTAAACCTTTTCATATGAGGAATGCATTGGACTTAGTAAGTGACCGGTGGAGCCCGCTATAGCTCCTCGATGAATCGGTAGGTCTCATGAGACAAACTAGTGTCTTGGCACAAGGCCATGACAAAATATTATTTGTATTCTTGGCACAAGGCCTTGACTATGTGGTTATGAAATCTTGGCATTATACATTCCATCATTATGAAAGTGGATATTGATATTGCATGTCATTATTCAACTAGTAGAATATCCATGTGAGTAAGTAAATGGAATTATTTGATTTTATCTTTTCCATATTATGCTAAACCTCAAGTTTAAAAGGCTTTTGTTTAAGTCTTATACAATGCATTAAATGTATATGCTTATTTATGAAATTTTCTATTATATTGTTATCCTTACTGAGCATTTGATCTCACCCCTTTCTTTGTTTTATTTTTTCCAGGATGTGAATAAGTATATTATGACTGACCTGTAGGGATAGTATATGGGATATCAGTGTTGTCTATAGAAACATTGTTGTTGTAGTTTTCCATTTTATGATGTAATTTAAACCTTATAAATGTATCTAGTACTTCCAAGTCTACTAAACAAATCGGTCTTTCGAGACATGATCTTTTGTGATCATGTCAATGTTATGTAATAATGCACCGACTATGGGTAACTAGGGTCGGGGTGTTACAAATGATGTACATTTTGATTTTATATGCTATTATAGATTTTAAGGTTTTCACCATTGATAAGGTCATGGTGGAGGATAGTGTAATCAGATCCATTTCCATCTTTAGTCCAAGTAATGGCCTTTCAGGTAGATTTGTTGGTTCATATTTTAGTGGTAAGAAGATGAGATCAGAGGAGATGCACCAAGATCGTGAGAGTAAGGTAGGGTATAATCAAGGTTTATTTGATCCTTTATAATGATGATATACCCCTATATGGTATTATTGTGGGAGCATAATTAATATCAAAAGTGCATGTTTGAATCTTCCAAAGAATTTTCATGCATGTGGTAGGATGAATCAACTATAAGGGTTTTGTTTTAAGATGTACCAGATTGGATCAAGAATGGGTTATTTGAATACGTACCAATATCATGCTTATTTTGGAGGACTTTATATATATATATATTAGGCCTTTATTTGTGAGGTTGGGTGATGGAGCAAGCCAAGGGTCTTTGGGGTAGTATGATCCTCATACGCCTCAGTAAATAGTTCCTTAAGATTTTAGGGGATACTAGGGCTAAGATGATGCATCCATTTAATTCAAGATATATTATTTAAACTATATTCTAGAAAAGATATATAATGTAACTTCCACTGTGATGGGTATAGTTTTGGTTTCTTCTATTGTTACTCTATTTGATCCAAAAGTATCTCATTCCATAATATATGCTCATTTGGTGTCTGTTTTGGGATTAGATGTAGTGTTTTCTCTTAGTATATTGGATATTGATAAAAATCATAGAAATAGTTTATAAAATATATATATATATATATAATCATCATATTTTATAATATTTAGGGGATGCATATACTTGTGGATATAGCAAGTTTTGATGTCATCTTTAGGGTTAAATTTCTGACACACTTCTAGAATCATATTGATTACTACGAGGGGTGTTTGCCTTTTACTTTACTTATGGGAGAAGTGTATGTTATAATGGGTGATTAGGATGTGTATTCTAGTATAATAGGACCTGATCTCATTTAGATATTGTCTATTAATGCATTGGTGATGGGTATGGTCCTTATAAAATATTAGATGACGGTTTAACCTACTTAAATTCTACTCTTAGACCATCTCTAGTGTGTTTTCACTGATTATTTCTTATGGTTTCCTCTTGAGAGGTAGATCAACTCCAGCTTTTATATTTTTCAATAAATAGAGCCTATATCACTACATTCTTATTTTATTTCACTAGCCAAGTTGATATAGCTACAGATGTATCTCAACGATCTTGAGGTGAAGGGTTATATCTATCTGAGAACCTCTCCTTGGGGTGATTCTATTTATTTTACTTAGAATAATGATAGAATCATTTAATTTTATATATATATCTATAAAAAAATATGTTATGGTAAAGATAATATATCTTATTACTCATATAAATGATCTGTATGAAAACTTTGGGGGAGCTTGTTTATTTTCTAAGATTGAATTGCAGTCAAATTATCATCATTTGTGGGATCATGTAGAGGATATTCCACATATGAATCTTTAGATAATTTATATTATATAGGATCATTTTGTGATTTCATTTTGTTTGATGAATGTTCCAACGGTGTTAATGATTCCCATGAATTGGATTTTTCCCCAATTCAAGGTCTCTTTCATCATAGTGTTCCTTAATGGTATTTTTTAATATTCATTGACCAAAGAGTTTCATGGCATACACCTCAATATTGTTCTGAGTTGTCTTTGAGATCATAGACTTTATTTCATGTACAAATTGTGTCACATCATGGTTTAGGAGTTGTGCTTCCATGGGCATGCAATATAGAAGGTCAGGATCTCAGTTAAACTATAGAAAGTTTGAGGCATTTATTTCATGGGACTAAACTAGGAATGTGTTCAAGGTGAAGTATTTTATTGACCAAGATTAGTATTACAGGTGTTTTGTTATATATTTATATTGTTTTTAAGCACCTATGATGGTGATAACAAAAAAGGGGGAGATGTTCAAGTGGACTGATTGGTGTGAAGTAGCCTTTCTGAATATAAAAGAAAGATTAGTGCCTAATATGATCCTAATAAAACTTGTTATTCATAAGAAAGGTAAATTACCTTAGGGGTGAGTTCTAGTATGTCAATCTATCAATTTCCCCATTAAAGATCATTTTTTAATTAGTAGGAAAACCTCTCTCACTAAAAATAGATGTGAAGTAATAAAGAAAATAAAGTGGGACACAATAAATTTTACTTAGTTCACCAAAATTGGCATAATATAAGGAGTATAACATTGTGATGTTTCTATTCACCAAAATCAATAAGGCCACTACTGATTGTTTACAATTTAGAGTATCCACACTAACCCATGAGGTTTACATCCTCCCAAAAATAGGAAATCCACTACAATAAATTATCTAGATAGGTTGCTAATACTATAAGTGAAACTATATCCTCCTTTTTGAACAATGAATAATATTACCCCACAAATGGTCACTATAATAAATTATCCAGAGAGGTCACTAGTATTAAATTCATCTCATACTCTCTCATATTGATCCATGATCTGCTTTCTCTATTAGAATAAATATGTCTCTCCAATCTTGGGAGAATATTTAGGTTTCCCATTTAATTAATACTTAATTTTACCTTATTATGATTAAAAAATTCAAACAATAACCACTATTCAAATTGATACAAATTCAACCATCCAATTTTTTATATTTCCCTCCTAAAATGTATTACATTTCAGTATATAAACCCACTAGATCATATTATTCATAGCATGAGTTGTAAAATCCTGGTGTGATCATCATTCCCTTATTTAAACCATAAACCCAAACTATTTCCTTCATGGGATTCTCCACAACATTACTTCGTTAATTGAATTGTGATCCAAATCAATAACTAGATCTACGCAATGAAGTTCAATATCTTATATTTCACTTTATTAAAAATCCTGATTTAAAAATCCTGATATTCTTGATCTTCAATCCAAATGTGACATGATATACCTCTTAATTACATGGACATCGTCAAATAGGATTAACCAACAAAATCCGCCTAAACTACTTTACAGTGTGGCTATCCCTTCCCCGACATGACAATATTCATGACTGGACACATTTTCAATCATATTTTATAAACCATTTTATATCATAATATTTTTTTACCATTATCAGTCACATTATATGATTCTAAATGAAAAATTGAGTAACCAATACATATTAGCTTTATTAGTCTACTTACTCTTATGTATGCTTCAAATTTACTCGTATTTATTCCATTTTAGTTCAACACTATTCCATTTTCCAATCTATACAACCCTTACAAAACAACTTGATTACATTTATTTATTTTCCTTGTCACCTTTACATATCAGTATGATTACATTTACATATAGTCCTAGTTACCTTTACGTATCAGTTTATTACATTCATATATAGGCTTGGTTACCTCTATGTGTTATCTTGGTTATCATTATGTATCAGTTTTTAGTCACACTTGCATATTTTTAATTTTATATTTTTTTGTTTGGACCTATTGATTATTGAATACTCTTATATATTAGGTTCTAGTTGCCTTTACATAGACTTTTATTATTCTTTTGTATTAGGATTTGTTTATCCTTATGTATAGGGACTTTACTGATTTCTCAGACCTATTAAATTTAGTACCAAATTCCCTCATAATTCGTTTAAGAATATTCTAACATTCATGATATAAGTTTTTCATCTCTTTGTAAGATACCTTTAATGTTCCTTCGGTAAACTTATAGGAAAACAGAATCCAAAAAATACTCAAAGAGGATTATTTTTAACAATAACCCCTATAAGTTTGATGAAAATCCATTAAAACACAATCAACACATCATTTTTAACAACCATGAATGTACACTCCAGAATCTAATGCTATAAATCATAATCATTAATTTTTTTGAGTTGATACTGATAAATATGACCAAAAAGTTTCCATCTAAATCATGCAAAATATAATAGAAATATTGGATCACACACAAACCCATGGAATTTTTAAGTTCAGAGTTTTAGATATTTAGGGGAAAACATAAATAAAAAATTAGGTACATAATCAACTAGTTCATAAAAATATACATAATCTCCCACTATGTTATTCAAATCTATTAGCTTTATTTTGAATAAAATAAATAAAACCTTTATTTAAAACCTAGGGAAATAGAAACGTAATAAGGGTGAGTTAAAATGCCATTTAAGGGTAAACATATGCCTTAAAATTGAATGTCATCCATGATCATGAGAATAATGGTATGATTACATAATCAAAGAGCGTGGGTATAATATAATACACTATGGGAAAAAGAAGTATTTGCAACAGGTTATTTGTGATGCGATCTCTTCCCGTCGCAAATAACCCGTCCAAGAATTTATTTGCGAAGGGAAAAGTAGCCCATCGCAAATAACCAAGTATTTGTGACGAGATTTCACCTCCCATCACAAATAGTTTGGCACGGTTTGGCGCGCAAGCTGCGCCAAACTATTTGCGACGGGGATTTTGTCCCATGTCGCAAATAGTGTGCCACGGTTTGGCGCGCAAGCCACGCGGCTTGCGCGCTGAACCACATAGGTGTATTTGCAAAAGGACCCGTCGCAAATACCTGGTGGCAGTCAATACCCTTTTGCGTTGGGATGTCGTCCCATCGCAAAAAGACTGTCAGCAGGTACTATTTGCGACGGGACCCGTCGCAAATAACCTTTTAACTGCCGACTGTAATTAATGCAGGTGAGGGTAATTGTGATGGGCCCCTTCGCAAATATTATCATTTGCGACCGGAAGCCCGTTGCTAATAATCCCGTCGCAACTAATCTAACCTATATATACCCCCATCCGTTTTTTTCACAAATCATTCAGATCTTCATTTCTCTCTCTTTTCATTCTTCAGTTTTAAAGAGAAATTTTTCTTTTAGTTGAAGTTTTTTATACGAGATCAATCGGGGGGCGTCAATATCTTCAGAATATCAAAGTTTAAGGTATTTCTATTTTATTTTTTTATGTTTATTTTATTTTTTATGTTAATTTTAATGGTTATTTATTAGTTTGAATTTAAATAGAATTTTATTGATTTTTATTTATATTTAGTTTTACTAAGAATTTGATATTGTTAGTTATAATTATAAATAATTAGTTATAATTAATATTAATTAGATATAATTAGGAATAAATAGATATAATTATGAATAATTAGACATAATTCGGAATAAATAGTATTAATTAGGAATAAATAGTATTAATTAGGAATAAATAGTATTAATTAGTAATAATTAGTATTAATTAGGAATAATTAGTATTAATTAGGAATAATTAGGTATAATTAGGAATAATTAGTATTAATTTGGAATAATTAGTATTAATTAGGAATAATTAGTATTAGTTAGGAATAATTAGTATTAGTTAGGAATAATTAGTATTACTTAGGAATAATTAGTATTAATTAGGAATAATTAGTAGTAATTAGGAATAATTAGTAATAATTGGGTATAATTAGTAATAATTAGGTATAATTAGTAATAATTTGGTATAATTAGCAATAATTAGGTATAATTAGTAATAATTAGGTATAATTAGGAATAAATAGTAATAATTAGGAATAAATAGTAATAATTATGAATAAATACTAATAATTAGGAATAAATAGTAATAATTATGAATAATTAGTAATAATTAGGAATAATTAGTAATAATTAGGAATAATTAGTAATAATTTGGAATAATTAGTAATAATTAGGAATAATTAGTAATAATTAGGAATAATTAGTAATAATTAGGAATAATTAGTAATAATTATGAATAATTATGAATAATTAGGAATAATTAGGAATAATTAGGAATAATTAGGTATAATTAGTAATAATTAGGAATAATTAGTAATAATTAAGAATAATTAGGAATAATTAGTAATACATAGGAATAATTAGTAATAATTAGGAATAATTAGTAATAATTAGTAATAATTAGTAATAATTAGATATAATTAGGAATAATTAGGAATAACTATGAATAATTAGGAATAATTAGGAATAATTAGGAATAATTAGGAATAATTAAAAATAATTAGGAATAATTAGGAATAATTAGGAATAATTAGGAATAATTAGAAAGAATTAGTAATAATTAGAAAGAATTAGTAATAATTAGTAATAATTAGTAATAATTAGTAATAATTAGTAGTAATTAGTAATAATTAGTAGTAATTAGTAATAATTAGTAGTAATTAGTAATAATTAGTAGTAATTAGTAATAATTAGTAGTAATTAGTACTAATTAGTAGTAATTAGTTATAATTAGTAGTAATTAGTAATAATTAGTAGTAATTAGTAGTAATTATTAGTAATTAGTAGTAATTAGTAGTAATTAGTAGTAATTAGTAATAATTAGCAGTAATTAGTAATAATTAGCAGTAATTAGTAATAATTATTATTAATTAGTAATAATTAGTAATAATTAGTAATAATTAGTAATAATTTGTAATAATTTGTAATAATTTGTAATAATTTGTAAATATTAGTAATTATTAGTAATAAAAAATTATATTATCAACATTTACAAAAAACAATATTAATATTATTAAAATAATAAACAATTTATAAAATATTAAAATTATCAATATTCACAACGGACTTTGTTCTATTCTTAACATGTTCAAATCTAAAAGGGTCGTTAATTGTGAAGTCATGCACAATAAAAAGTTTGTGTCAGTCATGCCCAATGTAAACTCTATAATTGTCCTTGCATGGTTGATAACCTCGCAAGTAATGTTGCAATCAGAAAAACCAAGTCATGCCCTTATTATCTATAAGAATTATCTCACATGAACCTTTACATAGACCATTCTTCTTTGAAGATTTAAGTGAAAAATAATGATATCTACTCAAATTTTTAAGGAAGAATGATCTATGTAAAGTGTCATGTGAGATGATTCTTAGAGACAAGAACGTCATTACTTTGGTCGTCCTATTGCAACACTACTTGAAATGTGATCAACCATGCAAGTACAATTATAGATTTTACATTGGACATGACTGACACAAACTTTTTATTGTGCATAACGTCACAATTAACGACCCTTTGAGATTTGAACATGTTACGAATAGAACAAAGTCTGTTGTGAATATTGATAATTTTAATATTTTATAAAAATTTTATTATTTTAATAATATTAATATTGTTTTTTCATAAATATTGATAATATAATTTTTTATTACTAATAATTAGTAAACGAAATCCTCTTAGATAATAAAGGGAAAATTTTTAATCATCTCCACAATGATGATTACCAAATTTCCTTTCATTATTCAAGCAGTTTTCCTTTTGCTAAGTATTGTTAAGTATTGCTAAATTAGTAATAATTAGTAATAAATTGTAATAATTAGTAATAAATTGTAATGATTAGTAATAAATTTTAATAATTACTAACAATTAGTAATAAATTGTAATAATTTGTAATAATTATTAACAATTAAGAATAATTAGGAATAATTAGAAATAATTATCAATAATAAGTGTGAGAAAGATGTAATTAAATGAGATGTCATACAAAAGAGTATCCATCAATCCACTTAAAATTGTTTCATCCTTAATTAATGATAATTATTAAGTAGTTGTAATTATTTATCTTCTTTTTCAGATAGTGTTTTTATAATTTCAAACTATTCAAAAATTGTGATGATTTTATATTTTATGTAGAAAAATATGGAACAAGGAAGTCAACATCATTCATTATTAGATGATCGAGCTTGGATAAATCAGTGCAGAAATCCCAATGGTTCTGGTTTAAATCCTGTATATGTTGAGGGTGTTGAAGCTTTCTTATCATTTTCATCATCAAAACCAGAATATGTTTCAGAAGGCACAATTAAGTGTCCTTGTAAAAAATGTGCTCTGAGAACGTTTTTCACATTTCACAAGGTTGGGGAACATCTCTTGCGGTTTGGTTTTCAACCAGATTGTGTTTTTTGGTATCAACATAGTGATTGCAGTTCTAGATAATATCTTAATAACTTGATTCTGAATCCATCACGATTTAAAATTTGAGTACATGATGTTGCAGGTCCATCTGTGCAACAAACTGAAACTGACGATGATATTGATTTAACTCTGGAGTTAGCACCATCAGAATTTTATGAGTTGTTGAGGTCTGCTGAGGATTCATTATATCTTGGCTTTAAGATAAGAAAATTAGAATCAGTTGCCAAATTTATGGCTATTAAATCAGATAATGAAATTTCAAACAACTATTTTGATCAGATACTTTCTTTGGTTAAAACACTGTTACCTGAAGGAAATGTGTTGCCTGTAAATTACTATGATAGCAAGAGGTTCATTCATAATTTGGGCCTTAGTTATTGGAAGATTCATGCATGTCCAAATGATTTCATCTTATATTCTGGCAAAAATGAGTCATTGGATATTTGTCCCACATGTGGAAAATCGATGTATAAAAAAGCTCAACCAGGGACTTCTAGATCGATTCTGGTAAAATAGTTGAGATATTTCCCCCTTACACCGAGGTTACAACATTTATTTATGTCTCAGAACACAACATCAATGATGTCATGGCACAAAACCGAGATTTCAACTGATAAAAGCTTGAATCATCCATCTGATGCTGATTAATGGAAATATTTTGACCGTCTGCATCCGTATTTTTCTACAGAAGGCCAAAACATGCGATTGTGTCTTTATACTGATGGTTTTTGTCCATTTGGTTCTTATGGTAGTTAGTATTCATGTTCGCCTATCTTTATAACTCTGTACAATTTGCCTCTATGGATGTTGATGAAGGAGCCTTATATCTTTTTGACTCTATTAATCCCAGGACATCCGAAAAAGAATATTGATATTTATTTGAAACCATTGATTGAAAAGTTAAATTCATTTGTAGAGTGATGGTGTTAATACATATGTTGTTGCTGCGAAACAAAATTTCAAATTAAAAGCTGCATTGATGTGGATGATTAGTGACTTTCCCGCATATGGCATGTTATATGGTTGGAGTACACGTGGTCCGAAATCATTTTCTTACTGTATGAAAGAAAACAAAGCCTTTATGCTGGTCAATGGAAAAAAACCTTGCTGTTTTGATTGTCACCGTAGATTTCTTCCAACTGATCATCCTTTTAGGAGGAACAAATCTGATTTCAAAAAAGGTAAAATTGAACGGGATGAACCTCCAAAGATGATCTCAGGTACAGAGTTAAAATCAATTGTATTTTCATTACCCCCCATCACATTTGGACCAATAGTAAACCAAAAAAATCATGGCTTTGTGAATGAACATAATTGGATAAAACAGAGAATTTTTTGGGATCTTCTGTATTGGTCTGATTTGTTGGTCCACCACATGTTAAATGTTATGCATATTGAGAAGAACTGTTTCGATAATTTATTTCATACAGTTTTAGATACACCAGGTAAGACCAAAGATACTGTAAAGGCACAATTAGATCTTGCCCAAATTTGTAGGCGACCAGAACTTGAATTATTTGAAAATGTCAGATCACAGCGGTTAATGAAGCCAAAATTAGCTTATACACTGTCCAAATAGAGTCGATTATTATTTTGTTAGTGGATTGCAGATTTGAGACTTCCAGATGGCTATGCTTCCAATTTGGGTAGATGTGTTAATAATGGTTATATTACTGGATTAAAAAGTCATGACTTTCATGTTATAATGGAAAGACTAATGCCGATTGGATTCAAAGGTTTTTTGAATTCTATAATTTAGGATTCGATAATAGACATATCATATTTTTTTCGAGACATTTGTGTAGTGACAATAGACTACGATGCGCTAAGCAAACTGGCAGAAGATATTGTTGTAATTATATGTAAACTGGAAAAAATCTTTACGCTCGCTTTCTTTGACTCAATGGAACATATGATATTACATTTTCTAAATGAAGATAAATGTGGAGGTCCAGTACAGTTTCGATGGATGTACCCATTCGAGAGATTCAAGCAGAAATTGAAGAAAAAAATTTGTAACAAAGCATCAGTTGAAGGTTCAATTGCTGAAGCTTATTTGCAAGAGGAAATTTTTCTTTTCTGTTCTCATTATTTTGAATCTCAATATCCCTCAAAACAGAATCGCATGGGGCGGAATGAGGGGAATGGTAATGAAGAAATAGAAAATAAATTAATAGTTTTAAATCAGCCAAATCTTGGTTTCGGTGGAGTTCATGAATGATGGTTTTCAGATGATGAACATCACAGAGATCATACATATGTTCTGCTCAATTTTAAAGAAATGACATCATTTTTCCTATGAGTTCTTCTATCACTTATTCTATAATTTATGTGACAGTATTTAAAATTATTTTTTTAGGTTATATGATAATCATATCAAGAAACAACATCCACAAATTACAGCAACTGCTCTTGAAGAACGCAGACAAAATAAAATTTTGCAATGGTTTTAAAAACTGGTAACATAAATTATTGATGGTTTAATATCAATTCTGTTTATTATTTATTATATTGATAATTGTTTTACAAATTTTTAGGTGTCTCAACATGCTGATAAAATTGATAAGTGACTATGTATATTGAGTAACCCATCATCCAAAATGGTTAAATATTATAATGCATATGTGGTGAATGGTTTTCAATTTCATACACATGCATACAGGGAATAAAAAAACAATTAACAGTGGAGTTTTCTTGAGAAGATCACATCATAGAGAAATTGAAGTTGACTTTTATGGCATTTTGGATGAAATTATTAAGTTGTGTTATCTAGTACATAATTACATAACAATGTTTAAATGTCAGTGGTTTGATATTGAGAGAGGTTTGCATGTTCATCTGAATCATGGAATCGACAATATTAAATATAAAAGTCTTCTTGTAGTAAATGAACCATTTTTACTGGATCAATATGAACATAAAATTTATTATGAAAAGTGTTGTGGTACTTCAAGAGACTTGAGAGATTGGTGGAGTGTAATAAAAATGAAATCTCGGGAAAATCAGTTTACTCAAACTGAATGTGGTTCCGCTGAAGTGGAAGGAATTGAAGCTTTTCAAGAGATGGCTCAAAATCCATCTGATTCACAAAGAGATGTGAATATTGATGATGACACCCCACAATTAAGGAACGATAGTGATGAAGATGTTAATGATGTTACAAATGATTTTGAAATGACAAGAGATGTTGAAACTGAAACTCATATGGATATTGATAATGCTGAGGAGGAATATGAAGACATTGACATTGACAGCTATAGAGAAGAGGATGAAGATTATCATTGACACAATTAAATGCTGGTTATAATCATAACTAATATATAACTAAATATAATAGTTATTTTTAAATATCTGCTAACAATAATCATTTTTTGTTTCAGATGGACTCTGATCTATTGCGTGAGTTGGAGGAGGCTGAGCTACCTTTGGATGATGAGGATGTAGGATCAGCTGACCCTCAGCCAACTGGTGGTTCAGGAGGTACGTAGAGGGGGCGCGGTCTTGCGTAACTAATGATTCCTGAACCTATCCCCGACCGACGTTCACATCTTGGTTTCAATCCACGCACACAGAGGTATGGTAACCTGTATATTTTAGTTAGATTTCATTAATTTATTTATATATATACTAATTGTTTGATTATTTATTCCTTTTCCATAGTTTTTAGCATGTAGCTATTGGATAGGGGAGCGCTATATTACACAATTATTTTTCTCAGCCATGGATCACATGGGAACAGATTCCTGTTGATGTGCAACGTGACTTGTTCCAGTATTGGTTGGTACGTAAATAAATAATATTTATTTTCATATTTATTTTATTAACAACTTGATATTATAAATTATTTGTAGGGTTTATGGAATCCTATAGATGATAGCATGCGCGATGTTATCCACATGGCATGGAAGGTTTCTATGTGTGACCATTTTCTCTATTTTTGCACAATTTGAGAAGGATAGCCATTAAGAAAGCAGGCGTGACATAATTTGATGATCCGTGTAGAGCCCACCAACTAGAGTACATTTCATCTCATGTTTGGGATGGATTATGTTTACACTGGTTGGGTGGTGGATTTCAGAGGAGATCTTTAGTGCGACAAAATAACTGGGGGAGACAGGAGGTGACACATTGAGCTGGTAGTCGTACATTCAGTTTTCATAGAGAGCATCTGGTAAGTATATTTTTTAAATATTTTATATAACTTAAAATATAAACAGTTTATTTTATATTTCTGTAGGTAGTCGAGCATCCCGATATTACGGAGTTCGACGTTTATCAGAAGATGTACAGTGATCAACCTACTAGAGAGATTAGAGGTGATCGTCATCGTTAGATTGTGGTTAGTATAATTTTTTCAGTTTAACAATTAAATACATCTAATATTTTGACAATTTTAATTTTAAATTGGAATTGAAGGAGTCATATGAGGCTGCGACCTCTCAGACACAGGCTGAGGTTCAGGACGAGACAGCTGAGCAGACCAGTGGTCACCATTTCGATGAGGCAGCATGGATGTAGGCGACTCAGTATGGATTTGAGAAGGGCAGAGTAGTTGGAAACAGCTCTCATTTGACTCCTGGTACTTATTATGGTACTATTGCGATGTCGGAATCCAGCTTGAGAGAAGCTCATAGTGAGGCATCATCTTCTGACTCACAGTATCAAGAGCAGTTGCGATCTCAAGCTAAGCATATAGAGACTTTTTAGAAGCAGCAAGAAGATATGTGTCGGCAGTAGTAGCAGCAGGAGCAGCATTACGAGGAGCAGATGCGTCGATGGCAGCAGCAACATCATGAGCAGATGGAGTACATGAGTTGTCTGACTCATACTTTAGGGATGGATTTTCCTCCACCAGCTCCTTCAGCTCCTCCTCCTCCTCCAGAAGATGACCCCCAGTGATTTTTTTATGTTACAAACATTTGAATTTAACATTTTAATATGAATTATTTACATTTTCTGTCTTTTATATCGGTAAAAATATTACATAATTTAATTTTTAATATTTTTTTGTGAATATTGAGAATTTTAATATTTTTTATTTTTTATTGTTTTAATAATAGTAATATTATTTTTTCGTTAATCGTAATTTTATTAAATTTTATTTTTTAAAAAATTAATTTATTATTTGCGATGGGGCCTTTTGCGACGGGACCCCATCACAAGTAGTCTAATTAAATATTTAAAAAAAAAATTGTCACGGTCAAGTAGTATCGTCACAAATAATTTATTGCGACAGGCCCATCGCAGAAAGTGTTATATATATATATATATATTTGGCGATGGGACGAGAGCCCACCGAGAATAGTTTTTGCGACGGGCCTGTCGCAAAAACGTTTATGAATATATAATACATATAATCAGAAGCTTATTTGTGAAGGAGATGTTTCCTGTCACAAATACGTGTATTTGCGATA
The DNA here is from genome assembly GCA_963277665.1 of Viscum album. Lineage (NCBI taxonomy): Eukaryota > Viridiplantae > Streptophyta > Magnoliopsida > Santalales > Viscaceae > Viscum > Viscum album. Next base: position 1,353,409 of record CAUJRU010000069.1, read on the forward strand.
TCATTTTTTGCAACGGGCTATTTCCGACAGGGCCCCTTCGCTAAAGCCTATTTGCGACAGGATCCCGTCGCAAATAGGCCATCACAATTACCAAGAATTTCAGTAGTGATAGAATTCATATCCATGAAAACCTATATCACTAAATATATGAATTGAAACAAAGATTTAATGAAGATATTTATCATAAGAATCAATAAACATGGGCCATGCAATGTCAATATTGATCAATGGAACCATTATAAATAAATAAAAATCTTAAAGGAAAAATGCTAGTATTTTGTAATTTTTTTTCTATAGAACCTTTATAAGAACAAATACAGATGGGATAAAAATAACTAGATAATAATCATAATCTATTAAGAGAGACCTATAAACCTGTTAATTTCATAATCCCTTATTAGTATCTTATATCAAGTGAACTCCATTATCATTATCAAATGAATTTGAGGTCTATAAGGGACCCACTCAAAATAATTTAGGAAATTTCCCTTAAGGGTTTTGGCTCACTCCCCTATATCTATTTCATAAATAATTTACCACTACCATATAATGAGTTGAATATTTATAGGCTTTCACTTTTAAATATAACAATAACCATTGTTCTTTCATATCTTGATTAAACCATGGAAAAGAAACAGGTTCCATAAAAAAATATTTGAAAAAATCATTAACCATCCATAGAAATGATTATGATTGATTAATAATAATTTTTCCCCAATGTATAAAAATTAAAATAAAGTTTTTTTATTATTTATGAATAGAAATACCATAAAAATTTCATAAAAATATTCTTTAGGAAAATACCCATTCCACTTTAGAAATAAAATTTTGAAACTAAAAATTAAAAAATATTGTGAAAATGCATTTATTTGAAAATAAACATTAGAAATTATGAAGGAATATTCAAATAAAATAATGGTCACGATAGTGGTAAAATACATTCATGTTTAAAATGTTAAAAATAAATATTCAGTTCAATATTTTGCGAAGAGAGTCAAGATGACCCATGGAGAAAAGATTCATAAATTTTATTTTAAAATATTTAAAAGGAAGGTAAAATTTCACATAAAATAAAATTTTAAATCATTTATTTTTATGAAATAATGTTTTACATTAAATTTTAGAGAACATATATATGGAAGAGAAATATTCCTAATCAAAAATAAGATACAAGATCAGTGTCATTTACAAAAAAAATTCTTGATTTTTCTTTAAAAAATACAAGAGAAAATTGAAAATTAACATGTAAACAAAGTTAAAAACTATAGGATAAGAAAATGGATGTTGTTTAAGAAAATATTAGAATATATTTTCCATAATTGAACATTGAATTTAAACAATATCTAAAAAATATTTTAACATAAATTCATTAACACTTTTGTAAAATTTGAATCAAATATCATTGAAAGAAATAGTATGATTTTATTATTTAAATAATATATATTTTAGGAAATAATATTTAAAAATTAATTCATGTGATGACTGAAAATTGTTTTTTTATTATAATGAAAACACTTTTGAGGAAAAAGTGAGAAAAAAACATGATTTCACCACTTCACCACTTCAAACAAACAAGACATCACAACAAACAACAATCAGGCACAATGGATGGACAATCCATGCAATCTTCAAGCAGACAAACCTTCAAGCTGGAGTTGAAATCGTAAGAGGAGGCCAAGGAACCACGAACCAGGAAACACGAACATCAGAAAAGCAAGACAACCCACATAAACGGTCTCCTAGAATGCCCACCAATGCGACCGTCGACACCAGCCCAAATCCACAACCCGCTAGTGGACTCCAGTCAGAGAATACCGAAACCCTCCAGTGACGTGAGATGAGATTGAGACATAGAAAACCCTTTAAAAGATTTTATCTTTTGATGTGATAATGAATCCATGAAGTGATTATGTAAGAACATGTAAATAAAGATAAAACAATTAGAAATAAAAAACAAAACTATTTAGAAATAAATTCATAGATAATCATTTCATAATATAATTTAATTTTAAATATAACCCACAGAATGAAATTTGAGTTAAGAAATCCTTTTTTACTTGGTAAATTGCAATTAAAACCCCTCTAAATGAATAAATTTTATTTTTATTTTAAAATAACATTATTTTTGAAGTATTAAAGATAAGAAATGTAAAATTGAATTATATAAACCATATAAAATAAATTATATGTGAATCATTAAAACATGCATCAATGAAAGAAAATTGAGACAAATCCATTACGATGAGGCCCGAATTTCTATCTAAGTACTTTAACACCATTATAATAAAATATAATAAATTATTTTATTCCCTAATAAGATTTTATAGAATTAATTTATTATCATTAATAAAATTATTTCACTTATTTAAGTTACATACTCAATTAATTAATTAGTTAAGTCAGCATCGAGTGTTTGGAGGATGTTCGGTTCATAACATCAAAATAACATGCATATATTGACCATGATCGATGGGGTATTTGTTCTCAAAACTCTATAATCATATTAATTATTCCACAATTATAATATTAATACATAAATTTTACTTTTAGAACCAACCATTAAATATGGATACGAAATTTAATTATGTTAGAATCATGGAGACAGTAGGTTGTACTTATGCATGAGTAATGCTTCCATTTTACAAAGATCATAACAAAAAGAAATTAAGTATTATTTTATATTTCTATAATTATAATTATATCATAAATATCATATTAAATCTTTATTTACACTTATATATACCATCAATATAGTTTTGGATGAAAATAGAATCACGTCACTTCTTAGATGTGGTAATTCATAATTACGCACAAACGATATTATCATTTTTTAATGGATAGAAATGTAAGGAAAAAAAAGAAATCTAATATTTTTATAATAATTATTATTTCTTTTATATAATATATATAAATTATATCCATCCTTATAACCATATATAAGAGGTTCTGTTGGAAAATTAATTACATCAGTTAGAGAGGCGGTAGTCCTCCATAAACACAAATGGCGGTTTTATTTCCCATTTGATGGAATTAGGATTGGGATATATGTTATTAAGTTAAAATAATTACATATATTTATATTTTATATATTTATATAATTATTTCATAATTTTTTAATAATATTTTATGTAGATAGAATAAGAAATAAGATGAAAATGCTTGGTTAAAAGCTATACCTATTATTTGGTGAACCTCTTTTTCATTACACCTTAATCCCTATAATGTTGGAATTATTCTTAAAATAATACTTATAAGATATGAATTTTTATTGTAGTAAGTTATTTGTGTAGCTATTTTCAGAGATAGAGTTCTCAAAAGGTGTAAGGAAGATAAGAGAGGAGGTTCCCTTTTATAGGTGAGGGGGAGTAGTTCTATAAATAGTTAAAATATTAGATTAATATAAATGAATTATCATGTAAAAATAGAACCAAAATGATATATTTATATTATAGGATGATTATGAGTCTAAATAAAATCATATAATAAAATTTGGACAAGTTTATGTGATTTTTTCACCCTTATCTATTTTTTAACCCCTTGTTAACCCTTTTAAAGATTACCATGATATCAAAGTTTTTTACTCTTTAGGGGTCCAAAACGTTTAAATAAAAGAAAAAGTGACACATAAATGAAATAGGGTTAATATTTTAAACAATATCACATTCACTTTGATTATTATATGATTTTTATTAATTTTAAATCACTTACCAAAATATTATTTATTATAAAAGTTTATCAATGTCATTTCTGGAACAATTATTTAACTTTGAATTTAATGACATCAAGATAAAAATGTAATTTTAATATAGAATTGTATAACATATTTAATATTATATATATATATATATATAAAATTTTGATGTCACTATAACTCACCAAAACAAATTACTTTTAGAGTCTTCAAAATCATTTACTTTATTTTTTCACTACCAGCTCAATTTCTATATCGGCGTTGCGTAAGCATTTAAGGTAATTATATAATCACTAAAAATTAAAAATAAATTACCATAATAAAATTAATTTCATTATTATCAAAATAAATATTAATATTCATTCAAAAAAATTGTTTATCCCTATCATAATAGATAAGAGATATTTAAAAGCAACTGAGTGACATTTTCTATTTTACTTTAATTAAATTAATATATAAGTACTTTTCAATGAAAAATGACATTGAATTTACATAAAATAAAATATAGTATGAGTATGGATGAACCCAAATCGAAAAATATATTAAATTAATGTGTTAGTGTTATTTTTAGTCTTTATCATATTATTTTAAACCATAATTACCTGATTTACCCCTACTAAGGTGACAAATATTAATTATCGAAACTATTCATAATGAACAAAAATTAAATGGATTTATTTAAAAAATTTGGACATAAAATTTAACTATTTGAAATCCAGTTTTAATTATTAAATTCCTATAAGTGGCAGCAATTAATTTTTTATAAAAACACAAAACACAATGAAAAACTGTTTTGTGAAGAATGTGTATTTAAGCACAAAACAGACTTATACCAAAATCAAGAAAAATGATGAATTATATGTGACTAATTAGATTATTTAAAATTAAATTATACTTATATTACTTTAATATTAAATGGTACATTTAAATTAATTTATTTAATGAAATAAAATTACAGATAAAAAAAGCCTTATTTTTCACTATTCACTGAAAAATAAATATTTCAAAAAAATTAAAAAAAATAAATCCAATTTTGATATATTAAAAAATATATATAATTTTTATAAAAATTTGATTCTAAAATTTAAAAATTACATTTTCAAATGAAACCATAAAATGCATGAAACCCCAATTTGGTTATAAATGATTTTTTTCATTTTGACTAATAAATTAGATAATATTTTTATAGTGAATATAACTCTATAAAATATAGTTAGTGGATATTAATTAGTAATTAAATTTATTTACTATTAACATTAATTTTTTTGTTATATTCTTCCCATTTTATGTAAATTTTTTCCTATTAATATTATCTCAAGCTTAATAGAAATGGTTTATACGATTTTCAAAATCAATTCCATAGAGTGGAATATAAAATACAAAGCCATAAAAGGAAGATGGTTTTAATATTTAGAAATACCTTTTTTGAAAACCCATTTATTAAAAATGAATAATAAAAATTCCATTGGAAAATATGTAAAGAGAAATATAAAGTTCATCTCGAATAACATCTAACTATTTTTCCAAGTATGAGAAAATTAGTGGGAAATAAAAATATAGACAAGGAGGAATAACGTAATGTCCAAATAATTATGGAGAGTGATAGAAAATATTATTCAAAATTAATTTAATAATCATGATAATGTTAATTAATATAAAACCATAAATCAATGAGTTTAGAAAAATATCATTGATTCAGTAAAAATGGATGTAATAGGATAACACTTTTGGTTAAAGTTCATTTTCCTAGGGTTAAGTAATTCCTTTACCATTTAGACTATAAATATAAAGATATATACATACTTTAAAAGTATAATTTCATATTTTAATAAATTTCAACCACAATCTTGTTATTTTAAATAAATGATTAATATTCAAGATAACTTTTTCTTGCTTGAAGAAATAAAATCAAATTCTAATAGATCACATAATCCACAAAAGGATAACAATCCATTTCTTATATTTTTATATATTAACCAAAAAGTAAATACTTAGCATATGGTAAGATAATATCTAACATTTATAAACTTCAATATAAAAAATAATATATTTATCTCAAAAAAATTATAATAACACTAAATGTTCATGTTAGATCATTCCATAAATAAATAACCCTACATCCAAATTAACCTCAATAAATTCAACATTAAAGAATGTTTTATCCTAAAAGGTGATCACATGACTTTCAACTTAAATCCCAAATAAATTAATATCATTCTTCCCAAATAATATTTCATGTTTAATCACATGTTAAACATAATGTTACATATACCTTGTCCTAATTAAACTTCTCCCAAAATATCATCAATCACTATGATAAATAATTAAATAATATTATAGTGTAGTGAGCTTCATCAAAATATATTGACTAAAAATTTGATACTAACCTAAAATTTAATCCTAAACTTTAACATAAATATTTCCAAAAAAAATATTGGTTAGTGAATCACTTTTCTATCATCAAGATTGCCTATATCACTCTATCTAATAGACCAAAAATACCTTAAAATTCAATCACATGAAACCACAAAATGGGTTTCTATGAATTTTAACTTATGATCACCATAAAATTATAATATCATGATGGTATATATAACTCTTAACTTAACCTCACTAGAAAAAATCATAATCTTGAAACTTATAAAAGCCCTCCTATAATACCAAATATAACTTCCCTAAATCCACACTATAGGATTTTGGTTTTATAAAACATAATCATTACATTTTTAGATTTGATATTGATAAATTTGACCTAAAATTTTCTATCTAAAACATTCAACATATAACCAAATTATTAGATCTCATTTATACCCATGAACCTTTTAATATTATAGTTTTAGAGATTTAGTACAAACTCTTACATAACACTTGGGTAAATAAAAAACTTGTTTATAAAACATTACATCACATACTACTAAAATTTCCACGTATATTAAAATTCTTAGGAATTACATACATATAACCTTTCTTTACAACTTGGATAAATGGAAACTGTATTAATGGTGAGAAGAAATTCTTAGTAATGGTAAACATAAGAATTAACAATTGAATGTACATAGTGAGTTTGAGTTTAAGGGTCTAATGGAATAATAAAATTACATGAGCAGAACATAATATAATTCATAACCATAAAATCCTAGATCATTAAAAATGTGACATGGAATAATGATTTTACAAATTAAAGAGTCATAAGTATCAATAATCATGAGACAAGTGATGTCAATATTGATCAAATCAATCATTACAAACTCTTAGAAAAAATATATAGAATGTGATGGTATCTGGGATAGTTAACTTCATAAAACCCTTACAGATAGGAAAAAAATTATTAGATAATACTCATAATATCTAATGAGTAACTTGTGAAGTTGTTAACTCTGACATCTCTTATTATTTACTTATATATAGTCAACTATGTTATCATTACCAAGGTATTGGAGGGCCATAACGAAAACACCCATAATATATTGGACAATATTTCTTTAAGTATTTGGGTTCACCCCCCCCCCCCCCCCCAACTATTTTATCCATAGGGTATATGTACAATATCATAAGTAAAACATTTAAATTCTTATACTTTTTTAAATAACGATAACTATTATTATTTTATAGTTCTTTTACCCATGGAAAAGAAATGGGTTCCATGAGAATCATTTTAAAAAATTGATAATCCATAAATAAAAATAATTAGTATCACATAAAAATAGTATATCCCTAGTGGATCATAAGTAAAATAAATATTTATTGTCATTAATGAATAGAAATACAATAAAAAGTGGATCAAAAACATTCTGTAGGAGAATAACCTTTCGAATTTGAAAATTAATTTTTTGAAAACTAAAAAATCATAAAATATTTTGAATGTCTTTTTAGTTGAAAATAGATGTAGAAAATTATATAGGAATATTAAAAAAAATCATGATAGTAGTAAAATCCTTTCATGTCATAAAAAATAAAAATAACCATTGTTTTCAAACTTTTGTGAAGAGAGGCTAAAGTGATTGATGAAGAAAAAATTTAAGAAATTTAATTTTAAAACATTATAAAATAATTTCAAATATAATGTGAAATAAAATTATAAAATAATATATGTTTATAAAAGAATATTTTTGTAAAAATTTTAGAAAACATGGATAAGGAATAAAATGATTCCCAAAATAAAAGTAGATACAAGATCAGTATGACTTCTAAACAACATTATTTATATTTCTTCAATCATTAAGGGAGTAAATGAAAACAAAACATGTAGACCACATTGAAAAAAAAATTGAATAAAAGAGTTTTGATTTAAGAAAATAAATTCATATTATTTCTTTAAATAACCATTAACATAAACAATATAAAAGATAAAGGTTATTTTAACATAAATCCTTTACATATTTTGTAACATTCAAATTAAAATTCATTGAAATAAATAGTATGATATAGATATATAAATACTATTAATTTCATGAATTAATATGTAAAAACTTATTCATGAGGTATTATGTACACCAAACAAGGAAATCATGGAGCAAGACATGAATTATGTTTCATGAAAATGAGATTGAGACCAATACAACCCTTTAAAAGCTCAAAAATTTGGAAATGAAATTTTTTTCCATTAAGTTAATATTTTCACATATTATAATAAAAATAAAAAATATATAAATAAAAAATTAAGAAACATAGATATTAATTCACACCTAATCATGGAATAACAAATTCAATGAAGTATAAGTATAACCCAATGAATGGAATTTGATGTAAGAAACCTCTTACCACTTGGTAACATTCAAGTCACATACCTTTGAGTGAAGTAATTTGAATTGTGACTTAAAAAACCATGAAGTATAAAGGATTAATTATATAACTTGAAAAATGGTAGATTATACACCATATAAAAGAAAGTTGGTGTATATCCTTAAAACATGCCTTAATGATTAAAAATTAAGACGAAATCCCTTACCTCAAGTCTAAAATTGCTATATACGTACTTTAACACCTATATAATAAGTTTATATAAACTATTTTATTTATTAATAAACAATTCCAATATTAATACCTTATCCTTAATTCATTTATTTTATTTATTTTAATGACATATTTAATTACAGAATCAGTTAAGTCTACGTCAAGTGTTTTGAGGATATTTGGTTCATAACATTAAAATGACTTTGGTATATTAACCATGGTAATAGGGATATTTGTTCCATAATCTCAAAAATAATAATTATTTCATAATTATAATTTTTATACAAAAATTATATTTTAAAAATAATCCATGAAATATGGTTATGAAAAATGAATTATGTTACAATTAAGGAGACGATGGGTTGTATGTATGCATGAGTAAAATTTCCATTTTTCGATGATCGTGAGGGAATAAAGGTATGTGTTATTTTATATTTTTATAATGGTGATTATATCCTAACTATTATATTATCAATTTAAAGACACATATATACCATTAATTATATGTGATGCTGAAAAATTAATCCCATCATTCCATGGAGGTTGTAATCCACACATACACAAGAACAATGTTATCTTTTTTGAATGGGTGATAAAGTAATTAAATAAATGATATATTATCTTTAAAAAATTATATATATTTTATGAATATAGTATATTTAAATTGAATATATCATTATAACCATCCATAAGAGGTTGTCATGGAAAATAAATTACATTAGTTTGTGAGGCGGTAGTCCACCGTGCACATGAACAATGGTTTCATTTCATATTTGATAGTTGAATGATAAATATATAGAATATTACATTAAAATAACTTCATCTAAGTATAATTAATATAATTATTTTATTATTTTAGAACATTTTAAGAATATTTACATGAAAATGTTCGGTTAGAAGTTATACGTCTTCTTCAGTGAACCTTATTTTCTTTACAACTTAAGCCTGATAAGGCTGGTATTTTACCCAAAACAATATCTCTTGAAAATATAGAGTAAATATAAGAAGGAATTCGGTTCAGTAATTCTTGATCTATAGTTCTCAGAAGGTGTGGGGAATAGAGGAGAGGAGGTTAGCATTTATAAGTTAGGGGAGAGGCACTCTTGGAATTACTTAATGTATTAAATTAATATAAATTAACTTTCTTGAAAAAATGGAACCAAAATGATATATCTCTATGATATAATGACTATGAGTCTAAATACACTCATCCAATAAAATTTTTACAAGCTTAGGTGATTTTTTCACACTTATCTCATTGTTCAACCCCACCTATTAACCCTTTAGAAGATTATCGTGATGTTAATGATTTTTACTCTTTTAGGGTCAAGAATGTTACTATAAAAGGAAATGTGACCAATAAATTTATAATAGATTATATTTTCAAACATATCCCATTAAATAGTCTTAAATAGGTTTTAGATGAATTTTAAATCATTTAAGAAAATGTTGTTTATTATAAAATATCATTAATGTCATTTTTGGAACTATTCATTTACATTGACTTTAAAGACATCAGGATAACAATGGAATTTGAATATATATATTTTAAATATTAAATTATATGTTATATATATCTATATAATTATTGGGACACTATATATCACCTAAAAACTTACTTTTATATTTTTGTAAATCATTTACTGGATTTCTCTATTGCTTTCATAAGCACTATCTCGTTATTACGTCATCATTTTAAGTATTTATTTCATCACATAAAATTTAAAAAAATATCACCATAAAAATAATTCATATTTTCTCAAAATAAACTTTAATATTAATTAAAAACTTATTTTTATCCCTATTTGAGCATATATGATAAATTTAAAATAAAAAATACATTTTCTGTTTATCTTTACGTAAAATAATATATGGAATTTAAAAAAGGAATAAATTGCCATAAATTTGAAATTTTTATGAGGATATTAAAACCCAACTCTTATTTTTAGTTCTTATGATTTTATTTTTCACCTTAATTACCCAAATTTACCCTTACTGAGGTGATAAAAATTTACCACAATTACAATTCATAATGACCAAAAATAAAAGGAAAATATTTATCAAATTTGGTCCTCCTGAATCCAAACATGAAATCCAATTTTTAATATTAAATTATAATAAATGGTGGAAAATAATTTTTTATAAAAATTTAGAATTCAATGAAAATAATTTTTTGTAGAAATGTGAGTTTTAAAGCCAAAAAATGAACTTATACCAAAATAAAGTATAATAATGAATTTTGTGAAATTAATTATATTTTATATAATTAAATGATAATTATGTCAAATTAATATAAAATGATGCTTTTAAATTGCATTATTTAATGAAAATAAATGACCTAATTAGAAAATTCATGAATATTCACAATTCACTGAAAAAACTTATTTTTAGAAAAAACCCAAAATATCACAATAATATAATTTTTATATGATGAATTCCAAAATGATTTCTTTTTTATCCAATTTAAATTATAAAATTTATAAAAAAAAATTAAAATAAAACCATATAATGCATGAAACTGAAATTTTGTTTGAAATATTGTGATTCCTTTTGACTAAAAAATTACATAATATTCTTATAAAGAAATATAACTCAATAAAATATAATTTAGGAATATTAATAAGGCATGAAATTGAATTAATATTAACATTTCTTGGGTAATTACATCTTCATCTAGAGGCTTTATAACTAAACAAAAACACAATATATATATTTTTTCCTTCAGATAGTGTATCAATGATTTAGTAATAATAAAATCTAATACCACTTGAGTTATTGATGTTGTAAGAAACCATATTTAAATGAAAATTTTTATATGAAAAATACTTCATTGTTCTTCATGCTCTTAAACAATTATAAACTGAACTTTTCTCCTTGAATATATATTCAAGTACCCCCCCCCCCCCCTCTTCAAAATATAAATGAACATTCCCAACCATCATAATCTATAATCATGGAAAATTTATCCCTATCAACCAATGGAAAACTTCCTCATATTCTTTAACAAAACAATAGATATCATATCTAAAATTTCATAAGAGAGAGTTAAAAATATAGATAATCATTTCCAGATAACAACTATATGCTTTTTTCAACAGAAACTTTTATAGGGTAGTGGGGTTCCCTTATCAAAATCATCATATTGGATGGATATAGTAAGATTTGAAGAGACAGCTAATTCCTCATAAAACCATCATATGGTAGTGTATTTATCATGATATTTACAACCTAATTTTGTGTTGACACATACACTAACTTCTACTACACATTCTCCACCTTATCCTTTATTAAATAATAATTTATCTCAATTTTCTTTGACCATGAGATATATATATATATATATGATTTTTTATAATATTGATATCCCGTGAGTTATCACACCCGATTGGGATAGGAGATTTCACATAAACTCCAAAATATTCAGGTTGTTACTTTATTCATAATAATTGAGTACACTCTTGATTAACAAGAAAATAACAATCTTCTTCCATGATTTGTGAAATAAATTATTGCTTATTTCCTATACAATAAATAAAAAACCACCTAGACATAATATACCACCTGATGATAACCTGTGATCATCTGATGAACCAGACTAATCCTCATCAATGTATCCCAATAACCCTTATTTTAATGTTTCATGATAAAATTATCTGAAATCCACCATAAAAATGATAATAATGAATAATAATATTCACTTATAGAAAGTGAAATTATTTTGGATAACTTTTATACCATGTGTCCTTAAAATTTAAAAACATAATTTTGGGTCATGTCACAATTAGATACAATAAGATTCTAGTGATCGGCCTATATTATATTACATCAACCTTGTTACAAAAATATTCTCCTAAAAACATCATATTTATATCCCCTAGTTATTTTATCATCTTTAATTCCTCTATTACAAACCCCTTGAGTATATATTGGGTATATTTTTATCGAGATATAATATTACACACTTTGATTCACTCACAATATGCAAATAGAATTCATCACTCTTCATATGATCCTCCAAAAAAATTTCATCTACATAAATGAGCACCATCATCCTCTGATCATTATATGTATTGATATATATATATATTTCTATAAAATCTAGTTCAATTGAATCTAATCATGCTTAAGTATTGATCAATCCAATAATATCTTGCTATTTTTTCTTATTTTATCTTGTAAAATACCTTCTTCAAATGGTATACTTATCTCATATTCAACTATAATAAAATATTCCATTTTCTTGATGTACACTTCCTTATCAAGGAATCCGTTAAATAATGATCATTTTATTTCTATTTTCTACACCTTAAAAATTCTTTACACTGACATCTCCAATAATAGTCAAAAAATTTCCAACCCGAATTCAAGAGAAAATGTTTCATTAACACCAATCCCTTCTATTTGGTAATATCTCATTCACAATATATATTCTTTTTTACCCCCTCGAGCTTTATTGATTTTTTTATAGAACACCCATTATTTTGGGTGTCATTTTTTTATTTCTTCATCTAGAAAATTTACTTTTTTTTATTCCTCTCAAAAACATTAAAGATATTCATGCATTTATTGGACCCAATTTTCATACATGGTATCCAATTTAAAACTATTAGTTTCTAAATTAATTAATATGTAAAAAAATTTTGTGGAGTGTTTATCCTTTTTGTTTACACATGAGTTATCTGGTCACCAATGACATTTCCTAAATTAATTCAATCACCTCTACTTTATTTCTTTACTTCTTCTAAACCTGGTTAAATTTTTTTATCATTAGCATATTTTTATAATATACTTGGGCCCTAGGTTCTCCCCTAGTATATTGGATTCAAAATAAAATTCTTCTCTAATTTAATCATTGTTTGGTGAGAAAAGTATCAAATAGATTGAGAAATCTTATTTTTTATCCATAATACTAATTCCATTACTTCTAATAATATTTTTAATACTGATGTTATAGAATTTCTCATGTCTATTTTTTATGAGTAGAAATGAAATATACATTCATCCCCATAAGATTTAAACGTGTGGTTCTTATTCTTATTGAGATTAATGATCTTAATTATAAAAATGAAATATAATTTCAAAGATATCTTTTTCTCATACCACATATTTTTGGTAACGGTCTCTTCATTTGTATATAAAAAATCCATATTGAAGTTATATACATTTGTTATAAATAATTTCTTCTAATACACTTATGGTATATCTTTCTCAGTGAGTGTTATTTATGATATGTTATTAATGATCTTGTTACTCCTCTCTAAAATACTATTATGTTAAGGAGACATCAATGATAGAACTTGGTATCTTATCTAGTGCTTCTCATGATATTATTCAACTTGATTGTTGGTGAATTATATGCCTTAATATTGTATGTTTTCTGAATTATTTTTCCTTTTTTAATAGTATCACATATGTGAGTGTGGTTATATGGGAACTTAGTGATGTGATGAGTTGATTCATTCTTTGACAAATCTTCTAAGGACTATAGGCTAAAGTCTCTATGATTTTTTTCCCATTATTTTTTTCTTCTTAATTGTATATAAAAACATGTCTTTTTCTCTAATAATAAGGAAAATATTCCACTTTGTGATCTTTAATTTCATCAAAATTGTATTTTATATTCCTTTGATGATTAAATATTTCTTTTTGAAATTGAAAACATACCCCAAGTAACATAGTTATATTTTACTTATAAAAATATGAAAAAGTACTAATTCAAACAAAAAATCCATGCACTCAAATATATTCTTTAAAATTAGGAATTTTTAGAGCCAATTATCTACATACCTCTAAGATTTAAATAAATAATAAAACCTTATTTTTTATATTGGATCACTAGGACAAAATTTTGTTTCTCATCACATGGGAAGTCTGTCAAAAATAAAAGATCCACACTCTCTCTAAATCTATTACTTTTAAAACAATTTCTATAGAATTCTACTTGTCAAATTTTACTTTCTTGATCCATGTTCAATGATTCTCTTCTCTTGGTGGTAAATTAGATTGCTCCACCTGTGGATCCTTTCAATCATCCTCATATAACAAGTATGGAAATTTATTATAAATTTTTAACCCAACTAATTATTCCTATAAAGAAAGATATAATTATATGGATCACCTTTTCATATTTCACTGTACCATTATTTATAAATTTATGTCTTTGTTTCCATAACCATTTCACTAAAAACATCCATTAAAAATGCACCTATTGTAAGAGTTTCTATTAGTTTATTTCTATTTCCCTTGAGTCTAAAATACATTTTTTTCTAATGAAAACCCATATTATATATGACCAATATTTCCACAAAAATAACACTAGATTCATGGTTTTTTATTTCACACCTTCACCACTCCACATATAGATTTTCAAGTCCTTTGTGAGTAATTTAAATCAACCTTATTTCTTGTAGTTTTTCATCAAGATCCACTTATTTTATTCTTAAAATCAAGTACCTCAATATATATACCGTTATTTATGAAACACTTAACTTTTGGAAATTGTGTGACACTTCTTTTGACTCCCCATATTCTTCATTGACTGATCAACTATCCATACACTCTAACATCTTGATGTCATGATGGTAATTAGATCTATTTCTTGATCTGCATGATTTTATTGAATCTTCATAACTTCACCTTAGATATCCAAACTTCTTTAAACAAGATCATTCCAAAAAATAGTCAAACAATCAATAATACATACCTTTTCATTGATTTTCATCTTGATCTCAATTTCTTTCTCTACGTTTATAATATTTCTATATTTTATTCCTTGAATTTCATCATTAAAATTCTATTTTTTTCTCTTCTTGATGATACATATTCTTTTTTTAATAACATACCACTCAATTGTATTTAATTGTTTTTTCACTATAAACATAAATTTCTTCAAAAGAATATTTTATTTTATCATTGAAGTATACTCTTCCTTCAACATTAGTGCTTTCATCATCACTACCTTTCATCATAGTCTATTTATAATTATCATAGTGACTTTCTTATTTGCAGTCATCAATTTAATCCAATTTATTTTCTTCCAAGATAACATATTCTTATGAAAGTGTTATATTATTTTTAAATAATTTATTTTGTTAAAAATTATTAACCTTCACACCCTTAAAAGAATTCGTTATCTGTTCTACATATTCATAATTATCCATAAATTTATTTATACTACTAGAATTGAGATTCCCAACTTATACATTATGAAATAAAGTTAGTATAATAATTCATTTGAATTCTACATTAAAAAATTTGATATTTTACAGAAGAAAACAAAATCCCTCATAATATTTCCTATCTTTAGAAACATACTTTAATGTGTGTTTCTTCAATACCTTGAATGTCCCTTTCTAAGAATTATTTTTTTATAAGGTATCATTGTCATTATTACCTATCTTATATCCAATGATGATGATATAAATACTATCTAAAGAGATTTCCTTTGGGTATTTGTCTTTAATAACTGAGACCTTAACATTTAAATTGAGTGGAAATATTCTAAGGATCCTCTTCTTGATTTTAATATCATTAAGGGTTTCTTTGAATATTCTCATGTACTCTGTAATAATGTTGACACATTCAATGAATTCATCAATTGATTCATTATTTTAATTCTAAAATCATAATAATTATTCCATAAAATAAAAAAAATAACTTCAAATGCCCTTTAATTTACTTCATAGATCTTGAGATATTTTTTCCATACACTTAGTAAGGATTTACACATTGCATCCTTCATCTAGATTGTGTTAGAAAGAGCTCTTCCCAAAAGATTCAAACCTTTAGCATCAGTGTCGAGCTCTTTCTAGTTGTTATTTAATAATAATTTACTATCAATGATGACCAAGATCCCATGTATAATTTCAGTGTAGAAATACATTAATAAATATTTAAAAAAATATTACATAAGATTCTTTAATAATTGGATTTGTAACCATCAAAGAACCAAATTCCATTCTAGTTAATGATCAATTCCATTTTATTGAAGAAGAATACACCACCAAGAATTATACCCTACTAATAATAGGGTTCCAATATTAATAGGAACACTTCTTTATCTCAAAATATATATGAAGTGACAAAATAAATTTATAGGGATATAAGAAATTTTACTTGGTCCATCCAAGATAGGATAATCAAATGTGAATATACTGAATATGTGTTGATTCACCAAAATAAATAATTGTTCTATTTGTTTCTTATAATTTAAAGTGTTTGTACGGACCCTTTGGGTTTAAAATCATCACAAAATAGAGAACTAACTGCTCTTAATCACTTTGTAGGATCACTAATTATTTATGTAAAACTATTTTGATCTCCATGAACCTTAAATAATATTACACTAAACAAATTGTTTTAATTATCCACGATTTCATCATATTTATGAACTCTATGATCCTATAGAAAGATTTCCTCTATAATCTCTATTATTTTATTCTACTGATTTCTATAATCACTCTAAATTTCTTCTCATACTCTATCTTTTTTATCTAAAATCCTATTTATCTATTTAAATAATGGTATATATCCACTCGTGAGATGATATCTTAGTTTACCCTTAAATTACTACATAATTAACCCTCATTAAGAGTGAAAAATCATATAATAACCTATATAAAAATATAGATAATTTAAAATATTCAATTACATTATTTCCCTCAAATAATATGATATTTTAATTTGAAAACCTTCTGACATGACTTCTTCACGATATGAGAACTAATATCACAATGTGATCTTTATTCCCTTATCAAACAAGGAACCTAAACACCATCCATCATAGGAACATTTATGGATCGACTTACTTCATCAAGTTTTTTTCCATGTCAACAACTAGATCCACCCAATTCCAAAAAAATATAATATATTTAACTACTCTTAATATCAAAACATTATACTCAAAATTTTCTTGATCTCCAAACCCATTGTAGTTATATCTACTACTTTATGAAATGTATAACTTCAAATGGAGAGAACCAATAGAATATAAAAAACCCCTCATGGTTGGGTTATCCTTCCAACAATGTGAGAACATTCTTGAATGGCTGCAATATCAATCTTATCTTATGATATTATCTATGTCGTCATCCATGGATTTTCACATTATCAATCAAATATCATGATTGAAAATGGACATTCGAGTAACCCATATGTTTCATCATTTCCATACTAGTTAATCTTATTTTTGCACTAGTTTTACTCTTATGTATTCTTGTATAATTAAACACTTCCCCCTTTTATCTAGATAACCCATATTTATTATCTTGGTGACTGTTATGTATTGTCCAGGTTACCTTAATGTATTATCTTGGTTACCAATATATATATTCTTGGTTACCTTTATGCATCTTCTTTATTACCTTTATAAATAGTGTTGACTGCCTTTACATATAGACATGGCTACATTTATGAGTCATGTTTTAGTTACACTATTATAATGTTACTTTGGTGATTTCCTTTTTGAACCTTCTCAATACTAAATATACTAACATATCATGTTTTGGTTACCATTATATATCTATTTTTTATTACTATTACATATCAGGATTTGGTTACCCATGCTCTTGAGGAATTTACCAAATTCATAGAAGAACTATACTACCACCAAGCCTCCAATATACTTCTTCTAAGACTCTTTAGGCCTTCATGTTATAATTTCTTTATGGATTTGTAAGAAAATTTTAATATTTCTTCAATAACCTTTTTAAAAATCACAACCTAAAAATTTGAAACTGGGTATTTCTCTACTGTAACACCCCATTAAATTGCTAAAGTTATTGTTTGAATTTTTTGATTCCTGTTTTTGTTTTCATTAATTGTGGTCCTATCGAGCATGGATATAATTTAAGGGGAAAAATAACACAAATTTCAGTGTTGTATGACTATTTATATTAATTGAGTTTGGGTATAAATGTGTAATTTTATTTACAGGTTACTCCTTGGGATAAGAGATCATGTAGTTTTGTATCATAGGTTTTCTATATAAAACTAGGTTATACACTACCTATTGGATGCATTCACATTGTGAATGATATACATGGTGTGAATCTATTGTTGGGAAGATATTGTGAGTCTTTTATAGGGAATTAAAATTTTATAGGTCATCAAACCATTACATGATGTGAAAAAGTCTATCAATATTTAATTTAATTTGAGGCAATGCCTTTTTTAGTGCATTTATAATTTAGGATATTTCTTACATTGAATGGGATTCAAAACATGTATTCCTTGGGTCCAGTGGTATTAAATATGCTACACACCCGAATCCCTTTTCATTCAGTGGACAAGATTACCTATCAAACCCTATGGTTATTTTGGGTCATTTTGGTTCATCTACATCCTTCTATATTTCTTCATTCGATGTTTGACTCTTCTAGAGGTTCTGTCGCATGTCCCAGTTAAGTGGTCCTTCTACTTATATGTTTCCTTTGGACATGGTGATAATACTAGAAACATTTGTGATTAAAATCATGATTTATTGGTGTCTTCTATCAATTATTTTAAGTTTTTTTGTGTCTTGACTTTTGAAGTTCAATGTGTTGGTTTTTAATCTCTATTGTTAAAGGAGGAGAGTTTTACATCATTCTTTAGGTAAGTGTATCTATGGAAGTTTTGTTAATTCATAAATTGGTATATGTTCTTGTGGATCCATTTAGGTTGTTTATTTAAATTTATTTTATTTCATGTAAAAATGGTTTTTATTAAATGTGAGCATGGATTTTGGAAATTGTTTTGGACAAACATAGCACATCGGGAACCTTGGGTGCATATGGAAATGGACATAGGTAACCCTATTGTATATGAAACCAATAGGGGTTAATTTTTTGATATCAAGATAATTTGGAAGGAATTTATATTGGTTGAAATGAACATAATCATAGTTTAGGATTATTTTATGTATGGTAGGTATTTTTATAGGCTAGAACCCAAATTGTGTGATTTTTCTTTTATACCTGGATTATTTCATGGTTATTATATCACATGTTTATTTTACCTATTTTTCTTTAATTTATTATATATTCCTAGATTTGGTGAATATAGTATGAATTTTTGGAAAATTAACGAATGTTTAAAAATGGATTGATTTGTGATAATTTTATATAAAATAGATTTTTTTTATAAAGATAGAACTTTTGAATTATTTATCTTAGACCTTGTGTATATTCATTGATGATATTCTACTAGCATCTATGATCAAACCCTACATTTTCCATTAGGAGTTTGTAGACATTTTTTATAGGACTCGAGTAAACAAAGTGGAATCATGTATCATTCTAGGTTATCTTTTTATCTATCGCCTTCATAGTGGGATGGATTTGTGCAGACATATAGTCACATGGATACATGTTGAGTTGGGTCTATTTTAGCATTATGGTTTTTTTTGTGGCTTAAATTTTTATGTCTTGTGGATATGTATTACTTTATTACATGTTATACAATGAATTATATTTAGTTTTTTTGAGCCATGAGGTTCTTGTCTGTATCTCACCATGTGGGGGACCACATTGGGTGACTTGTCTAGTTGACCTAGGATGGTTTGTTAAAAATTGTTATCAGAAGTAATACCCAGCCTGAAGTGTCATTGACACAACCTAGGAAGCTCATGTAGGGTCATCCACTATTGGAGGAACATTTTTTATTTCCACTCATATGGATCTAGGTTTGTTTGATGCATGTGTTAATAATTATTTTATATCATCAAATACAGTTGAAAAGTTTAAATTTAATTCAGATATTATTCTGTTCTTTTTGTCTCTTTCCATGCCTTTTAGAAAGAGTTTTAAACAAGGTTTCACGTGGCCAACATGCCGAGTCATGGTAGCAGACAATATGGTGGAGTGGGACTTCTTAGTTCTTGATCATGACATCTTCAACTTGATTATTTTCATGCATTGGATTATCATTGTTAAGGCCCTAATGTAGGTTTATCGCTTTTAGATTTAGTTCTTATATGCCAATGGAGTCCCTCATGGTTTTTAGAGTGAGTGGGGATCTAGAACAAGAGGGGTGGGGCATGTTGTTCATTATGATGGGGTAATATCGAGGCAGTTTCCAGAGATGTTTCTTGATTTCATTTACCATTATTTGTTTATTCATCTACCTATGGCGGTGTATGTGTAATTTGAAGTCTTTATAAGTTATTCATAGTCTACCTCCCTATAAGAACAGTTTATTTTACTATATACATGCTACCTTGTATGATTACCATTTCTATTCCACCCTACAATAAGGCACCTCCTGAGTTGGTATAAATTAAGGTATAGCTTAAGGATATTGGAGATAAAGGATTTGTTAATCCTATCATGTCACTATGTACGTTTCCGGTTTTCTTTTCTAATATGGAATATGGGAGCCTTAGATTGTTTATTGATTACCAAAAATAAAATTAAGTGACTTCCAAGAACAAATATCACTTTCCTTAGATTAATAATCTCTTTGATTAGATTAGAGGGTATCATTGGTTTTAATAGATTAACCTATAGTTAGGGCACCCCCAATTGAATGTTTGGTAGGATTATATACCTAAGACAACATTTAGCAGGAGGTGTGTGAATTCAAGTTTCTGGTTATTCTATTCAGACTAACTATTTCTCATGTGGTGTTTATGGTATTGATGAACCAGGTCATTCAATGGTACTTAAAAACTATTACTACAGTGTTTGTGGATGATATTTTTGATACTCTAAGTTGTAGGAGGAGAATATGGACCATTTGGATATCATTATTAGATATTTGACATAACATCATTTGTATTTTAGGATTTCAAAATGTAATTTTTGGATTCAATGATTAATGTTTCTGGGGTATGTTATATCATAGAAGGGGATCTCAGTGGATCCTGAAAACGTAGAGTAATTTAGTTCATAGGAGAGGCCTCAAAAATTGTTTTAGATACAAATATTTTTTGTATTGGCTGGTTTATATAGGTGGTTTTTTTAGGACTTCTCCATGATTTCATCCCATAATGATGTAAAAGTGTCAGATTTATTTTGAGGAAATGATGGTTATGTAGACTTTATCTCTTTGTTTCATTCTTCCCAAACCATTTTTGGGTTATGTTGTTTTTTGTGATGCATATGGAATGGGTTTGGGGTGTCCCTTGGTGTTGGGGAACCATTTCTTAGCCTATGAATCTTAATAGTTATTACCTCATGAGAATAACTACTCTACCCACCATCTTAAGTTGGCAGCGGTTATGAATTCACCCAAAACATGGTGTCTCTACCTCTTTATAGAATAATTTGTGGTATATTCTGATCATAAGAGACTAAGGTATATTTTCACTTACATGGATTTGAACCTTAACAGATATTTTGGGTGGATTATCTCTTTAATTTTCATTTTTATAAATCTTATACTCTTGGAAAAGGTAATGTGGTCTCCAATGCATTGAGAAAGAAATTAAAGACATAGTTATTGAAGTAAGAAATTAAAGAGTTATAGTTGGTGAGTTTGTATACTGATATAAGCTTGGGAATATAAGAAGATTTTGGGAAGTAATGTTTAGCCTTGATGAAGGATGAAACATCATTTGATGATCGGTTTTGGATCAAGTAGATATTAAGACCAGAGTCCCAAGGATTTTGTAAAATCATTTATAGTGGGGAGACCGTGGGTTAGTGGTCTTGGATTCCTAGTTGTTCTTCATGTTTTTGAAATAGGTTGGTAGTTTCTTTTTCCCTAAGTTATGAGTTAAGGGACATTAGAAAATATTCTTGTTGTAATGTACACCCAGGTACTACCAAGATATATCATGATTTGAGACGTCGGTATTGGTGGTTAGTGATAATATGGTTGATTATGGATTTTTTTTACTATGGTGTCTTACTTATTATAGAATTAATGAAGAACACAAGAGACCTGTTAGTTTATCCCTTACCCATTTCGGTATAGAAATGGGATTAGATTTCCCTAGATTTCATTATTGGTTTTCCACAGAATCCTAGTGGTAAGGATGGGATTTGGTTTATCATTGATCATATTAGGAAATCAGTGAATTTATTCCCTATCATGGAGATGAAAAAGGAGTAATATCATGGAGAATTATATATTTGAGGGATTTTTATACTTCATGGGGTTCCCCAAATAGTTTTTATGACATGGAATTGAGGTTCACATAAAGGTTTTGGAAATATTTGTAGGAGATGATGGGTTCCCAGCTGAAATTGAGCATGAAATATCATCTAAATATGGATGGGTGGATATAGAGAGCTATCTAGGTTATTGAGGATATTATTTGGGCTTGTGTTCTTGAATTTAATGGTTCTTAGGAAAAAAATTTCTTTTTGTTGACTTTTCCCATAATAATATATATCAATCCTCGATCAAAATGGTTCCCTTCAAGGATTTTTATGTCTGTCTATAGAGATCTCCCTCATGGTAGGAATTTTTGGGATAGAGTTCCATGGTCAGGATGAGTCTTGTTCAAGAGATGATGGTGATGGTGTAGTTGATCCAGAAGACATTTATCAAGAGATAGAATCATTAAAAATATTATACAGACCTTTGTCACTAGCTTCCAGAGTTTGAGGTTTTTTATCTGGTCTTTATTAGTGTTTCACATACCTTGGTACATCTTCTGTTGAGTAAGAAGGGTAAGTTGGAACTTAGATTTTTGGTCCCCTTTGGGAACATTGGATGACTGGTTAAGGTGTCTAATCGGTTGGAATTACCATATCGTTTGATTTCCATCCATGATGTGTTTCATGTTTCCCAGCTAAGAAGGTACCAACTGGATCCTTCCAATGTTATTTAATGAGTAGATTTTTATCTTTATCCCGACATCACTATGGTTGAAAAACTGGTTCATATTGAAGAATTTTTAGTGAAGGTGTTGTGAATAAAAATGATTATTTTGTTCTATTTACTAAGCCAATATGGATGGGAAATCCATGAGATGTGGGAGCGATAATTATTGATGAGGTGGAAATGGACTTCAATTTTTATGTGTCAAGAAACTGGAGGACTTTATGGGGACAAAAATAATTTATAGTGGGGAGATTATAACACCCCTTTACCTTATTTCAGGTATTCCTTTACTTTTTTTTGGTTTCCCTTTTTGTTTGGATGCATTACAGGATTCTTGAGAATATAGAGCCTTTTCTGGGGAAAATGACATAAATTATGGTGATGTATGTTTTTTTGTTAATGGAGTCTAGGTATAAATGTGTAAATGGATTTAGAGGGTTTTCCTTGGGACTGAAGAGCCCTATGCTTTTATTTAGTGGTATTATGTAGACAAATGGGCCAAACAATGCCTGCTAGACACATTCACATTGTTAATGGCTACACGACATGAATTTTTTATAGTGAATATGTTGTGAGTATCGTAATGGGTGTGAAAATTTTAAAGTTCATGAAACCATTACATCATGTGAAAACATCGATTGAGATATAATCTAATCCAATTTGATGCCTCTTTCGTCATACGTATAATTTGTGGGATTCTATGCTGTAAAAAAATGCATGTCATGAATTACTTAGGTCCAGTAGTTTTAAACACACTGTATGCCTGACTATTTTTTTCATTCAATGCAAAGGCTTACCACTCAATCCCTAAAATTATTTTTTTAGATTTTGAATTATCTCCCTCCTTCTGGATCTCTCTTTTTTGTGTTTGACTACTCTAGCGGTTTGTCACATATACCTAGAAAGTAGTCTTATACTTCTCCGATGCCTTTGGTTATGACAACAAATTTGGTTTTTTATATTCAAATTAAATATTGATTAGTGTTTTATGTTGATACTTTATAGTTTTTTTTCATGCCTTGTCTTTTAAAGTTTGATCCATAGTATTTCAATATATTTGGTGGATGGTGGATAGGTTTTAATCATTTTTCACGTAGGTGTATCTATGAATATTTTTATAATTCAAGAATGGTTATGTGTTCTTATTAATCCCATTGGTTTTTTTATTTAAATGGATTTACTTTAATGTAAAAGGGTTTTTTATTAAATGCAATCATGGACTTTTGAAATAGTTTTGGAAAAACCTAGCACATTTGGAACCTTGCGTGCATCGGGAAATTGATGTCGTTGACCCTAGTGTGTGTGTCACCTCTCGGGGTTACTTATATGATATCAAAAAACTCAGGTAGTACTTGATATCAGTCAGAACCAACATATGAATACTTTTGGATTCTTTTATGTCTTGTATTTATTCACATAGGCAAGATCCCAAGTGGTTCACTTTGTCTTTTATACCTAGTTTATCGCCTGATGACTTATTTCATGTATATTTCATCACATTTTTAGTTAACCTATTTTTCATTTATACATAATATATTCTTATATTTTTTTAATATGATATGAATTTACTAAAAATAAAGGAAATATTAGAAATGTTTTGATTTGTGAAAAATGTTTTACATACTATATTTTTTATAATGATAGAACATGTTAATTCTTGATATTAAAACTTGTATAAATCAATTGGTGATATCCTATTAAGATATATTATGACACCCTACTTTTTTAGACCTTTTTTCAGGAATCATGGAATGGGAAGGGGATCACGTATCATTCAAGGTTCTCTTTTCATCTATCGCCATCATAGTGGGATGGATTGTTGTTGACGGATAATCACATAGAGACTTGGTTAGTTTGGTCTATTTTAACTCTCAGGTTTGGAAAATGTGGATTGGATATATATGTATCATGGATATGTATTTATTTCATTAGGGTTATAATTTTATTTTTCTTTTGTTTTATTTGATGCTTGTGATTATTTTCTGTATCTGACCATCTTGAAAACTACCTGGGGTGAAATTTCTAGTTGACCTGGGATAGTTTGATACAGCTAATAATCTCTCACATTAGGTTTTTTGAGAACTAATTTAAAAATATTTCAACTCAAATTCATCGAAATGATTCATTATTGAAAATCAACATAATGTGAAACCTCTTTCATTAAAATAGTTTATTAATTATTTACTAATAATAATATTTAATAACACATGAGGTATGATCATTTTTAGAAATAATATTTAAATGAACTATTACTCATGAAATAACATACCCATTATTCATGCTTTGTAATACTTCTCACCCAATATTCTCCACTGGAATAGATATTCAAGTACTCACTCTATTTCCAAACTACAATGAACCCTCCAGGAGATCATCATCACTAAGCATGGAGAGTTTATCTCTATATAATCATGGGTAACATCTCACCATTTATCAACATACTTATAGAGAACTTCTCTAGATATTCACAAGGGAGGGTCAAAAATGAGAAATTTTATTTAGATGGAATCACAATAATTTTATATAAGTATAGAAATATATAGGGGAGTAAGGTTCACTTCTCTAAACCATCTAGTGGGATCAAGTTGATCAGAATCCAAGAGACAATTGATGGCTCAAAAAGTCACCTTTGGTCAGTGTATTTATCCGGATTTTTTTTACACATGATTCAAATTCCACAACCCTTGATCAAAATTTTCCTTGATGAAATAATAATTTACCTCTATATAATTTAACTATAAGGGATGTACATTATTTTTTCTATGATTGATAGAAATCAAATTATCACAACTAATTTGAATAAGAGATTTCACATCAACACTAACACCATCATGATTTTTCTTCATCCATAAAAATTGAATACATGGTTTAGTAGGAACCAAATAATAATATTTTATAGTATTTAGTGAAATGAATTATTGTTTATTTCTTAATGAAAAAATAAACAATCCTCAAAGATAGAATAACCCACCTAATGTCGACTTGTGATCATACACTAAACTTTCCCAATCCAAATTTTTGAATCTCAATAACTCTAGGAAATAACCTAACCCTAGAAATCTAGATCCAATGTTTTTCTTATAACATTGGTACAAGATACATAGGATAACACCATGAAGGATCAATTAGTTTAGTAGTCTTTTAAAACTAGATATGTACATGATTCCATTATTAAATTTTAAATATAAAAACATAGTACAGAAAACATTTTGAATCCTTGAAATTATTTATAATATTTTTCTTTATATCCAAGCTAAAGAAAAAAATATAGTTTGATCTCAAATGCTTGGTAAGAGTTATGCATAGTGAAAACTATCATAAGTAAATAAGGAATAATAATTATGTAAATTTGGATAATAAAAAACATTCCATTCAATAAAAAACCTTAGTTCAATGAAAATACTTGGATAATATCAACATAAAAATCACAAGTATAATTGAAACTGCTTTATTAACAATGGAAATAAAAAATTACATACATTTTTTTTCAAGGAATCTTAAGTAAGGCATCATGAATCTTACCATCAAGGCCTCTTAACCAGGTCATCATTCTTAATAAATGGGGTTATGTAAACTAAATTTCCCAATAATGTGACAGGTTTACTATATTTTCTCATGATATATATTGATGCATCTAGGGGATATCTATAATTAGTCCCTAATCATAATTTTCATATCTTGTACATTCTTCACATTTTGAGTGATTAATACAAGTCATTTTCAAAATTCCAAATAAGTCAATAATTATCTATATTGTATTAAGAATATAAAAAATAAATATTTCATCATTGTAAAACATCTAGATAAATAATAAGAATTGTATCATTGGATCATATTCCTAGTAAAATAAATGGGTTTTATCATAGATGAAAATACCACCGAAAGATTTCTCTAGAAAAAATGCCATTTTCATTTTTGAGAACAATTATTAAAAATACTAAAAGACTTTAAAATATTAAGAATAAAATTTTCTTTTAAAAAATATGTAAAAATGTAAATGAATATTCAAATTAAAGATCATTAATGATAGTAAGAAAAAATAAATCGACACAGTGTGCATTAAAACAATGACTCAATTCACACTATTAGTAAAAAGTATCTCATTTGGAAAATGACAAGAAGATTCATTTATTTAAAAATAATTATATACATTAAAAAATGTGTAAAAATTAATTTAATAAATATTTGGAGAATATTAAAAACATTATTGAAAATATTTTACATTAAATATGGACATGGAAGAAAATGTTTTTGATGGAATACTTCAAAATAATAATTTTAAAAGAAAATCCCTTACAAGTAACTTTCTTTTTATTATTGATCAAAAAAGAAAAGAAATAAAAATTCAATATGTCAAAATAAAATATAACCATAGTAGAATAAATTATATGGTTTTTAATAGATTAATATCATATAATTTTCTTAAATTATATTTGAACACAAACAATCCCAAAAGAATGATATTGTGATATAAATTTCTTGCCTCAAGATTGACATGATTCATAAGTGCTTTTAGACCAATGAGTAATAAATTTATATTTATTATAATTTTTTAATAGAACAAAATATGTTCTTATAATATCATATATGATTCACTTATAACATATAAATACCCATTATTCATAATTAATTATTAAAATTGTTGTTTCAAAGTGTTAACTATATTATTTTCCACATAAGTTTCGGTTTGGTAGTTTAGATCCTTGCATCATTCTCATGGTTATACAATCTAGAAAATTATAATCATGATATAAATATTATATATATTTATTATATACATATTTATAATCATCTATTAAATGAATACATAAAAAATGAATCCACAACATTGTGGAAGTCGTAGTCCACATGTACGCACAAGAGATGTTATCATTTTTAGTGGGGGTTTACAAATATGAATGATATATTATATTTATAGAATCATAATTATTTAAAAATATAATATATAAAAAAAATTATCCATAATAATAACCATCCATGAATTATTGATATGAAAAAATATCACATTGTGAGGTGGTACTCCACACATATACACGAATAATGCTTTCATTTCCAATTTTTTAAATAAGGGGATGAATAAAGCTTGTTCTATAGACATAATAATATCTCACTATATTGGATATATTCTTTTTATTATATTATCATGGTTATCAGATAATTTAATGAGGTAAAATTTTGAATAAAATTAAAATACTCGATTAACAGTTATACATGTTCTTCAGACAACCTTCTTAAGATTATACCTAAATCCTTCTTATGATGTTATTACGATCAAATAAAGACCATTAGGATGTGGGGGTGGATTTTAAGAAATTATTTTGATAGTTATTTGATGAAATAATAGGATATTGAATCATGGAGAAAATTGGATAGTTGGTTTCCTTTTATAAGTGGGGAAGGGGACACACTATGAATTTTTGAAAATATTAATATGTATTAATGTGTGGATCAAGAAAAATTGATATATAATGACTCATTTTAGAATTTTATAAGGTTATTGTATAAATAAAACCAACCAATGAAGTTTAAATATGTTTTTTGTTCAATATTGAATCCATATCCCTTTATTTCTAAGTCTTTTAACCCATTTCACCCTTAACTAGGGTGATAAATATTAACCAACGTTACTTTTCACTATGACCAAAAATTAATTTGAAGTTATAAACTAATATTAATTATTTTTTCAATAAAATTAATTAATTTTAAATGATTCAACTCCAAGAGATGGAATAAATTTATTTTAATATAATTTCTCAAAATGCAAGGAAACTCATTTTTAGAAAAGTGCTTATTTTAAGCATAGAGTTGATTTTATAGAAACATAAATTATAATGTTGGATACAATGGACTTAATAGGATTATGTTAAATATAAAGAGAAATGGTTTCTTTAAAACCAAAAAAAAATCAACCTAGTGAATACATTATTAAAATAAAATTACTAAAAAATATTTTTATTTGAACAAAAGAATTACTTTGAATTCCAAAATGTTGATAATATATTTATATATTCATAATTATATTTTTATAAGAACGATATTTATTATTTAATATATATTTGTTCTATAAATAGGATTCATAAACCTTTAATTCATTCTTAAATGATTATAATTTCATAAAAGTAACAGTTTTAAAAAATCGGTATTTTAACAATTCACCTACAAATCAACTATTTTTGAAAAATCTTAAAAATTAATCCTAGGTTTATTTTAATATTGAGAATTAAAATTGAAATAAATTTCTTAAAATTAAACTAATATATTTTTCTAATTTATGTTTAAACCACACTTTTGAATAGTTTTATGTGAATTATGTTATTATTTTTATAGAAATAAAATATTACTTACTATAATTGAATATCAGGTGTTAAATTATTCAATAATTTAAAACAATTCAACTATGAAATTTATTAAAATGTACCCTCATTAAAAAATGTGTGTATTTATACATTATAACTTCTTAAAGCATCCAATTTTCCACTATTTTCATTTGAATTATCTGAAGTGATTTTACCATTTGATTCGTCTAGTTCTTAAATACTTATTCTCTAGAGTTAAGAATATTAATAGTGTATTCACAATAAGATAAATAAGGTTAAAATTTTATTTCCTTTTATGTGATCACATGTGTTGGGTATATCATGTACTTACTTAATAAATAGATATGGAATAAATCATGAAGATTAGAGAGTCTAGGTGGCACTACCAAATGGTAATATTTAACTCCAATATTTCTAAATTTTAAAAAGGGTTAATGTACCTAGGACTTAGTTTTCCTTTATTCCCACACTATATAACACCCTTAAATGGAGATAAAATTAAGAAAACATAATTTCTCACTTGATATTATAAATCCTTTCTTTGATTATCTACATATCACTTTTTATTTCTTTTATCAACCTTGATATGACTCTGAATGGTTTTCATTATCATTATTATCTCCATAATAAGTTCTTTGCCTAAAAAATTCCTTTCACAAACTTCATCAAAAAAAGTTTTTTTAGGAAATATTTTACTATTAGTAAGCATTATAAAGTGGCATTTGAATAATGTATTAAAACAGATATTATATAAAAATTTCACCAAAGGTAATTAATTATCTCACTTCCTTGAAATCCAAGTGATCATGACCTCAAAATATCTTCTAGTGTCTGAATTTTCCTTTTAGATTTTCTATATATCTAAGGATGATAAGAAGTTCTCAAAAGTATCACAATTTCATGATCCTTCTAGATATGTTTCTAGGATTTTGATATAATCCACAGGTCACTATCATACTTAATAAAAATATTTTCACCATAAAGTCACACAACATCATTAATATAGAGCTTTGTGTGGCGCTAAAGAGGTAGATCTTCCCTTTTTATGAGAAATTTTTTTTACTTGGTAAGGTGATAAAAATAACCCATATAACATCATTCTCTATATTATTCTTTGTAAATATAGTGAAATATTCCATAGTGATATAATATCATGTCCATATAGGAATAGGCATGGGTTGCATGACTCTTTTAGGGTGTTGTCTTTTGGAATTTACCAATTGACAAACCAAGAATATTGATATATAATATGTAATTTCCCATTTTATATTATCCCGCAAAAACATTTCTTTCAAATACTGATATATTTTGGTGCTACCATGTTGTATAGAGAGATTTATGCTATGAAATTCATCTAACAATTCTATATTCAAATTAGATATGGATGGAACACATAATCTATTTCAAAATTTCAAAATCTCGTATTCCAAATTGAATTATACTAACTTCTAATAATTCATGGATTCAATTTTATTTTGAATATTATTGTCCTCAAGATGGGAACATTTTATTTTTTCTAATAAAGATGTTTTGGTAATCATTTATAAAAGGAAATGTGTTTCCCCTTCTTTAATTACTCCCATATCTGACTTTACTAAATCAATTAATTTAGGCTCTCTATAAATCCATATATCAGTAAAAACATAAGGATATTTTCATTTCAATAAATCTATCACCTTATCTTCCTTCCTAGGGTGATATTATATTGAATAGTCATAATCTAGGAGTAATTATAGTTTTTTCCCGTACTACATGTTGAGATATTTTTGTGAAAAGATGTATATAAATTTTTTTATCTCTATATATATCATATCTCTCACCATATATGTAATGCCTACATATATTCAATGTAAAGATTATGGTTTATAAATCTAGATCATGGGTTTGATAATTATATATGTTTATCTTTAACTTCCTTGGATCATAGGAAAGAACTCTATCATTCTGCCTAAGGAAAGATCCAAGCCCCTTCAATAACACATCACTATATATGACAGATACATCTCTTACCAATGGTAAAGACAATATAGATTTTTTATCAATCGCATATTTAATTATTTAAAACATTCCTTATATTATTTTAACCATATGAAATTAATCCATTTACATGTATATTTGGTTAATGTGTTATATAATTGATATATTTGTTGAACAAATCTGTGATAGTAACCTACTAATCCAAGGAAACTACGTACCTCATTAATATTTGTTGGTGTTTTTAATTCCATCACTACCTTTTTTTAATATTAACTAATATTCCATCCTTAGAGAAAATATAGGCAAGAAAATAGATTTCCTTAACCCAAAATTCTCATTCTCCAAATTTTTCATATTACAGTTTCTCTCTATGAGTCTTAAGAATTATTTTAAAATGTATATTTTTAACATAATAGATTTTAGAATATATTAATATATCATAATTAAATATAACAATTAAATTATCAAGATAATCATTTAATACTATAATGTCCAAGAAAATATCATTGGAATTTCCCTTCTGAATATATAATTGTATCATATTTAGTAATATAATATTATATAATTCATATACACCACATGATAAAACCAACTATATTTTATTATATTAATTTAAAATTTAAATTTAGAGAATAAATATGGCCATAAGAATTGAAATTATTGAAATGGGAAAATAAATAATAAGATAACAATAATATGAAATTTTGGACTTTCTTGATCCCCTATAATAATCAGAGTTGTGAACATCACTATTGAAATGATGTAGAATATTAGTAATGAAATATATATTTATTTAAAATTAATATATATATATATATCTTTGAGAGAAAATTGAAGTTAATTTATAATGAATAAAATATGAGGAATTTATATAATATAAGGAACACATAAGATAATTACAAATTTGATTGTTGGAATAGTAATCTAACCATTGGAATAGTATTCTTACCATTAGAATTGTAATTCGACCATTATGAATAGTAATATATCCATTATAATAGTAAATTCTTCTTTGTAAATGGAATATAATATTAAAGAATTATATAAATTAGTGTTATGACCTATTTATATCATGATAGGAGTAAATAAATTTTATTAGTGAAAAAATAAGTGTTTCCATGTTTATAAAATAAAAATGTTTTATTTTAATTTTTCTAAATAATATAATTATTTAAATGGAATATTATTTTTATAAAATGAGTTTATAAATTAAAATTAAGTTTCATTATAATGATAATATAATTTTATGAAACCATTAGTAATTTTTTAAAGGGTCCTAAAATTGATAATAATATTGAAATTGGTATTTTTCAAATAAATAAGAATTTTACTTCTCATATTTAGAAACATATTTTTATAAAATTAATTTAATTATTAGAATCTACAAGTTTTAAAATGGTTGGGGCGAATTTTTGGTATTTTTGGAAAATAGTTGAATTCTTAGTGAATAATTAAATACAAAAAAAATACAATATTTAAATGTATAAGAAAAATATTTGAATTTTTGAGTCCTGGATTATGTAAGAAATAATTGGTTTGAATATGTACCATTTAATATATATATATATTTATAATAATAAATACTATTGGTAGTCTTGAGCCAAATTTATGAACTAAGGATTATAATATTCAAAAATACCTTATATTATCCTTCTATATACCACCCCTCACAACCCATTCTCCCCGCATATTAAAATCCATTGAGCTTAGAATATTTCAACCAAATTACCTTGAAAATAATTCCCCCTATGTCCTAGTACTACTACTCTCATATAAATACCATTGTAAGGATCCTAAAAGGGGTAGCTTGAAAGGAGACAGCTAAAGAGATAGGTGAACACTAAACTAAATTTATTTTATTCTTATTATTATTATACCACCATGTTTTGTTTTCCAAACACCTAGATATATTAATATAATTAACCTAAATATAATTTTATGTTATTATTTAGGTTGATTATCTATCTTCAACCCTGGTTTTTTTTTTAAGTGAAACTGATTTTCACAATATTGTTGGTTCACCACCTCCATGAAAAATGTACATTGTTTTTTTTTCACCACCTCAATGGATGGTTATATAAACAATGTTATTGTTAAATATGATTATAGTAAGTATATTATTACTTATTTTTAATTATTTAATATTTAAATTATCATTTAATTGAATAAAATGATTCTAGTTCATGATGGTTTGTAAAACAACCTAAATGGTCTAGCCGCATAATGTTAACATTTTTACTGTGTGAATATCCATATGTTAGAAAAAATATAGGTATTTTAAGACATTTTAATTTTTTAAGTATATTAATTACATTTAATTTCACTTCTATAGTCATATTCCCATTTTAAAATAGCTTCAATAATTATCCACAAGTGATCCAACCATGGAATAATTAAATCAAAAACCCCATAACAATGAAATTGAACTTTATATTCCATTAAAAATGAACATAATTTAATTATAGAAAATAAAATATATATGAAAAAGTTTCTAAATTATGTAATTAATTTATTTTTTTAAATTATTCATCACAATAAGTGTAATTGCATAATGATTTTGGAACATGAGGTAAGGTATCTCTCTATTCTAATATTTTTCTTTGTGTTATGACCTTTGTCTCTCTCACTCAATTTCTATTTCTATTTGATTTTATAAAATAATTATAAATTATATATATATATATAACTCTACATATATAACTTGGTATTTCTCCCTTCCTATTATAGGGTAATAAGTTCCTTTAGTTTATTTATCAAATTTCTATATTGAAATCAAAATTGATTAAGGGGGAATTTTCTATCCCTTCATCATTTTATTTAACACTCTTTTAAAGACATTATTCCCATTTATGATTTCATTAAATAAATGAATGTTTTAGGTATGAACATTCTATTTACCTTTGCTTTTAAATGAAAATTTTATACTTATTCTTTATTTTAAATTCCTTAACCAATTACTTAATACACCATTATGAAAGTTCATTTATATAAACAATTATCTACCCATTCTCATGAGATTTTTTCCAAATAAATGGAATATTATAAGACCCATACTTATGTACTATGATATTCGTTTTAAAAATATATAATTACTTCTTATCCAAGTAATATTTATGAAATATCTTTTAATTATGATATGAGGAAATATTATGCAACTATTTTCTTTCCATGGGAAATTCTTATGTTTATTCCATATGATTGATTTCATTTTGGGTAACACATAAGCATTTACATGTTATGATTGGTGCACTTAGATAGTGCTCCAATACATTGGGTAATATTTTTATCTCATGGGATGTTATATATGGGATTATGGAGTAAACCTAATTCATTATGGGACTCTATACACCATGTTTTATTGTCTTGGAAGTTATCCTTGACTTTTTCTTATATCATGTTATATGATTTTCCTATATTTCTATATTTACATGATCTTATGATACCATATTATTTATGCTACCAAATGATTATTTATGATCTTTATCTTTTATGATATCATGTTTGTAACACTCCAAGATTCCACAGTACGCTTCTCTTTGAATAATATAATAGTGTGTGTTGTACGCAACTTTGAGTTCTAACACACCACAACCAATCAAACTAGCCATTATGGATAGTAATACCCACTTTATGAAATTTTATCAATTTTAACTTTCAAAATGGACTTCATTTTTGGTTTTGGAATATCGAAATTGGCTTAGGGTTAATTTTTGGTATTTTTCTAAAAACTTTCAATTTTTGATGAATAGTGAAAACACTAAGTTATTGTACAAAACCGACTTATTATTTAAATATTTATTTATTTTATTTAAATTTATTTTAGGTCAAAATAGATACATAATACATATATAAGTTCAATTTAATTCATTAGCATAAGTTTATAATAATTCTAGATATATAAAAATTCCGTTGAACTTTTTACCATCTTTTACCCACCTACAAGGAGCATTTACAAGTTTACATAAAACTTAATTTTACCGCTTCTGTGAATTGAATTTCAAAAATAAAAGTGACACGGTTGATATCATTAAGTAAAATTTGGTTCAATAAGATGAAAATAATTTTTGGTGAATAGTAACTTTTTACTTTTATTTACCACAGTTAAAAGTAAATAAGGTAATTAAGGGTAAAAATGACATTATTATTACCCTAACACATGTCCTAATACTATTGGATAAGTGTACCTCGACCAAAAACAACTTTAGGAATAAAATATGTTCCTTTAGGTCCACTTGTATTAGATTAGGACATTTATTATTATTTAATTCAAAGAAGAGTTAAAAGTGTTAAAATCAATGTTTAATAACTAAACCATTTTTAATATGGGGTTAGACATAATATAAATTCGACTATAAATATTCAATAGAAATATAAGAAGATTTCCTACATAATTTTATTTCATTTATGATTTTTAGAAATTAAATAATTTAATTTATTTATGACATAATGATGATGTAGTAATTACCTTATTAATGAAATATTAAAATAATTGATATTATAAATACCCAAATAAATGTAATTTGAGACTTTTTATGAATTACACTAATTTTCTAGGTTAATATAACATGTTAGGGTTGATTAAATGAATTTTATTGAAGTAATAATTCTGTTATGAATTTGTCAAATACAAAATACCAAATAGTGTCAAAATTGAAATAAAAGAGTTTTTAAAACAAATATTATATTATTAATTGGTATTCTATTCCTAAAAATCTTAGTTTAGGCCAATGTGGTTAAATAATATTATATATGTCATTAATGAACCACTTGGGGTTCTCTAGAAGTTTTATAGTATGTTTATTAACCATATAATATAAAAATACAAAGAGACATGGTAAATGTCAATTTATTTAACTAAGAGTTAAATCTAAAATATAATGTTAATATTGTAACTCAAACCTATCTAAAACCTATTGGTTGAGTGGTTTTCTAACCATCCCCACCTCATCCTTTAAATAATCCATTTTTGAGCCATTAGAAACCGAACATGATTTTGTTATAAAATAATATTTGAATATTTTCCTAAGGTGCCCCTTACCCCTCTTATAAAAGGGAACTTCCCCTTATCTCAAATTCATACATTCAAATCCATTTGGCTTGTCCAACCCCTGCCCAAATAAGCTCTCAAGATCCCTCTCTTCCACTTATAAGCCTTAACATAGGCAGAAGTCACTTCAAGAAGTCTTTTTGGTTCAAACCAAAGGGAGTTACCCAAATTAAAGGAAGAACAAGGAACATACCAGACAAGTCAGACTTGAGTTAAGGGGTTTCTTATCTCACTTTTAATTCTGTGAGATTTCCATTGTTCACCACTTATTTCATGTGAGGTATTGTGTACTATTATTTGATATATATTATCATGATTCTCTTTATATTCATGTTATTCTGGGAATGATTTGGTGATTATTAACTTTTTGTCATACGACTTGATTGATTACAACGTGGTAAGGGTTAATTCTACAATCTCTTCATTATCTGAGGTTGTTTATACATAATTATCTACTGGTACCTCTTTATCATCCACATCCATGTTTTCTTAAAAATATATTTCAAAACATTTTTACTATTTAACAGAAAATGGGTAAAAGTCATTTATAACCTTATTTGACCTTATATGTTTTTGAAAGGAATCTTTCTGTCATTTTCCAAATAAGGCACTTTATGAATTTTTCGACAACATTAAGGTAAGTGTGTCTATTTTCCACCGTTATAACATCATTGAATCTTCCCTTGCAATCTTATAAGAATATTTTCAAAATAAATGTTTTCTTTATAATTATTTGACTCTTAGATGATTTCAAAATAGAAAGAGATATTTCTCTCAAATAGTTTTTATTTCATCTATGTCAACATCATTTGATACATTTTATACTTGTTTGAAGTTGATTTATTATGATACAAATCTTCCATATTGTATTTAAGGTTTTGTGATATGTTTGACTATGGATGAGTTATTTTTATGCCATTCAGGGTTTGTGGTTAAAGTATTGACATTTCGTATACCAGTTTTAATACGAATGTTTTTGTTATATTTTAACCTCTTGTTAAGATGAATGTATTGGACTAGTATGTTCTGGTTTGGCGACCGGTAAAAGTAAGCCATCTGTGTTGGGGTCTGGTTACAGCAGACCCTCCGAGTTGGAGTCTGGTTACAGAGGCTCTTCAGGTTGGAGTCTGGTTACAAAGGCTCTCTGGAATAGAGTCCGGTTACAGAGGCTCTCCGGGTTGGATTCCCATTATAGAGGCTCTTAGATTTGGGGTCCGGTTACAGTTAGCCCCTAGGTCCTGGTACGAGGTGTTGACACAGAAATTAAAGTCTAACATTATGCATTCCATCAAAATGAAAGTGGATATTGATATTTCATGTGATTATTAGACTAGTAGAATATCCATGTAAATAAGTAAATAGCATTATTTTATTTTATCTTTGCCATATTATACTGAATTTAAAGTTTTAAAGGCTTTTGTTTTAGTCTTATACATTTCCTTAAATGTTTATGCTTATTTATGAAAGTTTTTGCTATATTTTTATCCTTACTGAGCATCTGAGCTCACCCCTTTCTATGTTTTATTTTTCCCAGGATGCGAAGAAGTATATTATGACTGACCTGTAGGGATAGTCTACGAGATATGAGTGTGGCTTATGGATTAAAGTTTTTTGTATTTTTTCATTTTATAATGTAAAGTAAAACTTATTAATGTATCTAGTATTTTCAAGGCTACTAAACTAATTTGTCTTTCGAGACATGATATTTTGTGATCATTCCAATGTTATGTAATAATGCACCGACTCTGGGGAACTAGGGTCAGGGCGTTACAATTGCTATCATAGGGAGGTTTAGTACAAAATCTGAAAGATATATTTATAAAAACTTTGATTAGAGCACATTATCCTAAGATAGACTTTGAGGATTAGTATAGAATAACTTTATATAATTTTGGTACTGTATAGATTTTGTGAGTTTTCCAAGAAATACATCCTTGTCTGGATACGAGCAGGTAGAGGTGGCTCTAGCATAGATGTACCTAGGGGTAAAACCCAAAAACACTACTTTGAGCTAGACTCTAATGGGAACTGGTGCACGACAACGGGCATTACTACACTCTTGGTTATGACACTCCTGGGGGATATGCTTAAGATAATACACATTTTCTTTACAAACCATTATGAAGGATTTATTAGTATATACCTCCTCAAAGAAAACATTTTTTTATGATTATGGATTATATCCATAAAATGTTAAATTTATGTTAAGTATGTTATAAGTTTGGAATTATGTATTGCGATTCATAAACAAATCTGGTGTATGTAATTGTTTAGAATGGCGCCTAGTATAAGGAATGGAAACCATATCAATTCATGCACTTCATGTAGAGATTTCTCTCCTGCTCAAGATAATTATAGTGGAGCTGGGGATACAACTAGTGATGATCATCTTATCACCATACTGGGACAACTCACTCAGGTTATGAATAATAAACTTACCCGTATGGAGAACCCTGATCCACAACGCGGAGGATCAATTTTATACTACTTCATGGGGAAAAACAACCAACATTCAATAGTAGTACAAATATATTAGTAACTGACCAATGGATAAATACCTTATAGAAAATATTTCACACTTTGGGGAGTAGTGAAAGGGACAAAGTTGTCATTGCAGTTTATCGCCTCATGGGATATCCGGATCAAAGGTGGTCATTGATTCAAAATAAAAAGGAAGATGGTGAAGTATCAAATATGGAATTGAGGGAGTTTAAAGATATTTTCTTAGAAAAATACTTTCTTCATGACCATCGAGCGGACATGTAAAGGCAATTTCTGAGTCTGAGGAAAAAGGAGGATGATAATGTCGTAAATTATAAAGCTAACTTTACAAGGTTAGTGAGGCATGCTGCAGATTATATACATAACCCAAGAAGTAATATTGATTGTTTCTTTGATGGGTTAAAACCATTTCTCTATCGAACATTAGTCTCACAATCCTTCTCGTCGTAAAAAGATATTATCTCATGTTCTATCAAGACAGAAAAATAATTCTCTAAGCCTTACGAATTTAAAGAAAAGCAAGAGAATAAGAGATCTGATGAACACTCTGAAAATGGAAATAAGAGGAATAAGGGAAAAGTTGAATATCCATCCTGCAATAAATGTGAGAAGAAACAACCTGGAACTTGTCTAAAGGGAATGGGAGTCTGTTACAAGTGTGGTGAAAAAGGCCACCAAGCTCGTGATTGCTAGGGGAGGAAATAGGTTGTTAACGTTGAATGGTACAATTGTATAGAAAGGGAAAATTATGAAAATGAATTTCAAAAGAATTAGGGTAAATTACATCATAAAAGGCCAAGGGATCAAGGCCAAGCTTATCTTATCACTAATGCTAAGGTTAAAGCTCTGAAAGACGTGGTGGCGGGTAATTTAATGGTTTCTTCAAGTTTATCCAATTATTTATTTGATTCCGGATCATCGCATTGTTTCATATCTTCTCAGTTTTCTAAGAAAATTAGATATTTTCAATTTTAATTAACAAGGGATTTGTCAGTCAAAACACCTAAGGAAAGTATCATTGCAAAAACGTTTTGTGAATCAGTTCTCATTAGGGCATATAAATGTTCTTTATCTGCTGATCTCATCATCATACCAATGATTGAGTTTTATATAATCCTTAAAATGGATTGGATTTCGGACCATGATGTGAAAATTAATTGTAATAAGAAGTAGGATACAATTCTTGATGATAATTAGTACCTCATCTTTAGAGCAGAAATGTCACCACCTAATTCTTATCTAGATCCACCCCAATTAGCTCAACTAAATTCAATTATTGGGGAGGAAGAGAAGAAATAACAGTGGGTGAGGAAAAGAATATTCAAATAGAGGATGTACCTATTATGCAAGAATATTTTTATTTGTTCCCAAAATATTTACCTGGACATCCTCCGGAACAAGAATTTTAGTTTTCCATTGACTTAATTCCTAGTTCAAGGCCCATATCGAAGACCCCTTATAGAATGTCCATTGTAGAATTTGTGGAACTAAAAAATCAAATAGAGTAATTGAGTAATAAGGGATTTATTCTCCCTAGTATTTCTTCATGGGGAGACCATGTTCTTTTTGTTAAGAAGAAAGATGGATTTATGAGGTTTGCATTGACTACAAGGAGATCAATGTTATAACAATAAATAACAAGTATCCCCGACCTCACATTGATGATTTATTCGAAAAACTTCATGGAGCTCAATACTTTTCAATGATTTACCTTCGATCTGGATATCATCAGTTGTGTGTGAATAAGGAAGACATTTCGAAAATAGTATTTCAAACCAGGTACGGCCATTAGAGGTTTACAGTAATGCCTTTTGGATTGACTAATTCACCCTCTATCTTCATGGATCTAATGAATCATGTTTTCAAGGAATATCTTGATGACTTTTTAATGGTATTTATTGATGATAATTTGGTATAATCCAAAAAATATGAAGATCATGAAAATCACTTGCGCATTATTCTAAAGACTTTTAGAAGACATGAATTATATTGGAAGTTTAGAAAGTGTGAATTCTGGCTTCAGGAGATTTCTTTTCTTGGCCATATTGTCTCTAAGGATAAAATCTATGTTGATCCTTCTAAGACCAAGACAATCCAATAATTTCCAGCACCAACGAGTATAACCGAGGTACACCGTTTTATTGATTTAGCAGGTTATTATCGATGTTTCGTCCAGAATCTTTCCCAATTGGCTAACCCATTAACGAAGCTCACACGTAAAGGGGTTAAATTTGTTTTGAAAAAAGAGTGTGAAGAATGTTTTGAAGTATTGAAGAGAAGATTAGTCAATGATCCTATCTTGACTCTACCATCGGGGAATGATGGGTTTTTCATTTATAGTGATGCATCAAAGAAAAGGCTTGGTTGTGTCCTTATAAAAATGATATGGTTATTGACTATGCATCACGAAAGCTAAAAATTCATGTTCAAAACTATCTTACTCATGATCTTGAGTTAGTAGCTATAAT
Organism: Viscum album; assembly: GCA_963277665.1. NCBI lineage: Eukaryota > Viridiplantae > Streptophyta > Magnoliopsida > Santalales > Viscaceae > Viscum > Viscum album. The sequence continues at coordinate 1,395,115 of CAUJRU010000069.1, forward strand.
CATTTCTTTGAAGATATAGAAACATTATATCTATGGTAAAAAATGTCAGATATATACGGATCACAAGAGTTTAAAGTATATTTTCTCATAGAAATAACTTAACATGAGGTAAATGAAATGGCTTGAACTACTTAAGGATTATGATTGCACCATACACTACCACTCGAGGAATAAAAATAAGGTGGATGATTCTTTGAGAAGAAAGGATCATGGTTTTCTGAATAAGATGAGAATTGAAAAGGATCCTATATACAAGGATCTAGTAAAGTTGCACATGGGGATTACCATGGAAGGTGAAACATCAAAACTTTTTCAAATGGGTTCCAACCCATCATTACTAGAAAGGATAAAGAGTTCTCAGACTGATGATGAAGAGTTTCAAAAGAATATTAAAGCTATGAATGATGGGAGATTGAGTGAATTTGTGTATGAAGATAGAATTTTGAAATTTGGGAAGAGACTTTGTGTTCCCGATATACCTGATCTAAAAAGGGAATTGTTCGATGATGCTCATAGTTCCAATTTCTCTATACACCCTAGTAGAACTAAAATTTATAGAGATTTGAAGGAACATTTTTTGTGAGACAGAATGAAGAGGGAGATTTCTCATTGTGTTTCAAGATGTATGGTTTGTCAACAAGTGAAAGATATAAGGCAACAGCCTGGAAGATTCATGAAACATCTTCCCATACCTGAGTGGAAATGGGATAATATTATGATGGACTTTGTCTTGGGGCTACCGAAGACACCTAGAATAAATGATGCAATATGGTTCATTGTTGTTCGTCTTACCAAGTCAGCACATTTTCTTGTTATAAGAGAGGATTTACCACTTGAACTTTTAGTAATACTATATATTAATGAAGTTGTAAGACTTCATGAAGTACCCTATCAATTGTTTCTGATCATGATCCATGTTTTAAATCAAGATTATGGAAAATTCTTCAGATATCCCTGGATACTGAACTTCATTTGAGCACTGCCTACCACCCCCAAACTGATAGACAATCAGAACAAACTATTCAAACCTTAGAAGACATGTTGAGATCATGCTCACTTGACTTTCAAGGTATGTGGGATCAATATTTATGTTTGGTAGAATTTTCTTATAACAATAGCTTCCATTAAAGTATTCAGATGGCACCATATGAAGCATTATACATAAAGAGATGTCACACACCAACCTGTTGGGATGATGTTGGTGAAAGAAAACTCATAGGCCTAGAACATGTGGAGGAAATGATGGAAAAGGTGAAGTTAATAAAAACTCACATCAAAGAAGATCAAAGTAGGCAGAAGAGATATGACGATAATGTTACGAAGGATTTGGAGTTTCAGGAAGGCGATCATGTTTTCTTGAAGTTATATCCATGGAAGGTTGTTATACATTTCGGTAAGAAGGGAAAATTAAGTCATATGTACATCAGACCTTTCAAAATTCTAGAACGAATTGGGGCTGTAGATTACTGTTTGGAAATGCTGCCAAGTCTCTCCAAAGTTCACGATGTGTTCCATGTATCATTGTTGAGAAAATACATGCCTGACCCAATGCATGTACACACCTATGAGGAATTAGAATTGGAACCCAATATGTCTTATTGTGAAGATCCTATCAAGGTTCTTGATATAAGAGAACAAGTGCTGAGAAACTGGACAACTCATCTGGTAAAAGTTCTATGGAGAAACCATAAGATGGAAGAGGCAATGTGGGAAACCGAGGAACTTATGATAAAGAACCACCTGAGTATTTTTATGCAGTAATATTCTAGAAATATCAAGGATGAAATTATTTGGAGGGGATAATGTAACACCCCAATCTTCCATGGTACACTTCTCTTTGAATAATACAATAGCGTGTATGTACGCAACTTCGAGTTTTAACACACCACAACCAATCAAACTAACCTTTATGAATAGTAATAGCCACTTTGAGATATTTTATCAATTTTATCTTTTAAAATGGACTTCATTTTTGGGTTTGGAATATCGAAATTATATTAGGGTGAATTTTTAGTATTTTTCTGAAAACTTTCAATTTTTGATGAATAGTGAAGAACACTGAGTTGTTGTTCAAAAACCGACTTTTTATTTAAATAATTATTTATTTTAATTAAATTTATTTTAGGTCAAAATAGATACATAATACCTATATAAGTTCAGTTTAATTCATTAGAGTTAGTTTATAATAATTTTAGATATATAAAAATTTCATTGAACTTTTTACCATCATTTACCCACCTCCTAGGAGAATTTGTAAATTTACATAAAACATAATTTTACCGCTTCTATAAATTGAATTTAAAAAACCCTAGAGACATAGTTGATATTATTAAGTAAAATTTGGTTCAATAAGATGAAAATAATTTTTGGTCAATAGTAACTTTTTACTTTTATTTACCACAGTTAAAAGTAAATAAGGTAATTAAGTGTAAAAATTATATTATTATTACCCTAATACATGTCCTAATTTTATTGGATAAGTGTAACTCGACCAAAAACACCCTTAGGAATAAAATATGTTACTTTAGGTCCACTTTGTTTAGATTTGGACATTTATTATTATTTAATTCAAAGAAGAGTTAAAAGTGTTAAAATCAATGTTTAATAACTAAACCATTTTTAATATAGGGTTATACATAATATAAATTAGACTATAAATATTCATTATAAATATAAAAATATTTTATACATAATTGTATTTCATTTATAATTTTTATACATTAAATAATTTAATTTATTTATGACACAATGATGATGCAGTAATTACCTTATTAATGAAATATTAAAATAATTGATATTATAAATACCCAAATAAATGTAATTTGAGACTTTTTATGAATTACACTAATTTTATAGCTTAATATGAAATGTTAGGGTTGGTTAAATGAATTTTTTCTGAATTAATAATGTTGTTATGAATTTAGAAAAAACAAAATACCAAATAGTGTCAAAATTGACATAAAAGAGTTTTTAAAACAAATATAATATTATTAATTGGTATTCTATTCCTAAAAATCTATGGTTCAGCCAAAGTGATTATATAATATTATATATATCATTAATGAACCACTTGGGGTTCGCTTGGATGTTTATAGTAAGTTTATTAACCATATAATATAAAAATACGAAGAGACATGGTAAATGTCAAACTATTTAACTAAGAGTTAAATCTAAAAGATAATGTTAATATAGTGACTCAAACCTGTCTAAAACCTATTGGTTGAGTGGTTTTTGACCCATCCCCACCTTAGTCTTTAAATAATTCATTTTGGATCCATTATAAAACGAACATAGTTTTATTATAAAATAATATTTCAATCTTTTCCTAAGGTGCCCCTCACCCCTCTTATAATAGGGCACTTCCCCTTCTCTCAAATTCATACCTTTAAAGCCATTTTATCATCCAAACCCTGCCCAACTAAGCTCTAAAGATCCCTCTCTTCCACATAGAATCCTTACCTTAGGAAGAAGTCACTTCAAAAAGTCTTTTTGGTTCAAACCAAAGGGAGTTACCCAAATTAAAGGAAGAATAAGGAACATACAAGATAAGTCGGACTTGAGGTAAGGGGTTTCTTATCCCACATTTAATTCTGTGAGATTTCCATTGTTTTCCACTTATTTAATATGGTGTATTGTGTACTATAATTTGATATATATTATCATGATTCTATTTATATTCATGGTATTTTGTGAATGATTTGGTGATTATTAACTTTTCATCATATGACTCGATTGATTACAATGTGGTAAGGGTTAATTCTACAATCTCTTCATTATCTGAGGTTGTTTATACATAATTATCTACTAGGAAATCTTTATCATCCACATCTGTGTATTCTTAAAGATGTATTTCATAACATTTTTACTATTTCACAGACAGTGGGTTATAGTAATTTATACCTTTATTTGACCTTATATGTTTTTGAAAGAAATCTTTCTGTCATTTTCCAAATAAGGCACTTAATGACTTTTTCGACAAAATTAAGGTAAGAATGTTTTTTTAACTTATACGACGGGTGAGGAAATTTTCTTCCATTATAACATCATTGAAGCTTCCCTTACAAGCTTATAAATATATTTTCAAAATAAAGTTTTTCTTTATAATTATGTGAATCTTAAATTATTTCAAAATAGATTCAGATATTTCTCTCAAATAGTTTTTATTTTATTTGTGTTAACATTCTTTGATAAATTTTACACTTTTTTGAAGTTGATTTATTATGATACAAATATTTCATATTGTATTTAAGGTTTCGTGATATGTTTGACTGTGGATGAGTTATTTTTATGCCATTCATGGCTTATGGTTAAAGTATTGGTATTTCGTATGCTAGTTTTAATACGAATTATTTTGTTATATTTCAACCGCTTATTAAGATGAATGTATTGGGCTAGTATGTTTCAGGTTGGGGACCGATAAAAGTAAGCCCTCTGAGTTGGGGTCCGGTTATAGAAGACCCTTCGAGTTAGAGTCTGGTTAGAGATGCTCTCTAGGTTGAAGTCCGGTTACAGAGGATCTTCGGGTTGGAGTCCGGTTACACAGGCTCTCCGGGTTGAAGTCAGGTTATAGAGGCTCTCCGGGTTGGGTTCTGGTTATAGTTAGCCCCAAGGTCCTAGTACGAGGCCTTGACATGGAAATTAAAGTCCTAAATTATGCATTCCATCATTATAAAAGTTGTTATTTATATTTCATGTGATTATTAGACTAGTAGAATATCCATATGAATAAGTAAATAGAATTATTTTATTTTATATTTGCCATATTATGATGAATTTCAAGTTTAAAAGGATTTTTTTAGTCTTATACATTGCCTTAAATGTTTATGATTATTTATGAAATTTCCGGCTATATTTTTCTCCTTACTGAGCATCTGAGCTCACCCCTTTCTATGTTTTATTTTTCCTAGTATGTGAAGAAGTATATTATGACTAGCTTGCAGGGATAGTCTAAGGGATATGACTGTGGACTATGGAGACAATGTTGTTTTATTTTTTAATTTTATAATGTAAAGTAAACCTTATTAATATATATATTATTTCCAAGGCTATTAAACTAATCGGTCTTTCGAGACTTGATCTTTTGTGATCATGAAAAAGTTATGTAATAAATCACCGACTCTGGGAAACTAGGGTCGGGGCATTATAATGTTATTCCATTTGAATAAAATATTATGCATCATCATCATGTTTATTCCCATACCTGAATTTATAGATCACCCCTTTCTTTTATGTATTTCCCAGGTTATCCTAAGTAATTTTAAGATATCAAAGGCATTTATGATCTCATTTAAGAGAGTAAAATAAATATGTGGTTATTTAGTTTATTTTTTATGTATTAAAACCCTATTATTATAAATACACTAAGAACAAGGATCTTTGGGTTACGTTTATTGTATATTTATATTGAAATTCATATAATAATATGTTAAAATTCCTTGGGTCACTATAGTTAGTATTAGAGAAAGGTCTAGTTATTTTTTTGGATTAGGAATATAATAATATAGTGAGAACCCTAGGGATAATTCAATGTATATGATAATATCCTAAAATCTTGGAGAAGTGTAGAGTAAGTGGTTTCCAAGAAATTACATCCTTGTATAGACACTAAAAGTGGATGTGGATTTGGAATAATTGTACCAAGTGGTAATGACCCTGAAAAGGTTGAATTGGTTATTTACTTGATCTTAACCAATTTTATGAAAAATAGACCTCACTACACACCTATTTTGATAATCTTAAAGGATATGTATTCAAAAAATTCAAAAAATATTTAAGAACCATTATGAAATAATTGAGTAGATTGTGAGGTTAGAAAATGTATTGGGAAAATTACTATGGATAACTTACATAGAGAAATAAGTTTGTATATATGTGTCTTTTATGAGTAATACCTTATATGTTTCCCTTTTTATATTCTTTTTAGTTTAAATATTCTCAACCATTTTTTTAGTTAATAACATGAAATAGGATGAATCGTGGAAAAAACCAATGTAATAGGCAATTTAATGATTTTCCAAATGAGATTCCTAACCATATGAGACTAGAAGATAAAAAATTAATAGTATTATTGGATAAATGTAATCATATTATGAATAATAATATTGATTATGTGTAATTACCTCATTCTTCTAAGAAAGAGGATTTTTTGATCAATTCCTTTATGTGAAAAAGGGATTATACCTTAGTGGAAATTCTGATCCCATTATTATAGAAAATTGTATTAGATCAATTGAGAATATATTATCAATCTTTTAATACTCAAAATATGATAAATTCATGTGGTATATTTATCTTCTTGAAATAGAATATGATTAGTAGTTGACACAGATCAAGAACATTAAGTCTAAATATAAAATTGATTCCATGGAATGGGATCGATTCATGATAATACGTTTCAATTAATATTTTTCTTGAACACACCAACTTCTCATGGATAGGGAGTTCCTTGGACTAAAGTAAAATAAACTTGAGTCTATCGAGGCCTATGAATAAAAATTCACAAGGCTTGCATAGCATGACTCCAGCTTTATAATGAAAACTAAAAGTAATGTGGACAGTTTATTTTATGGTTAAAGTTTAGTATATGAAATGCTTTAGCAATTCAACACTTCAACAACTATGAATATATTTTCCATTATTTCATTAAGGTTTTGATGGTGGTTGGTGACTCGCAATGGTCTCGTGGGCCTAGTGATAAAAATCATACAATAGTGTTTTATTTGGTTGGATCGATGGATAAATATAATGGGGGAAAGAAACCCCAATATCCCACATATTAAAAAAGTTGGAAGAATCATCCTATAAATTCTCACCTGGGAATTGGGAGATTCCTCAAATGTGGAAAATTGGGGCATCAGGTTGATCAATACTGAATAGAGATGATGAAATAAACCATTGTAATGGATGAAAATAAGGCTCAGATCAACACTCATATTATGGTATAGTGTTTCAATAGTAATTAATACATGAATTATGTGAACCAAAAACTTAATACAAGGGTTTCTCGTGATAATAAATGGAAACAACCTATAAGTCTTATAGGGAAAAGAAGGGTGTGTGATACTACTATTATTGAGGTGGATCTTAACAATTATGTGGTGATGCGTACACTAGTTATTAATTAAAGAATAGATAGATTATGTTTTTGTTTTTTATACAAATTCTTTCATTTGTTGAATGATTATTAGAACTATTAAAACACAACCACAAAACATAAGGTTTGAGCTATCTGTGAGAATAGAAAATTTAGAAATTATTTTATCCCAAATATATAAGTCTTCATTTTTCAATGTTTATGAACTAAACCTACCATAAAATCTTATCCTACTTCCTTTAGTTGAGTTTGATCTAATATTACTCATGTATTGGTTTTCCTTATATAAATCCAATATCAAAAATTTAGGGAGGGAGATTAGTCTTCACATCCCGAGTCATGCCCCAATTATGTACAAGTGTAATGTGGGGGATGAATCTTATGTAGATTATTATTATCAAGTGTGTATATTATTTCCATATGAGAAATAATATATATCCCAAATTATTGAGATGAAGGATAGAATCATGCTTAAATACATGCCTATATTTTATGATTATATTCATTTATTCCCTAAAGAGTTTCATAGTCCTCCTCCTGATTGAGTGGTTGATTTCCCAATCAAAATTATAACTGGATATCTTCCCATATCTCAGAATCCCTATAAAATAGATACCATTGAGTTGATGGAACTGAGGAAGTAGTTATAATAGAATCTAGAAAGGGGTTTAAATTCTTGAGTTATTTATTGTTTGTGTTCCAGTCCTCTTCATCAAGAAGAAGAATGAATTAATTAACCTCTATATTGATTATTGTGAACTCAGTAAAATCATGATAATGAACAAGTATTACCTTCCATGGATATATGATAATTTTTATCAACTACAAAAGGACCATTATTTATCTAAGGTGGAACTTTGATTAGGATATCACAAATTAAATATGGATAAGGAAGATATTCCCAACATCATCTTTTGAATAAGTTATGGACACTATGAGTTTCTAGTGATTCAATTTTGATTCGCTAATGCTCTACAATATAAATGGACTTAATGAAAAGTATCTTTAAAGATAACCTTATTAGATTTGGGTTTTTCTATTGGATGATATTATGATATACTCCAAAAGAAAGTAGGATCATTAGGAGCATTTGAATAATTGGGTAAATAAATTTTTAAAGGAGAATTTATATGAAATCTATATTAAATGTGAGTTTTGGATGCAAGAAGTATAATTCTTGGTGCATTTTTTCCCCAATAAAGGGATATATGTGGAAACATCTAAGAAAAATTAAATTGAAGAGTAGCCCAAACTTGTATCTATAATGGAGATAGATAGTTTCTTAGAATAGATGTGTATTTTAGAAAATTTATGAAAAAAGTCTCATGATTTTACAACCCACTAACCAAGATGACTCAAAAAGGTGTGAATTTTTTCTCAATTAGTGAATGAAAATATTTCTTCATGTAGTTAAAAATAATTTTTATCACTACACTGATACTTACACTACTCGCATGTGGAAATAATTTTGTTATATTATGATGCATTAAATAAGTTATAGGGATGTTTAATAATGGGATATCGTACACCTTAAGGAAGTTTAAAGTTAATGAGCATAACTACCCAACACATGATATAGAGTTAGATGCAGTGATATTCAAATTGAAGATTTAGAGGAACTATCTTTATGTATAGATGTTTAAAATGTATGTGTATTATTAGAGATTAAAATATATATTCACATAGAAGTAGAATAATATGCACCAATAAATATGGTTAGACCTTATCAAGGATAATGAATTCACAATCCACTACTATCCTTGGAAAGAAAATAAAGTGGTATATTCTCTAAGTATAATGAATTATAAAACCTTATCAATGATGATAATTAAAAAGGATACAATATTCTTAGACTTTTAGAGGATGGATATTGGGATCATAAAGAAGTAACATCATCATTACTCTCTCAAATAATTTATCAATCATCCCATATTGAGAAGACAAAAGATTCTAAAAGAAATTACATGAAAAAATAGATAAATGTAAATGTTATAAGAAAATAGAATTCCTTATAGTTAAAATTTGATAAATAAGTAAGTATAATATTCAGTTCATGACTATGTGTACCATATAATCCTAATATAAATAAGGAGTTGTTAAATGATTCCCATATATTAACCTTCTCAATCCACATAGGGATCATGAAGATGTTTCAAGATCGTTGAGAACACTATTGGTGGGACAATATAAAGGTGGAAATTGTGTAATATATACCAAAGTTCCTGGTATATCATCAAGGTAAGTATAAATTTAAGATGTCTAAGGGGGTGATGCAACTAATGACCATACCTATATAGAAATGGGGTAAAATCACCATGGACTTCGTTAGTGATCTTATAAATATGTCAGGAGGAAATAATTCTATATGGGGTCTGGTGTATATTCTTACTATGACTTATCACTTCATTGAAATTCAAGAGGACTGATCACTTTATCATATTTAAAATATATACGTCATTTAAATGGTGAGATTTTAAGGAACACCACTATCAATTTCATATTATTGAGATATGAGATTTACTTAAATGATCTAGAGGAGTGTCCAGTATGATGCAAATACCGAGTTGAACTTCATTTTGGTTTATCACCCCCCAATTAGAAGGTCACTCTGAGAGAACTATCTATAATCTAAAATACATGTTGATAGATTGCTCGTTGGACATTAAAGGGGGATGATATTAACATATTACGCTAGTTGAGTTCTCATAAAATAATAGTTTCCACTAAAGCACCCAAATGGCCCCATATATTTCCACTTATAGGAAGATATGTGGAACACCAATGTGCTAGGATGATGTTAAAGAACGCATGATAATGGGTCCTAAAATGGTTTAGGAAATAATATAAAATTTTAATACTATAAAGTAGCACATCTAGGCTACTCAGAGTATACAAAAGATTTATCATGAAAATCATCGAAAATACTTACTGTCTGAGGCTAGAGATAAGGTGTTCCTCTATATATCCACGTATAATAGATTCATGATATTTGAGATGAATGTAAAGCTTATTCCAAAGAACATTAAACACTTTTTGATTCTTAATTACAACAAAGTTATGACTTATTAATGAACACTCCCTCTAACCAAGTCTTAAGTACATGATGTATTCCATGTATTCATTTAGAGTAATTAAATACTAGATCCATCACATATATTGAATTTAGAAGTGGTATAGCTATAAAATGATCTCTATTATGAGGAGAAATTGGTGATGATCTTGGACCATAGATATAAATTTCCACACAACAAGAAAACTCTCCTAGTCAAAGTAATATAGAAAACCTATAAGTATGAGGAGGTGACATGGGAACCAGAGGTAGTCATAAAGTAGAAGTACCCTCACATATTTTCACCTTATTATATAAAATTAATTTTCAAGGGAGAAAATTATTAATGGGGGAAGAATGTAATGACCCATAATTTTATCAATGGAATTTTCCTTTTGAATATATAAATTTTTCATATTTCGGAATATAATATTATATAATGAAAATGATACACATGATAAAATCAACTAAATTTTATTATATAAACATAAAAAATATATTTAGAGAATAAATATAGCCATATGAGTTCCTAGTATTATAATGGGATTGAAAATAGAAAATAAGATAACAATAATAAGAAAACGAGGATCTACTTGATCACACATAACAATCACACTCAAAAACAATAGTGTAGAAATGAAGTAGAATATTAGTAATTTAATATTAATTTTGAAAATGAATACATATAACTTTGAGATAATATAGAATTAAATAAATAATTAATTAAATATGAGGTATTTATATAATTAATGGGACCTATATGACTGTTAAAAATATGATCGTTGGAATAGTAATCTTGCCATTGGAATAGTAATAGGACCATTGGTATTGTAATATGAACATTAGGAATAGTAATGTGACTGTTAGAATGGTAACATCACCAATGAAAAAGTTACATAATATTTAGGTATCTTATAAAAGAAAAATATGACATATTTATATCATGATACAAGTAAATGAATGTTTTCAATGATAAAATATGTGTTTATATTTTTTTAAAAACATAAATACTTTATTTTAATTTTTATAAAAAATATTAAGATTTAAATGAAATTTAATTTTCATAAAATATTTTTGTAAATTACTAATATATTTTTTATGTTGATATTATATGTTTATGAGGCCTTAAGTAAATTTTTAAAGGGTCTGAAAATTGATCATCATTATAAAATTTATATTTTTCAAATAAATGAGGATTTTATTTCACATATTTACAAAATTATTTCCCCAAAATAGATTTCAATTTGGAATAGACATGTTAAACAATATTTATCTATAGTTTTTGGTATTTTTTGTAAAATTTTTGGATTTTTAGTGAATAATGAAATATGATGAAATACAATATTTATCATTATAAGTTAAATAAATTAATTTTTGAGTCCTTGATATTGTAAACACTCATTAGTTATAACTCAAATACACCATATACTAAAATTTTCACAATAATTAATACTATAGGTAGTCTTAAAAAAATAAACTAATGCATATAATATTTAAAACAACCCTATCTTCCCTATATAAATACCAACCCTTCTCCTCAAATATTCTAATCTTTATAAATTTCCCAATATCTTCCCAATTACCATCCCAGTACACTCCCCTGTATCTAAGTACTTTTAGTCTCATCTAAATACAATTCCAATGAGCCCTAAGGGGTATCTTAAAACGAGACAACCCAAATGAGTGGTGAACCCTAAATTATATTTCTTTACATTTTATTATTTTTTTAAAACCCACTTATATTCTCTATCCACATAGACATTGTAACTTTGTTATCCTAAATATACTATGATGTTATTATTTTTGTGGAATATCAATATTCTAAACTACTATCTTTGGTTTCATTAATGAAAATGTTGTTCACAATATGGTTGGTTTGCTGACTCTAAAAATAACATACTTCATTTTTCTCCACCGCCTTCAAGGATATTTAAAGAAACAATATTTTGGTCAAATGTGATTATAATCATTTAATTAAATAATATTAATCTAATTTGGGTTGGTAGGTAAAATGACCTAAATGAACTAACCACATAACATTAAAATTTTTACTAAGTGATTTATCTCTAAATCTGAACACATGTGGGTATTTGGGAGCATTTAAATTAATATAAATACATTAATGAAATTTCATTTCACTTTTATAGTGGTATTATAATTATATAGGAACTTTAAAAATTATCCACAAGTGATCTGTCCATGGAATCATGAAATGAATTCCCCTAGAAATATGAAAATGAAATTTATATATCATTGAAATTTTTTATAAATGAATATTTTAAAATTATATTAATTATAATATAGATGAAAAAATTTATGAATTAAGTAATTAATAAATTTAATTTTATTATCTATGACATTTAGTGTAAGTGTGGACTGATTTTGGAACATAAGTTTAGGGATCTCTTTGAACCACCCTTTTTATTTGGGTTATAACCATTATTTATCTAACTCACATTATCCCTCTCTTTGATTTTTTAAAATTATTTTAAATTATATATATATTTGTCTTACATATATACCTATATTTCTATCTATTTCATTGATGGGTTAATACATACATTAAGATTAATTCCCAATGTATTCCTTAAAATCAATCTCGGTTAAATAGATATTTTTAATACCTTAATAATTTTATGTAATTCTCATTTAATTTATTTATTACCATTAATTATTTAATTAAATATATTAATATTTTAGGTACAACCACTATGGTTTTCCTCTAGTTTTTATTGAAAATTCCATACTTATTAATTCTTCATATGTCTTTAACTAATTCCTTAATACACCATTTTGAAAGTTTAGTTCTATACCCAATTCTCTACACTTTCTCAAGACTTTTTTTCTCCAATGAACAACATAATTTTAGACCGATTCTTATTTAGTCATATATGAACATCCAAATTATTTAATCCCAACTTCTCTTTGGAAACATTATGAAATATCCTTTTATTATGATATGAGGAAAGATTATGAAAATAATTTCTTGTCCTTTGTAATTATTTTATTTATGCCTTATGATTAATTTCCTTTTTTATGCACATAATAATGTACATATTATGATGGGTTAACTTGGATATTTATCCAATTCATTAGGTATTTTTTTCTAAAGATATTTTATGTATGGGATAAGGGAGTAAACATAATCCATGATGGGACTTTGTATAGATATGATACTTTCTTAGCAATTAGCCTTGAATTATATTTATGTAATGTTATATATTTCTTCCACATTATTATGACTCCTTGATATTCTAATATAATGTTATTTCTTCTCCCATATGATTATTCATGAGTCTTCACTTTTATAATATAATGTTATGTCATTTGACTCCCATATTATTCTTAGTTGTCATGTTTATTCCCTTACTAGGATTTATAGCTCCCTCTTTCATTTATGTATTCCCTAGGTTATCCTATGTAATTAAAAAATATTAAAGGGATTTAATATCTCATTCAGGAGAAAAAAATAATTTTTTTTTATTTCGATTCTTTCTAATGTATTATGAACATAATTTTTCAAAGATAGTAGGCCTAAAGATATTTGGGTTTGGTTTGATGGATGTTTATGTTAAAAATCTTGTAATAATATGTGTCAAAGGATTAGGTCACTAAAAATATTATTTTCATCTGATACACGAATGGAGGATGAAATAGTTAATCTAATAGACATTAATATAAAATTATAATGTCTTCACCTAATCCAAAATGTTTTCTTTATAATATCATCCTTCTTTACCCACATTTGATGATACCCAAAATGAAGATCATGTTTTGAGAACTATTTAGATCCTTGTAGTTGACTAAAAAAATCATTAATTTAGGGTATATGATAATTTTTATTTATTTTAATGGGATTGATTTACTTGTAATTAATGTAAAACCTCATAAACCCATCTTTCTTCTAAAAAAATGAGCAGGGGATCCCCACAGTGATACACTAAGGTTTATAATTCCCATAACATGCAAATCATATAGTTTTTTATTAAATTCCACTAATTCCAATATTTGTATCTTATATAGAGTCTTAGATATTGTTTTTCATCAAGGATGTAGTCAATAGAAAACTAAACATTAGGCTTAGGTGTATTTCTATGTAGTTCTTAAGAAACCACAACAATTTACTCTTGAACAATAGGTATATACACTATCTTAAGGATAACTTTACCATTCTTAAGTTGTTCCTATTATTATTATCCAACAATTTCATTAAGAATATATATTCTAAGTGGATATAGAAACAATTCATATGATATAGCCTCCTCTATGAATAAAAGGTATTCCACATCTACATCTCATATCAAAATCTATTTCTCTTGGAAATATATTTTTTATATTATAAGTTAAAAGTCAATATATACTAATAATGGCATCAAAGAGAGCTATAATAATAATAATATTGTTTCCAAATAGGGTATGTCTTTGTGTACTAATGGGAACTAACTAACACATTCTTGTTGAAAATATATTTCCACTAGTAGTTTTGATTGAAAACTCATTTTTTAGGATCTAGGGAAATATTTAATTCTATAGAAAACAGGGAATATATAAAAGATAAAGAAGATTCAAAATCAAATAAATCATTACATAAATTTTAGGTTATGATCTAAGTACCTACCACCACATATTTAGGAACATAAACTTTAGCTACAATAATCACATAAAATTTGGCCTTCACCCATTGACCTCTTTTGTGGGAGGTTCCCTTAACACTTGGGATATTGGATTGAATAATTCCCCATCTCTTTATAGTTGAAGAGATAGATAAAAATAATTTCATTCGTTTCATTACATTCAATTGAATTGTGATCTCTTTCTCCACAATTGAAACAAAATTGTGTTCCCATTAAGTACTTTGGGGTTTCTTTCTAAAATTATCACATGTTGAAAATCTCATCCCCCATTTCTTAATCTTCAAAATTATGTCTTTCTTATTTAATGCTCATTAGACCTTTTCTTCTCTTGATTTTCATTTATGATATAATACCTAGAAAATTATTTATATATCTTAATGGTAATTGATTCTTTATAATCATATAATGAAAATGACTGAGAAACTAGTTATTTTCATAGACTTTTCCTAAAACTATATGTTGAACTCTCTGCGAGATAGTTATTTTAATAATCACAAATCTTAGTTTTATTTAGTTCAATTTAGTCTTTGTTTGATTTGTTATAAATAAGTTTATATATGTTTAAATCATGTCTACATATGTTTATCTAGGTTAATTTATGTTTTACGGTTGACCTGGAAGTATTCTGGATTGAACAGACACTTTTTGAGAATTCCATGTCTTGACTCACCGTTAGTTTGTTTCCTATTGCACCGATGCTAAACGGTCGCACCGATGATGAATGGTCGTACCGATGATAGGAACTGTCGCACTGATAGCAACGGTCGCACTGATGAAGATCAAGTCATAGATGACAATGGTCTCACTGAACGGTTGCACCGATGAAGAGCAAGTCACTGATAGCAACGGTCGCACCGATGAAGAGCAAGTCACTGATAGCAATGGTCTCACCGATGAAGAGCAAGTCACCGATAGCAACAGTCGCACAGATGACTACCGATGATCAGGAGTCACCGATACCAATGATCATGAGCTACCGATATCGATGATCATGAGCTACTGAAACTGATGAAGATTCAAAATGACTCACCGATCTAATGACTCCCTGATCTCATGACTCACCGATATTCATGAAAACTGGTTGAATTTATATAAACTCTTATTTAACTCCAACAGTCATATATGATGCTTTTAATGAAATTAATGATATTTAATGTTATTTGTTGGCATGTCAGGGGACTTTACCTTGTACCTATGAAAATTTAATCATTCCTATTGCCGGATCCAGTGGAATAAAAAGGAAGATTGAGCTGTAGTAAAAAGGTGTGCGTGAAAAGGCATAAAGATAGACTTATTCCATATACATACATGAAAAGAAGAACACACGAGGAACTCGAAGAAGACATTTACAAGATCTTCAAATAACTTTCTTGCATGAAACCCAGCGCTACTGAAGAACACACGAAGAACACTGGAAACCAGAAAACATACTCACTTGTGAAGGACACCAAGCTGAACCACGATACTCTATTTTTCAACAGAAAAACAAGATAAGGACTCAAAAGCATTTCTATTGAATCCAAAGAGTCCAGAGCTGCACTGCTAATCTCAAGAGATTTTTAAACTCTTACATACTCTCTCTATGTGATTCATTTATTTAGCAGTGTGTGTAATCTATATACTTTACACACACACTGTCTCCTGTGCTGAACTGGAGGATACTAAATCCCCATTCCAAACTCCATACATCATATTGTATCCCACTGAGGATAGTGGTAGAGGTCAAGTGTGACCTGGACAGCCTATGTGATGTTGTCTTTGTTTTCCCACGAAGAACTGTGGTGGAGGTCTTAGGACCTGGACAGTATTTTACTGTTGATTAACCCTGATCCAGGGTGTGGATCAAATTTATATAAATTGTTTGAGAGGAATAAGTCTCTACTAAAGACTGAACCTCTTGGTTATATCTTCTATGCTTTTTAATATAAGTCTAAAGTATACAACATATATCTTTTATATTCCGCTGATATTACTATGAAATACAAAACTATTTTAAAGTTACTTTGATAGTTAAATTAGCAAGTGTTTATACTTGTTGTGAACTAGTAGGTTAGCTTCAAAAGCTAATTTAATCCTGTGATTAAATTGATTGAGATCTAATCAATATTTAAGAATCCAATTGAACATTTGCAATCTGTATAAATTTAATACAGCTTAACTGTGTTTTTAAATTGGGGGATTTTAAGAGAAACCCATTTTAACAGAAATTTTAATTGGAACTCGATTCACCGCCTTCTTGAGTATCCACTTCGACCAACATTTGGTATCAGAGTATTTGTTTTATTTATCAATGTTTTCAAATAATCTATTTTTTAACTGTGATTTTAGTTATATTTTGAGGATCATAAATTTCTGTTTGTTCTAAATTTTTTCTCTTTAAGGTTATTTTCTAAACTCTAGTTATGGATAATATACTAGAAGGTGCTGCTTCCAACAGGCCACCTTTCTTTAATGACACAAATTATGCTCAGTGGAAACTAAAAATTAAGATTCATTCAGAAAGTATGGGATTTGATATCTGGACTGCTATAGAAAATGAATATAAGATTCCAACAACTGTTAGAACTACTTTGTATGAAGCTAATAAGATAGCTTAAAATAATAATTGTAAAGCTTTGAATGCCCTGTATTGTTCTTTAGGAGATGATGAGTTCAATAGAATATCTGCTTGTAAAACTGCCTATGAAATATGGGATACTTTGAGTGTTTCTCATGAAGGAACAACTAATGTTAAAGAAATGAGAATTAATACATATACAATTAAATATGATAATTTTAAAATGAAAACTGATGAACCTATCTCTGACATGTATCTCAGGTTTGATGAGATTTTCAATACAATGATCTCTCTTGGAAAAGATGTCACTGCTAAGGAACAAATCATTAGAATATTGAGATGTCTACCAGATCGATGGAGAGGAACTTCTATTTCAATTAGAGAATCATGTGACATAAGCAAGTTACCAGTCAAGGAGCTCATTGGTAAGCTTAAGATGTATGAGGAATAACTCAAGGTAAATAAGGAGGATGATGTTGAACCTAAAAGGAATTCTATAGCTTTTAAATCTACTGCTTCGAAGAGCAAATACAAAGACAAAGTTCAAATACAAACTGAAAGTTCAACAACTGAATATTAAGACTCTGACAGTGATGCTGAGATGGCTCAAATAGCCAGGAGATTCAAGAAGTTCTATAGGAAGAAGAAATTATTCAGAAAATCTAATTACAAAAGAAAATTATGACAACAACGGTCATTGGAAGAAGGATTGGAAAAATCCTGACAAGAATGATGAAGTATTCTGCTATGAATGAAAAAGAAAAGGTCGCATTAAAGCTGACTGAAGTTTAAAAAGAAACATTACTACAAGGACAATAAGTATAATAGAGCTATGAAAGCTACTTGGAGTGCTTCGGAAGACAACACAAGTGAATCTGAAGTTTCTAATTCTGAAAAGAATCATGCCAACATGTGCTTCATGACCAATACCTCTGAGGTACAAGTTTCCCGTATACTAAATGATTATTATTCTGGAACTGATTTTGAATCTGAGAACATGTCTAGTGAGGAACTATTTGAATATTGTAATAGGATAGAAGAAACATATAATGAACTTAAGGACAAGTATAAATACTTGATGAAATAGCATTCTCTCTCCTCCAATGTTAAATATTCACTTGATATAGAAAAGGAAAAGAATTATCAACTGTTAAAGGAAAACACTAAACTAAAGTTGTCTAATGAGAAATTAAGGAAATACCTAGAAAAATTTACAAATGTAAAGGATACACTAACTCAAATTCTTGGAAAACAAGGTGCAAAAAAATATACCACTGGAATATGCTATCATCATGGACAAAGACAGCTTACTAAGACTAGATTTATTCCTAAATCTGGACAAAATTGTGCTAGTTCTAGTTCTGGTAATTCATATGCCTCAACTAGTTATTCACACATTTATGGATCAAATAGAGTTTATCTTTCAAAATCTATTGAATCTATTAATTATATGAGACCAATAAGACAAATTTGGATACCTAAAGCTTTGATTTCTAACCTATCTGGACCCAAGAAGATCTGGGTACCAAAATCATTTTCCATCTAAATCTGTTTTGTAGGAAACATGTTTTAAGAGTTCTCACAAGAAGATATGGTACTTGGACAGTGGATGTTCAAGACATATGTCTGGAGATTATTCGTGCTTCAAGAACTTAATCAAGATTGATGGAGGCCATGTCACCTTTGTTGATAATTCTAAAGGAAAAATCATCGGCCTAGTCCAGATTGGTAGCACTGATTCAGTTTTTATTTCTAAAGTTTTATTTGTTGATGGACTTAAATATAATCTGTTAGGTATTTCTCAATTATGTGATGATGGCTTTAATGTGAAATTTTAAAATGATTTCTGTAATGTTTTTAACTCTAAAAATGTTTTAATATTTTCTTCTTTGAGAAATGAAAATGTTTATGCTGTTGATTTAAATTCTTTAGCCAAACAAAATGTTACTTGCCTAAATGCTTTTCATAAAGAATCTTGGATATGGAACGGAAGATTAGGACACTACAATATACATTCACTTAGAAAGATGAGTAGGAAGAACTTGGTTAGAGACCTACCCAAATATTAATTCCCAAATTACAAAGTTTGCAATCCCTGACAAAAGGGAAAGAAACATAAAGATTCTTTTTAAATTAAAGAAAGAAGTCTCAACTTCTCAACCCCTCGATTTGGTTCACATGGACTTGTTTGGACCCTCTATAGTATCTAGTTTAAATGGGAAGCACTATTTCTATGTCCTATTAGATGAATTTTCTAGATATACTTGGGTATACTTCTTAGCTCACAAAATTGAAGTTTGTTCTTACATTATTAAATAATCCATGTCTGTGGAGAACCTTAGTGGACTTAAGATTAAAACCCTGAGAAGTGATCATGGCCATGAGTTTGAAAATCATGAATTTGAATCTTATTGCTCACACAATGGCTACATTCACAACTTTTCTGCTCCTAGGACACCTCAGCAGAATGGTGTAGTAGAAAGAATGAATAGAACCCTTCATGAAATATCAAGAACCATGCTTAATGAATATGACCTACCTATTTATTTTTGCGCTGAAGCTGTAAATAGAGCTTGTTATTTCGTCAATAGAGTCTTGATCAGACCATCTCTCAAGAAGACCCCTTATGAATTTTGGAATAATAGAAATTCTAAAGTTAGTTACTTCCGAGTCTTTGGTTGCAAAGTCTTTATTCTCAATACTAAGGATAATCTAGACAAATTTTCATCCAAGAGTGATGAAGGAATATTTTTAGGATATTCTATATCTAGAAAAGCCTATAGAGTCTTTAAAAAGAGAACCAAGTGTGTGGAAGAATCTGTTCACATCTAGTTTGATGAAACTGATCCACATGAACATAAACCATCTTTTTAGAATCTTGAAGAAGATTTGAGTATTCTGGACCTTTATGATAAAACTAAAGAACCTTCTGTAAAAACATCCAGTTCTGGAAATGTTCCAGAATCCACTTCTATAGAACCTGAACCTAGAAAAGATCCTGAAATCTCAAGTCCTACCTTTACTAGATCAACTAGGATTCTAAAGAATCATCCTTTATATGTTGTTGTTGGTAACCTTGATAGAGGGACACAGACTAGAGCTTCTCTAAGAAACCAGGTTGAACATCAAGCTCTTCTTTCACAGTTAGAACCTAAAAATATCAATGATGCTATCAATGATGAATTTTGGGTAATGTCTATGCAAGAAGAACTAAATCAATTTAAAAGAAACAAAGTCTAGGAATTAGTTGACAGACCTAAGGACACTTTGACCATAGGCACTAAATGGGTTTTTAGAAGTAAAGTTGATAAGTCTGGAAATATAGTTAGAAACAAGGATATATTAGTTGCACAAAGATATAGTCAAGAGGAAGGTATATAGTATGATGAAACCTTTTCACCTGTAGCTAGATTATAAGCTATTATGATTCAACTTTCCTATGATGCTCATCTGAATTTCAAGTTATATCAAATGGATATTAAAAGTGCTTTTCTAAATGGTTTTATTTTTGAAGATGTTTTTGTTGAACAACCACCTGGATTTACTAATCCTCATTTTTCAAATCGAGTTTTTGAACTTTCTAAAGATTTATATGGTTTTAAACAAGCTCCAAGAGCTTGGTATAATAGACATAGTAGTTTTCTTATTTCAAAAGGTTTTACTAAAGGGATTGCTGATCGAACTCTTTTTATTAAAAGAATTTCTAAAGATGTTTTGATAGTACAAATCTATGTTGATGATATTATTTTTGGATCTTATAAAAATTCTTTTTGTACTGATTTTTCAAAAAGTATGCGAAATGAATTTGAAATGAGTTTAATGGGAGAACTCAAATATTTTCTTGTATTTAAAGTTTTTCAAAATGAAAATGGTATTATTTTGAATCAAATTAAATATATAAATGATCTTTTAAAACATTTTGGTTTCGATAGTATTAAGGAAAGTAATACTCCTATTAGTACAGTCTGTAAATTGGATATAGATGAAACTGGAAAACCAATGGATCAAACCAATTACAAGGGTATGATTGGAAGCTTAATTTACCTTACTGCTAGTCGACCAGATATTGTGTTTAGTGTGTGTATGTGTGTAAGATTTATAACTAATCCAAAATAATCTCATTTTCTTATTGTTAAAAGAATTTTCAAATATCTTAAACATACTGCAAATTTAGGTTTGTTTTATCCAAAAAAACAATCATTTGACTTAATGAGTTATTCAGATGCTGACTTTGCTGGTTGCAAGTTAGATAGGAAGAGCGCATCTGGAACATGTCATCTTTTGGGAAAGTTCCTGGTATCTTGGTGTAGTAAGAAACAGATCTCTGTTGCATTATCTACTGCTAAAGCAGAATACATTGCTGCTGGTAGTTGTTGAGCACAAATTCTATGGATGAAACACACTATTTTGGACTATGGATATGATTTTAAGCATGTTTCAATCAACTGTGATAACACTAGTGCAATTAAAATATCAAAGAACCCTATGTCTCACTCTAGAACCAAACACATTAATGTAAGACACCACTTTTTGAGAGATCACATCCAAAAAGGTAATATTAATCTTGAGTTTATAGGTACTGAACATCAATTAGATGACATTTTCACCAAGACCCTAAGTTCTAAAAGGTTGGATTTTATTAAACAAGAGTTAGGTATGATAGATCTGTGAAACCGATCTATCAAACCGATCTGTCAAACCGATCTATCAAACCGATCTATCAAACCGATCTGTGAAACCGATCTGTCAAACCGATCTGTCAAACCGATCTGTCAAACCGATCTGTCAAACCGATCTGTGAAACTGAGCTGTCTAACTGATCTTTCAAACCGATCAGTCAAACCGATCTGTCAAACCGATCTATGAAACTGATCTGTCAAACCAATCTGTCAAACCGATCTGTGAAATTGATCGGTCAAACCGATCTGTCAAATCAATTAGTGCTACCGATTGGGTTGTACTGTTTTTAAAATCACTATTGCTTGTTTAAAATGATGATGTTTTACTTAATCGATATTTCATTATTTTGCAACCCTAAATGATACAAATAATGACCTGTGGATATTTCTTTTTCTAAGAGATTGTTGACCTTCCATTTCCCGCCGAACTCTCTCTTCTCTTTCCTGTAACCTGAGCCTTTTGGATCTTTCTAAGACTATCGATTGTCTCAAACCTCAGAATGGACAATCACAAGAGACAAGGCAAGGAATCTGAAGTATCTCCACCTATCAAGAGAGCTCGAGGTGAGTCGAGAAGTACGACGCAGAGGTCTGTGAACCCAGAGCTAGAAAAATGGGAAGTTATAGCCGAAAAGGAAATATGTTCAGAGTGGGTTTTATCGAGCAAGTCGGCTCTGTTGAAAGTGTTAGAAATGCAAGGTTGGAAGAATTGGTTATGTGATAATAGTCGAGTATTTTACCCGAATTTAGTGCACGAGTTTTATTTAAAATTGAGTATAGATTTGGATGGAGCCGAGGTAGCTAGATTGTCTTCGATAGTAAAAGGGAAAAAGGTTACTTTTTCATCAAAACAGTGGGCTGAATGTTTGTGAGTACCTCACAAAGGAAGATATGCAGATTACGTTGGTAATATCCCTACTACTACTAATTACTTTTCTTATGAGCTAGCCCTGAAGTTATTGACTGGGATTTCTGAATTAAGGAGGATATTTACTACTGAGTTGGATGGTGAGAGTAGAATCGTGTTTAAATTTATTCAACATCAAATATGTCCTAGAAAAGATGAGTTTGCTTTATTAAAGTATCAGGTTGTTTTTATGTTATTCCTTTTGTTGAATGGTAAAAAGATTAATCTATGTAGATATTTTTTCGAGCATATTGTTGAGATGATAAAACCATCAAAGAAAGCTACTACTTTGTTTTATTCTAAGCAAATTTCTTCCATGCTGAATTTCTTGGGCTGTGTGGATGATGGAGATGAGTGTATCTCATCAATTAGATTCTGTTTCAACAAGTTTATCTGTAAGAGGATGAAAATAAGTTGGAATCCATGGAAGAAAGCTTTCGTTGATAATGAGGAAAATTTGTATGAGTCCTTCAATCCTACTGATCATCCAAGGAGACCAAAGGGTATAAGAGATCCAAGTTTAAAAGCTGGAGAGGAAGTAGTTTATTTAGATGAAGAAGAAGAAGTTGTAGTTCCTAAGGAAACTAGTGAATCCAGTAAGAAGGAAACAGAAGAAGAATAAGTTGGTGATAATCTAAATGCTGAAGAGGAGGCTGAATCATCTCTTGATGAGAGGAGTGATCTGGATACTGTTAGCCTGAAGAAAAGAAGAATGGAATTTGGACCAGCAAGTCCACCTCTAAACCTACCAGAAATTGAACCTATTTTAGATAATGATGACGAAGAAGAAGATGAGACTGATGAATCAACCTTTGAGGAGTATAAATCTGATAGTATAGACAGTTCAAGTGAGAGATCAGTTAATAATGATGATGATTAAGGCAATGATGGTGATGAGGGTGATGTTGATGGTAATAGTGATAGTAGTAGCAGTGACAGTGAAAGTGTTGATGTTGATGATGCTAATGCTCGACCTATAGAAAGTTAGAATGTGATCTAAAATGATCCTCAACCCCAACCTAATGTGCAAGAAAATGTCCCTGATGCTGAGGGAATAGAACAGTTGGAGATTGATGAGGATGAGGAAGTCCCTCCTGAAATTCCTGGAAGATCTTAGTTTGTGAAACCTATGTATGCTTCATGCAAAGCCGCATGGGAAGAACATCCATGTATTGATGTTCTAGGATTAGACTATCCAGAGGAAGAGGAAGAAGAAGGAATGAATCTTACATGAGTAAGTGACTCAGTTAAGGCTCGACTGGTTTCTAAATATATGAAAGTGACAACAGACAGACCAGGTCCTTCTGTTTCTCAAGCTAGATCTGATCCTGCAGTTGCTCAATCTAATTTTGACAGATTTAAGATTGAATTGATTAAAGAAGTTAGAGAGACTATGAAAGATGAGTTATCTCATGTTTCTGCTCCTGCTCCTATGACTTTATCTGAAGCTACTATGGATGATTTGGCTCAAAGAGTGGTAAGCATTATCAAGACATACCTGGCCAATTCTAGTGAGTCGACTGGCAGGCACATTACCTATTTGAATCAAACACTCACGGACTTAGGTAGTAATCTG
This sequence comes from Viscum album, assembly GCA_963277665.1. Classification (NCBI taxonomy): domain Eukaryota; kingdom Viridiplantae; phylum Streptophyta; class Magnoliopsida; order Santalales; family Viscaceae; genus Viscum; species Viscum album. Next base: position 1,419,610 of record CAUJRU010000069.1, read on the forward strand.
GTTTCTCTATCAGCAGAGTTCAAAACAACCATCTCTGGTATGATGGAAGTGTTAAGAAATATGATAGAACATCTAAAGAAGGCATATTTGAGGAAGTTAAAAGCTGAGATCACGCAAGTTTTTGCTCAGGATAGTTCCTCAAAGGTGACCAAGATTACAGGTCATGAGATTAATACTTTAAAGGATGTTATTAAATAAGGGCTGGCAGCTCTTGGAAAAATTTTGGATTTGGATTCTTTGAAAAAGATGAAATAGAATTGTGATCATATTCATAAAATCATGTAGTTGTATTCATCTGATGCTATCAAGGCTCAAAAAGAGATTATGGAGAAAGTGGGTCATTATTTCTCCAAGATTTACACCAAGCATGAGTTGAATCATCATTTTAAAATTCTGGCTAACAATTTAAAACACCCTCCAGTTACTCAAGCTTTTAAGGATCAAGTTCAACAGTTAAAGTATTTTACTTCTACTTTGGAAAGTTTAATACAGAATAAGGATGATTTTTAAAAGGCTATGAAGTACGGTGGAGAAGTAATTCAGGACTTCATCAATTTTCTCAAACCCTACCTTCATGTGCAAGCTAAGGCTATTGTTTTTCCTACTGTTGAGCCTCTTAATTCATCAGATGTTGCTCTCGGTTAGATGTCTGTCTCTCAAGATCTCTCCAGTATTCGGCCAGTCTTTCAACAGACTCCTTCAAAAATATCTTTTACTCCTTAGCAGGTGACCTTAGAGTCATCCTGCCTTCTTTCTCCATCCAGCCAATTCAACCTTCCACCCAGCCACCTTCTGAACCATCCATTCCTCCAACTAGCAAAGGAAAATCTCCCTTGAACCTCGAGAAATAGCTGTATCTATCAATTTTTGATAGGGTGTATATTTCCTATACGTTTCACTTTTGTATGTGAATTTTGTACTCATTTTCAAACCTTATTTTTCTGTGGAATCTTCTTGCTTATCTTCCTTCTCTCTTCTTTTTGATAATCCCAAAGGGGGAGCAATCAGGGAGATCAAGCATATGAGTGGGTGAACTGAATCTACATATGAGCCCATGCTGGCTATTTACTACATGCATACATATACACAGGGGGAGAAATTCTGACTATATATCTAAGTTGAAGCAATGCTGAAAGGGGAGAATGAATTGTATTATCTGACTTATATTATATGGGGTGAAAGACTTAGTTATATAAGATCTATTTGATATTCAAACCTTGTTTTATCTTTGGGAATATATTCTTTTTATATAGGGGTAGAATAATGAATGACATACTATCTTATCACGTCATTTATGTCATTTATTTGTGATTATCAAAAAGGGGGAGATTGTTGAACTCTCTGTGAGATGGTTATTTTAATAATCACAAATCTTATTTTTATTTATTTCAATATAGTCTTTTGTTTGAGTTGTTCTAAATAAGTTTATATATGTTTAAATCATGTCTACATATGTTTTTCTAGGTTAATTTATGTTTTACAGTTGACCTGGAAGTATTCTGGATTGAACAGACACTTTGTGAGAATTCCTTGTCTTGACTCACCGTTAGTTAGTTTCCTGTTGCATCGATGATAAACGGTTGCACCGATGATGAACGGTCGCACCTATGATAGGAACTGTCGCACCGATAGCAACGGTCGCACTAATGAAGAGCAAGTCACCGATGACAATGGTCTCACCGAATGTTCGCACCGATGAAGAGCAAGTCACCGATAGCAATGGTCTCACTGATGAAGAGCAAGTCACCGATAGCAACGGTCGCACTGATGGCTACCGATGATCACGAGTCACCGATACCGATGATCATGAGTTACCGACACCGATGATCATGAGCTACCGAAACTGATGAATATTCAAAATGAATCACCGATCTAATAACTCACTGATCTCATGACTCACTAATATTCATGAAAACAGTTTGAATTTCTATAAACTCTTTTTTAACTCAAACAGTCATATTTTATGTTTTTAATGCAATTAATGATATTTAATGTTAGTTGTTGGAATTTCAGGGAACCGTACCTCTTACCTATGAAAAGGTAATCATTCCCATTGCGGGAGACAGTGGAATAAAAAGGAAGATTGAGCTGCAGTAAAATGGTGTGCGTGAAAAGGCATAGAGATAGACTTTTTCCATATACATACATGAAAAGAAGAACACATGAGGAGCTCAAAGAAGAAATTTACAAGATCTTCAAGTAACTCTCATGCATGAAACCCAGCTCTACTGAAGAACACATGAAGAACACTGGAAACCAGAGAACACACTCACTTGTGAAGGAAACCAAGCTGAACCACGATACTCTGTTTTTCAACAGAAAAACCAGAGAAGGACTCAGAAGCATTTATACTGAATCCAACGAGTCCAGAGCTCCACTACTAATCTCTAGAGATTTTTAAACTCTTACCTACTCTCTCTAAGTGATTCATTTATTTTTGAGCAGTGTGTGTATTCTATATACTTTACACACACACTGTCTCCTGTGCTGAACTGGAGGATACTAAATCTCCATTCCAAACTCTCTAAATCATATTGTATCCCACTAAGGATAGTGGTAGAGGTCAAGTGTGACCTGGATAGCCTGTGTGCTATTGTATTTGTTTTCCCACGAAGAACTGTGGTAGAGGTCTTACGACCTCGACAATATTATACTGTTGATTAACCCCGATCCAAGGTGTGGATCAAATTTATATAAGTTGTTTGAGAGGACTAAGTCTCTGCTTGAGACCGAACCTCTTGGTTATATCTACTGTTCTTTTTAATATAATTCTAAAGTGTACTACATATATCTTTTATATTCCACTACTATTACTTTGAAATACAAAACTATTTTAAAGTTACTTTGATAGTTAAATTAGAAAGTTTGTATACTTGTTGTGAACCAGTAGGTTAGCTTCAAAAGCTAATTTAATCATGTGATTAAATTGACTGATATCTAATCAATCTTTAAGAATCCAATTGAACATTTACAATCTGTATAAACTCACTACAGTTTAACTTTGTTTTTAAATTGGGGGATTTTAAGAGAAACCCTTTTTAACTGAAATTTTAATTGGAACTCAATTCACCCCCCTCTTGAGTATCCACTCCGACCAATACTACCAATGAAAAAATCAATATTTATTTCTTGATTATGTATTTAGTCTATATAATTCTCGGATAAACATATTAAGTTAGCCTCATACTATGGATATAGAGACCTAGACCCCAACAACGTAGATCCAGTGCCTTCACTACTACAAAACAAGCATTTAATATCACTAGTATTTATCAGCACTAGAAAACCAAGTGCTCATAAATGGTATCTTTATCAGTACTAAAGAAAACGCTGATAAATTTAACATTTTATCAGTGCTTTTTTTAGCGTTGATAAATGGTCTCTTTATCACCTCTTTATTTTTAGCGCTAATAATGGGTACCCTTTATCAGAACTATATTTTTAGTTCTCATAAAGGAATCCTTTATCAGCTCTTTTTTAACACTGAAAAAGGTCCAAATAAATAAAATGGAATAATAAAATAAATAAAAATAAAAAGGAGTTTTTAAAAAAAACATAACAAATTTTACAATTTAAATAATTATTGATAAAAATGAATAAATTGATTATACTATATATAAATTATAAATAATAATAAATTATTTGTATTAAATATATAGATATATGAAAAAATGAAAATTAAAAAAATTGAAATAAAAATATTAAATTGAGAAAAATATTAAACATTTTATTAATTAGATGATTATTAATAATGTTAATAAATGGTATATATTAAATCGATATATATATATATATATATATTAATGCATATAAATATGATTTATATAATATAAATTATAATTTATGCTTTACATTAAATAGTAACATATTTAGTGAATAATAGTTTATAATTAATAATTAATATGAATTAAAAATACTTACGAATTGAATTGAGTAAAGGACATAATTGAATGCTGCTTTATTTTTCAATTTATAACATAAATCAAATGTATTATATTGATTTCATGTATACGTAATTAATGCATTTTTATTTACATGTTAACATACACAAATATTTTTTTGGAATTTAATCAATCTATATTATTTAATTTATATAAATTTATTTACTATGTTTTTATATTTTCAGTATTTATTCATCTTCATTTCAATATATATCATTTTTTAATGATTTATATTAATCAAAGTCACCCAAATTTCTAATATTTCACTCATTTTTAATTAATAAACTTTACTCATTTTTAACATGGATGAACTTAAGATTAGATATTCATTTACAATGTTAAAAATACATTTGTAAAAAAATATTTATAAATAAATATATTTATAAATGTATATCTACTATTTGGATACATTTATAATTATAAATAAATAAATAATATTTGTTTAAAAAATATTTCTAAAATTATAAATAAATAATTATAAAATTATAATAAATTTATTTAAATAATGAATATATTTACTATGTTTATATTTATATAATTATATTATTATATATAATGTTATAAATATTATTTTTAAAAAAATTATATAATTATAAATAAATACTTATATATTCAAGTATTTATAAAATTATTATTTTATAAAAATTATTATTATAAGTATTATAATTATATATAATAATTTTAATTTTTTTTAAAAGTAATATTTTTAAAAAAAATTATTATAAGTATATATCGGTGTTTTCTTAGCGTTGATAAAGATTGATTTTATCAGCCCTTATTAACTTAGCACTAATAAAATGTATCTTTATCAGTACTTTTTTAAAGCACTGGTAAGAAAGTCATGATCTATTTTAAGAACCCTAAACATCATGAATCAGTTGGCGATATCTGAAGCTCTTGACGGAAGAGACCAGTTATCGGTGCTCCTCGTTCTTGAATCCAAGTTCAAATCTAGTTATAATCAAGGCTCTAACTATTCTAAGGCATGAATCAAAGTCTCAAGCGATTCAAGGGTTGAATACAACAACAACTCAAATGAAACCTAGGTTTTTAGATATCGATAATTTCCATCAGTTATCTACTGAACCTTATCATCCCACATCTGTGTATCCCATAAAGTATAGTTTCAGTATATTATAATAAAACAACCCTAAATTCGTTATTTTTTAGATGTATTGAAGTATCATCTTCCCTGATATCATGTGGGTCTCCTTGGGACAACATTTGTACTGTGTGACTTGAAATATATCAAACTAAATGTTGGTTCATGTTGTTGTGAGGTATAATAGGCTCCCAATTCCTATATTCCATGACATATACCTCTTTTTAATTGAAAAATTTTGAAAAAATCATCCATATAACGGTCGGTGTTTTCATTTATTTGGAATATTACATTAAAAATAACTTATATGATGAAATATATGACATCTTTGGGGTCTTATAATATGTTATTCAGTAACGGACATTGAGAGGGTTGAGTGAGGAAAAACTGAAATATAGGGTTATCCCCTTCTATTTGAAATCTAATTCTAGAAGTTTTTTTCCAAAAAATTGATGATGAAATATATGACACAAGGGAACAACTATATAATGATTTTTTCATGAAATGTCTTCCAAGGATAATGAGAATTGAAATGTGGTGTAAATTTAATGGATTTATTTAAAATGACTATGAACTACTTCATGAGGTTTGGGATAGATTTAGGGGTTAGTTATGAAATGTAACAATACAATGATTCTGATGAATCTATAAAATTAGATGAGAAAAATAATTATATATGTTTTATTTGTTGTCTTATTTATTTTAATACTTCTTGTAAAAAATATAGTATTATTATTTTTTATTTTTGAAATATTTCTATTTGAATTTAAATATTATGAATTAAATGATATAAAAAGAAAAATCAAATAGGTTTAAGGTTCTATAATCCTTAGACAATATTATACAGGAAAAATGATTTTGATATAAAATTTAACTGATATTTTGATTTGGTTGTTGAAATATATTCATAAAATAAACAATTAGAATGAGTCATTTTCTAAGAAAACCCTCAGCATCATGGTGTTATAAGAAAAAAATTACTATTTCATTATGTGGTTTAAAAGAATAGTACATTATTGATAGAATTTTTTATTCTAAATCATATAGGATTGATCAAAAAATTTCTAAATTTGATATTTTATTTGAAAAGTAAATTATTTAACAAGAAAAGTTTTTTATTATTTTAATTTTAAATAATATTATAAATCATTCAAGAATAAATATTACACCAATATACTTAACTAATTTTGATAAAATAAAATATTAACATCTATTGATGTAAATTTTTTAAATAAGTTTTAATTGAATCTATTTTGTTAAAAGAAAAATTATTTTTCATGGAAAAATAATTACAGCTTTAGAATCCCACTTCAAGTCAACTTTATTAGTTTCTATTTAATAATTTAATGACATGATATGTTTATTGTGGATTCATAATTTTATTGAATTTTATATTTTATGAATATAAACTTAAATCCATTTTTTATGTCTTTATAGTGGTAATATGATTCCCCATAGATGTGACCATATCAATTACATGACATAAAAAATGTTTCATTACAATACATTGCCATGAACCTTTATGTTAAGAGTTTTATGAAATTAAGACAAAATATTAACTAAAACTCATGTATTTTTAAACTAATTGTAATTTTTGGAACAATATATACAACAACTTGATCCATAATAAGGCTTTATTATTCTTATTTAGATCATGCCCCTCATGTCACATTGTTCTTATCCAGATCAAGCTCCCCATATATAGATTTGATCCAATTATCATTTTTTCAGCCTATACAAATGATTTAGGCTCTACTTGGGATAAAAATGAGGTTTTTTAAGAGTCTTACTCCTTCAAGGTTTCCCAAAAAAAATTTCATCACCAATGAAATTTTATTAATTTATTTAATCCTTTATAATATATCTTGTAGTTGATATAAGTATAGCCATCTTTGAAATGATAAAACACTCATTAATACTTCTTAAAAGTCACTTCATTTATTTCATTACACATCTAATAAATAGTTTTTTTTAAATTTAATCCATCTAAAAATAGATCCTTCTTTAACACATTCCTTTGGTTCTACTTATGTAATCTCATATTACCATCCATATAATTCTCAAAAATGGGAGACATTCTCCTTTGATAATGAATATCTTATGTTTATTTATTCATTTGTTATACAAAATGAATATTTTATGAACCCAGTAGGATATATTTACTTTATCTTAGATGATTGAAAGATTCAGTACAATATATCTTATTTTCTCCTCATCCTCCTCTCTCATTGATTGATTGTTTGGAGAAATCTATTTGGTTTTTTATCATCATTATTTATTTATCGCCAGTATATTCCTATGGTCAACAATATTTTCATAGTAAAATAATTGTCGATAGAATTAATGTATTGTTTCATATTTATGTTTAATTTATTTCTTTTCATTATTAATCATATAATAATTATTTTTTATATATAAGTGTATTATTTTATTTTATTTGGTGTGGTTTGTTTAAATATGCTCATGCTCATGAGTGAGTGGACTTAGATCCTAGAACTGAGATAATTATAATAAGGAAATGCATAAAAAATTCATACAAACATCAATAAAAGGTTAATCCCTGCATATTTAATTAATTTTTTCATCATATTATCTAATTATTTTAAATTAATTTCATTATCATTTTTATCAAATACTTATTTAGTTTTTTCACATATCTTTGGGTAAGTCATATATTTCTTTCAACTATCTGAAACAAGTCCAAAAATAGATAAAATGTTTGTTTCCTCTAATTTTAACACATTTTTCTATTTTTTTATCTTTCTTTGTTGAACTTCCAACAGTGCATATTGATTCGATGTTATTAGCTGAAAAACATTTCTCATTGTTGAAATACTCTGCTATTCTTACTTTCAATAATGAGAAAGGTTTTTTAGATAAGAACATCAAGTCAATATTAATTTTTGGAAGTTTAACATAGAAATACAATTAAAATGTGGTAAAATTGGAGGTTAATATTGTATTGAAACTTTTGGATGCATATTAATCAACCACACATCAATCCGACACACAATATGACCGGTATGACTCCAAGTGCTTCTTTTAATTTAAAATTGACATTTATTTTAGTAAAAAGGATAACTAACATACATAAAAAAATAAAACATATTCTGATTATTTTTATACTTTAGGTAAATGATCCAAAAGTCATTTAAGATGTATAGGAATCAACTTTACCTCAATTCGACACACATTGTTATCGTTATGACTCAATGTGTCCATTGTGAGTTTAAAATCAACAGTTTAGTTCAAAAAATTTCACTCACTGAAAACTATTAAAACACCCTCATAGTTTCATCAAAATTTATGAAATCAATTAATTATACATTTCTTATGTGTAGGAATCATTCTCACATCAAAATGATACATGATGTGATCACTATATTTCAAAGTTCATTTTTTTAGTTCAAAATGAAATTTTAGAAGAAGAAAAATTGATTTACTCATAACCGTGAAAATGAATTTTTATTGTTTTGATACATTATTAAAATGATCCATAAGTTATTTAAGACATATATTAATAATTTGTACCTCAATCTGATGTACTTTTTGACAATTATGAATCCATGTGCGCCTTTTTATTTAAAAATAACATCAATTGTAATAGAAATGACAATTGAGCTACTCAAAACTAATAAAACACATTAAATTTGATTTTATACTTTATTAAAATGATCTATAACTCATTTGAAACTTTTATTAATTATTTTTACTTTAATCTGATGCACGATGTGTCTGGTATGACTCTATGTTTGTCTTTTTATTTAAAAAACACATAAATTTTAATAAAAAGGACAACTGACTTACTCAAAACCAAGAAAACACATTCATATTGTTTTGATACTTTAGGGAAACTGTCCATAAGTCATTTTTACATTTAGGAATTATCCACACCTCAACATGATACATGATGTGCCTGGTATGACTCAATGTGTCCGTTATCAGTTTAAAATTGATTGTTTAGTTCAAAAAATGCCACTCTCTAAAACCTAAGCAAACACGCTATGATTTTTATTAAAATATATTACACTGATTTATAAGTCGTTTTTTACATATATTAATTGGTATCACATCAAAATAATACACAATGTGATCATTATGAGACAAAGTGTGTGTTTTTGTTTTAAAATGAAATTTTAGTAAAAAAGACAAGTGACGTATTCAAAACTAAGTAAACACATTCAAATTGTTTTGATAATTTCTAAAAACAATCCATAATCCATTTTTTACATTTAATAATTACCATAACCTCAATAAAATGTAAATTGTGACTGATATGAAACCAAGTGCATCTGTTTATTTCAACTTGACATCAATTTTAGAAAAAAGGACAACAAGCTTACTAAAAACTAAGAAAATGCATTCAGATTGTTTTGATACTTTATGAAAATAATATATGTGTCATTTATGACATGTAAGAATTATCCACACCTAAATATAATACATAATGTGTCTGGTATGACTCAATTTGTTTATTATCAGTTTAAAATAAATATTTTAGTTCAAAAAGTATCACTCACTAAAAACCCTGAAAACACAATCAGATTGTATTTATAATTTAGGACAATGATTCATAAGTCATTTTTGACTTGTATAAATCAATATCATTTCAAACCAACACACTATGTGACCGGTATGATTCAAACTATGTGTTTCTAGTTTAAAATGGAATTTTAGAATAAAAGACTAGAAAAGTACTCAAAACTGACATAACACATTCGGATTATTTTGATACTTTTTGAAAACGACCCATAATTCATTTGAGAGATGTAAGAATTATCTTCACCAAATACAAGGCACTATGTGACTAGTATGAATCCAGGCATGTTTCTTCAATATATAAGTACAAATTTAGTATAAAATGTGCATTACATCACTAAAACAAAGACAATGAGTCTAGATTGTTTTCTCTTCATTCAAATTATGTATTTGTAATTTTTTTTATTTAATGGTGTTTTTTATTATATGGTTTTCTACTTCAGTGGTCCTATATTGTGCTATTATAACACACTATAGTATTCCCATTTATCATTGCCTTAAAAACACTAATAAATGGTCCTTTATCATCCCTTTTTTAAGTGGTGATAAAGGAAACATATATCAGTGCTTCTACAATATCTGATAAAAGACAATGGATTTTAATCTCACTCTAGTAGTTAGTACTTCTCTAGCACTGATAAAGGCCATTATTAACATTGTTAAAATATTATTTTATAGTAGTTATTATACCATTACAATGGAATAATATACAATGAATCACATGTCAAAGGACGAAAAATTTTAGTAGTCTAGGTAAAATAGATACATACATGAGTCCTACATTACATTTGAATACACAATGTTACAACATATTCTTTTTTAAAAAATAACCTAATTATATCTAGATAATCCATGCATATTATTCATGAGTAACTTCATGGAATCCTAAGGAAAGGAAAAAATAAGGGTGAGATCAAATTCTCAATAAGGGTCAATTACAATTGATGCAATAATGAATAAATGAGAATAATCAATATGGTAAGGTAAATAAATGATAACACATTACATTTAATCAATTACATGACTATCATAACTGGATAAAAAAATAATCAATATGGTAAGGTAAATAACTTAAAACGATGAGATTTAATCAATGGACTAATAATAAAATGAACCAATATAATTTTTCATAGTGAAAATATTATGAATAATAATAAATGAATTCTGAATTCATGAAATTCTTAATTATTGGCCACCATGTTTCATAGGTACCTGGAGCATTTACAGTCATGACCTTTCACAACACAATTTAAAAAATACAGGTTTAAAACCCATTAATTGAGGTTGGTCAACTTATTCATCACATGATACTATCGATGCATCGAGGGGCTATCATTAACCATGTTCCCACCTATGTCTTCAATCCCAAATAATTCCTCATATATAGAATAATCAATTTAATTCTTAAATAATTTTCCTTATCATAAAATATCTGTATTAAGTAAAGAATATGGATTTATCGATATTTCCACGGTCAATCAAATAAAATTCAAAGTCAAATGTTATATGTATAAATGATATATGGTTTAATAAATAATAATATTCATGATAAATAATATGGATATTGATATTAAATGTAATGTTCAATGATCATATGAAAGTGAATAACTTAAGGAGATGTTAATGATTGAGAAAATGATTCAAGGAGTGAATTTCAATACTATACTTGGTTAAAATAATCAAAATTCATCCAAATGAATAATAATTACTATATAAATATGATGTATACCAATTGGATTAAGAATAAATGGTTTTTCATTGATGAAATAAATAGATATCTTCAAAAAAATCTTGATGAAAATAACCTTTTCATTTTGAAAAACATTGTGAAAATGATTTTCTTTGAAAATAATTTTTAAAAAAAATTCCTTAAAAATATATATATGAACTTAAAAATTAATCTTCAAAGAAATGATATTTTTAAATTATATACAAGGTAAAAAATAACATTCCATTTGAATTTTAAAAAGGTTCAAAAAGTGAATTGTTCGAAAAGATACAAGGAGATTCATTTGAAAACATTTTTAAATAAGGAAAATGGATAAAAATGTGTATGAATAAATCATTTTTAATTGGTTGAAAATGTAAAGACCCGTAAAATTCAAGGGAAATTTTTTTCTTAATTTTCTTTGAAATTTTACAAGAACGCGGTTTCTGACGGCACCTGATTCCGAGGCCCGGAGTGCCCGGAATCAATTTCCGAAGATTGGCTCAGGTACGTTCAGTGAACGAACGAGCGGAAATTTCTAACTTTTGATCCGGTGCTCGGAATTGAAATCCGAGGTCACCGATGAACTCGCAGCGCCGATATTCGCTTAAGGAGACCTTTTCCGAAGTTTCGTTTATTGCGGGACAAAAGTTAATTTTTGGGAGAATTATAAAAAGTTTAATAAAAATGTGGAACACTTTTTATTTTATTTTTTTTATTAGTTAACTTCTCCCAATGGGAGTTAAAGGTGGGACCCACATCCACTTAACCTCCCTTGGGAGGATTAAGTGTGGTGGGGCCCACACGAAACCCAACTTTTCATCTTCTCCCAAACTCCCTTAACCCCTCTTTAAATGACATGACAATTGTTATTTAATTTTGGAGTTATCCTTTTTGAATTTCAAATCATTGAAATTCATTTGTTAAGTTTGTGAATAAAATAAGTCTCAATCTTATTTTATTTGGGTTAGTTGTGTTTTTCCATCTTAAGAGGATTTGAGAGCTTCTCCTTCATCTTCAAGCTTTGACGAAGAACGCTCAAGCTTTGACGAAGAACGCTCAAGCTCCGACGAAGAACGCTCAAGCTTTGACGAAGAACGCTCAAGCTCCGATGAAGAACGCCGCTCCTCTCTTCTTCGTCTTCGGTGTCAACGAAAGGGAACGCCGCTTCCTCCTTGGATTTCCTTCGTCGGCATACGAAGATTCGCCAATGACGTACCTCTTCGGACATACCTCTTCGTCATCGGATTTGACGAACGACAACCGCGACGCCCGACCTCCGCGACGTTGTCTTCCGCGGGTCGTTGACAATCTTCAAGCTTGAACCCAAGGTAGGGGTTGTTGTTATTGTTTATTTATTTATCCTTGTTCGTGGTTCTAGTATGACTAACATGAGGTTTATATTTTTGTGTTATTGTTTAACGTGAGGGGGCCGGACCGCATGAACACGGCCGAACCCCCTCCTTCGTTCTTGATGTTTTATATTGCGGATGAAACAAGGTGGCGTGGTGCCGTCGCACCACGCGGTTATTCGCCCGATTATATTGCGCGGCGCCGTCGCGCCGCGCCGTGGAAGAATCATCAAGAACGCGACGCCGTCGCGCCGCGTTGAAGGAAATCAAAGGCGCGACGGAGGAGCGCGGTGCCGTCGCACCGCGCCGGACGACGAACACCACGGCCGGTTCCGGGCCGCGGCGGGACGAGAAGACCGGCGTCCGGGCCGCCGGCGTCGGAAGCCGGAAAGGGGACCGGATTTTCCGGTCCCGTTGGAGAAAAACCAGCTGGCCGGCCGGATGGACAAAAATCCGGGGGAATTTAATTCCCCCGGCAGCTCAAAAGCCCCCCCATTTATTTGGGGGTGGGGGGCGGTTTCCTTGAGGGGGGCAGGCGGCCCCCCCGTCTCCCTTCAAAGCAGGCCCCCCACGAAGGGGGGGCGGTTTCCAAAAAGGGGCGCGGCATAATGTCGCGCCGCCTTTCCAAGAAGCGGGGGGCTTTGCCCCCCCCCCCCCCACCCCCCCCCCCCCCCCCCGCGCGCTGCCTCCGTTCGGCGCCAGGCCGCCGTGGCCGCCGCGCCGCCGCGCCGGTCGGGTCGACCCAGGGGGGGTCGGGCCGGGTCGGCCCGGACCCGGACCCCACGTTTCGAATCAGTTTCGGTCTTTTGGCCATAACTTGAGCCACGGACCTCCGATCGACGAACCGTCTGCGGCAACGCGATCCTTGGATCGAGACGGTCGTTTCGGTATATCGCACTCAAGAATTCGAAAGACTTTGAGTTCGGCCGGGTTGGTTCGTTCACGAAACCAACCGGGCCTTCGGAGCGGAAACGCTCATATCTTGAGCTACGGACGTCCGATTGACGTGCCGTCAGTTTTGTTGTGTTCCTCTTAGTGAGACGGTTCTTTTGGCATGCTCCGCCTGAGGTTTGGACGCAGGTGGAGTATGGTCGGGTTGGTTTTGCCTTAAAAACTAACCGGGCCCCAGGGACGAAAATGCCAATAACTCTCAGACCGGGCGTCCGATCGACGCGCCGTCTGTTGCGTTGAGTTCCTGTTGACGATACGGAACTTTTGGATACATCAACTCTGGACTTTGTGACAGTTGATGTATCAGCCTCTCGGCTCGTGGAGCGGATCCTCCGAACGAGCTTGCTGTGTGCGGGAACCCTAGTGCTGGTTGCGACTGTTACTGTGCTACTACTGCTACTACTGCTACAGTGACTGCGACGACGACAGTACAGAGATCCTGTGTGGATTCGACGACGACGACTACAGCACTCAGTGATCCTGCGTGGATCAGTGCTACAGGTCCTGCGTGGGCCCGATCCTGTGTGGGTCTGATCCTGTGTAGGTCACTGCGGGGGTTAGTACCTATCGATCCTTCGTGGGTCCGACGACTTAGATGGTTCAGTGATCATCTTTATCGTCATCCGAAGAAGTATATTTGTGTGAGCTAAATCTTATGTTTTACTCGATAGAGGTGGTGCGCTTGGTTGTAGCGGCAGACCTGCGATACTAGAGACGAGCGTACGGAGTACGAAGACCGTGTAGCCAGCTGAGACCTGAAGACAGCTCGACCGACTCGACTTGGAGTGAGTCGACTAGCCCAGTGGACGGAGCGCCCGGTATTTGGCGGCAGACCCACGGCGGACGGAGCGCCTGGTAGTTGGCAGCAGACCCGCGGTACTCGACTGGAGGAGTACCTCTGTAGGCTATTTGGGTGAGCGCCCGGTATTTGGCAGCAGACCCTCAGCGGACAGAGCGCCCGGTAGTTGGCGGCAGACCCGCGGTACTCGACAGGAGGAGTACCTCAGCAGTCTTAGGTTAGTGAGCAGTATCTCAGAGTCGTGACAGGACACTGTACACTTCAGAGATGGGGCTCTTCAGTAGTTACGTTTTTTATAATGAAAATCCTGTGTGAGCTGAATCCTGTTACTTTCCTGTGTGGATTGTGTTGTGCTATCCTGTGTGGATTACGTTTTGCTTTCCTGTGTGGAATACGTTTACTTTCCTGTGTGGACTGAGTTGTACTTGGGCTCGGAGGTTGGAGCGTATTTGAAATTGATGACTTAGGTATATGTATGGGCATATACCTAAGCAGTGTCGGTTGTTACTTCGTGATTGTACCTTTCTTCGTGGTTTATCCTTTGTGGATTTGAGAGACCTTCAGGGGTCTCGGGGTCCCTACTGAGTAGCTTATACTCACCCCTACACGGGCTTTGCCCGCACTACGTTGTGTTGGTTGCAGACGACGGACAGCGTTGATCTTAGCTGAGGCTTGCAGAGCAGGACGGTACCTGGAGGTGGACCACTAGGCGGGACGTGTTCGGAGCGGACGGCGGGACCCGTGGAGCAGTGGAGCTATCTGTACCCACCCTTCAGGTGGGATTTCCAGTGGACAGCTCGGCGTAGCGGCTTTTACTTTTCAGTTTCTGTTTTCCCTTTCGAGTTGTACTTTACTTTCAGTTTGGGTTTGTATACTGGCCCATTTACTTTTCCGCACTTTCAGTTGTACTCTGCTTTTGCTTAGTATTTACTTTCCGCTTGCTTACTCTGTGGTGTTTGTTTACTTTACAAAGGCAATGCCTTCCCTTTTTACCGGGATTTACGCCTTGGTGCTATTCGCCAGCCCCTGGCCTATAGAAGGCGGGCTTGGGGTAGTCACGGCACGGACCCCGAGGGCGGGTCGTGACAAATTGGTATCAGAGGAGTTCGGTTCTACCGCGAACTCTGATCTTTTCTATGTGAAGCAATAATGTTTAGCGTATTGAGTGTGGTTATCAGTCCAGTGTTGGTGCGGCGGCCGACGTATTCGTACACCAGGACCCTGACTTCTGATTTCCGACTTAATGCACGAAAACATTGATTGCGTGTGTGTTTCAAAGTTTTCTTTGTGATTACTTATATCAGCTCACCAGGTATACTGTTCTGACCATGGAGCACCTGTTTTCTTTTCAGGATGGCCCCATGACGGCAGCCAGCTAGGGTTCCGAGAGTCGAGTGTGACGACAGCCCACCGAGCGACGAGGCTTCGGTGCAGGGCCCTTTGTCAGCAGTGGCACCGGCGGTAGCACTACCCGCCGAGCCCCCGATGTTTCCAGCGCCAGCCACTGACGATGCACGTCACCTCAGCGCACTGCATGAGTTTCAGCGCCAGCGACCACCCAGGTTTCGCGGGGAGACGGATCCCCAGGCAGCAGAGGACTGGCTGGAGGCAGTGGTACGAGTGTTTAGGCTAGTGAGGACACCAGCAGACCTCATGGTGATCCTCGCTGCGAGCCTACTACACGCAGCAGCAGGACGATGGTGGAGCTTGATGCTCCAGGTGCACGATGAGGCATCTCTACTTTGGACGGACTTTGAGAGTCTCTTCCGCTCAGAGTTCGTCCCAGCCACCCTTCGTGCGGTGTGTATCGAGGAGATTCTTCAGCTGCGGCAGGGCAGCATGACGGTCGCTCAGTACTCGGCGAGATTTACTGATCTCTCGCGTTACTCGACCGACATGGTACGGGACCCATTCTTCCGGGCCCGGACCTTCGAGCAGGGTTTGAGACACGAGATCAGGGCATCGCTGATCTCCCTCAGCATACCGACTCAGACAGGAGTACTGGAGCGGGCCCTTCTGATTGAGAGCTTCCTTGCTGAGTCTACACCAGCGCAGCGACCCACCGCAGGCCGGCAGATAGCGGAGTCTTCAGCAACAGGTAGCCGACGGATGACTCAGGGTTCCAGGCAGACCAGACCTACCGGTGGCCGACTGCACGACTCAGGATCAGTTGTGCGGGGGAGCCGGGGTGGAGTCAGAGCCAGGCGTGCCGAGAGTGGGCAGTGTTACTCCTGTGGCGGGATTGGTCACATGGCTCGAGACTGTCCGACCCGCCATGCTGTTGATCAGCAGTTAAGTGAAGAACCTCCCAGGCATAGGCAGAGGTTCGACCGTGGAGGTTTGCAGGGAGGAGGCGGACGAGGCCGAGGAGCTGGCCGAGCAGCAGGTGGTGGGCGACGCTTTGAGGCTCTACCACCACCACCACCAGGAGGTCCGCCACGACCACAGGGAGTAGGTGAACATGCGAGAGCTCAGCTTAAGGCAGCCGAGGCCTTCGATCATGGAGCTCTGGGAGCCGATGGACAGGAGCAGAACTAGTGGATACATCCTTTGTACTTCTGGTTCCTTGTTGCATTTGTGTAGCGTCTTGTATTATGAGCTGCAATAATAAAAGACGCATACCTTTGTGTTATTTTCGTTCCTGTCCTCTTTTGTGATGTTACTAAGAGGTTCCAGTTTTGGCTGTTGACTTGACCCTCACTTGTGAGACATCTACTGGAGGAGACCCTGTTACCACACACTGATGCCGACAGTGTGACTCAACCCTTGGAGGCGAGAGTAACGGTTGAATCTCTTAGTAGTAGCGTCGAGGCCTTACGACGTCATCCTTGGTATGGATTAGTATCATCCATGTTAGGATTGACTGTATTAGGCAAAGAATGTGGTTCATCCAGGGGATGGGACCAGATTTCTCTTATCGGCAAAGAAGAAATCTTGCAGCTCTGGTGGGACCGGAGATGGTCCAGGCCACGACAGAGAAGGTCCAGGTCATCCAGGAGCGGATGAGGACAACACAGAGCCGGCAGAAGTCATACGCTGACAGGAGGTGGAGGCCACTGGAGTTCAAGGATGGTGACCACGTCTTCTTGCGGGTCTTACCTCGACGTGGTATTCGGAGATTTGGCCGAGGCGGCAAGTTATCTCCGCGCTTCATCGGACCCTTCCAGGTCCTCAGCAGGATTGGTGAGGTGGCTTATCGCCTGGCTCTACCACCTCAGTTGCACCGGGTGCACGACGTCTTCCACGTGTCTCAACTGAGGAGATACGTGCACGACTCGACGCACATCATTGACTATGGGGAGCTTGACGTTGACGATGGGGCGACTTTTACGGAGGTCCCGGTGGAGATAGAGGATCGATAGGAGCGGGTCCTGCGTGGGCGATCGATTTCTCTTGTGCGCATCAGATGACAGCACGGTAATCTCCAGGAGAGCACATGGGAGCGGGAGGCTCAGATGCGTGCTCAGTACCCACATTTGTTTCCCTAGTTTTTGATGTATCTTTATGGGGTCGTAAAGCCCTGAGGTGGGAGTAATGTAAAGACCTGTAAAATTCAAGGGAAATTTTTTTCTTAATTTTCTTTGGAATTTTACAAGAACGCGGTTTCTGACGGCACCGGATTCCGAGGCCCGGAGTGCCCGGAATCGATTTCCGAAGTTTGGCTCGGGTACGTTCAGTGAACGAACGAGCGGAAATTTCTAACTTTTGATCTGGTGCTCGGAATTGAAATCTGAGGGCACCGATGAACTCGCAGCGCCGATATTCGCTTAAGGAGACCTTTTCCAAAGTTGCGTTTATTGCGGGACGAAAGTTAATTTTTGGGAGAATTATAAAAAGTTTAATAAAAATGTGGAACACTTTTTATTTTATTTTTTTTATTAGTTAACTTCTCCCAATGGGAGTTAAAGGTGGGACCCACATCCACTTAACCTCCCTTGGGAGGATTAAGTGTGGTGGGGCTCACACGAAACCCAACTTTTCATCTTCTCCCAAACTCCCTTAACCCCTCTTTAAATGACATGACAATTGTTATTTAATTTTGGAGTTATCCTTTTTGAATTTCAAATCTTTGAAATTCATTTGTTAAGTTTGTGAATAAAATAAGTCTCAATCTTATTTTATTTGGGTTAGTTGTGTTTTTCCATCTTAAGAGGATTTGAGAGCTTCTCCTTCATCTTCAAGCTTTGACGAAGAACGCTCAAACTTTGACGAAGAACGCTCAAGCTCCGACGAAGAATGCTCAAGCTTTGACGAAGAACGCTCAAGCTCCGACGAAGAACGCCGCTCCTCTCTTCTTCGTCTTCGGTGTCAACGAAAGGGAACGCCGCTTCCTCCTCGGATTTCCTTCGTCGGCATACGAAGATTCGCCAACGACGTACCTCTTCGGACGTACCTCTTCGTCATCGGATTTGACGAACGACTACCGCGACGCCCGACCTCCGCGACGTTGTCTTCCGCGGGTCGTTGACAATCTTCAAGCTTGAACCCAAGGTAGGGTTTGTTGTTATTGTTTATTTATTTATCCATGTTCGTGGTTCTAGTATGACTAACGTGAGGTTTATATTTTTGTGTTATTGTTTAACGTGAGGGGGCCGGACCGCATGAACACGGCCGAACCCCCTCCTTCGTTCTTGATGTTTTATATTGCGGATGAAACAAGGTGGCGTGGTGCCGTCGCACCACGCGGTTATTCGCCCGATTATATTGCGCGGCGCCATCGCGCCGCGCCATGGAAGAATCCTCAAGAACGCGACGCCGTCGCGCCGCGTTGAAGGAAATCAAAGGCGCGACGGAGGAGCGCGGTGCCGTCGCACCGCGCCGGATGACGAACACCGCGGCCGGTTCTGGGCCGCGGCGGGACGAGAAGACCGGCGGCCGGGCCGCCGGCGTCGAAAGCCGGAAAGGGGACCGGATTTTTTGATCCCGTTAGAGAAAAATCGTCCGGCCAGCTGGCCGACCGGATGGACAACAATCCGGGGGAATTTAATTCCCCCGGCAGCTCAAAATCCCCCCATTTATTTGGGGGGGGGGGGCGGTTTCCTTGAGGGGGGCAGGCGGCCCCCCCCCCCGTCTCCCTTCAAAGCAGGCCCCCCACGAAGGGGGGGCGGTTTTCAAAAAGGGGCGCGGCATAATGCCGCGCCGCCTTTCCAAGAAGGGGGGGGCTTTGCCCCCCCCCCCCCCCCCCCCCCCCGCGCGCGCTGCCTTTGTGCGGCGCCAGGCCGCCGCGGCCGCCTCGCCGGCCGGGCCAGGTCGGACCCGGGTCGGGTCGACCCGGTTCGGGCCGACCCAGGGGGGGTCGGGCCGGGTCGGCCCGGACCCGGACCCCCCGTTTCGAATCAGTTTCGGTCTTTTGGCCATAACTTGAGCCATGGACCTCCGATCGACGAACCGTCTTCGGCAACGCGATCCTTCGATCGATACGGTCGTTTCGGTATATCGCACTCAACAATTCGTAACACTTTGAGTTCGGCCGGGTTGGTTCGTTTACGAAACCAACCGGGCCTTCGGAGCGGAAACGCTCATATCTTGAGCTACGGACGTCCGATTGACGTGCTGTCAGTTTTGTTGTGTTCCTCTTAGTGAGACGGTTCTTTTGGCATGATCTGCCCGAGGTTTGGACGCAGGTGGAGTACGGTCGGGTTGGTTTTGCCTTAAAAACTAACCGGGCCCCGGGGACGAAAATGCCAATAACTCTCAGACCGGGCGTCCGATCGACGCGCCGTCTGTTGCGTTGAGTTCCTGTTGATGATACGGAACTTTTGGATACATCAACTCTGGACTTTGTGACAGTTGATGTATCAGCCTCTCGGCTCGTGGAGCGGATCCTCCGAACGAGCTTGCTGTGTGCGGGAACCCTAGTGCTGGCTGCGACTGTTACTGTGCTACTACTGCTACTACTGCTACTGTGACTGCGACGACGACAGTACAGAGATCCTGTGTGGATTCGACGACGACGACTACAGCACTCAGCGATCCTGCGTGGATCAGTGCTACAGGTCCTGCGTGGGCCCGATCCTGTGTGGGTCCGATCCTGTGTAGGTCACTGCGGGGGTTAGTACCTATCGATCCTTCGTGGGTCCGACGACTTAGATGGTTCAGTGATCATCTTTATCGTCATCCGAAGAAGTATATTTGTGTGAGCTAAATCTTCTGTTTTACTCGATAGAGGTGGTGCGCTTGGTTGTAGCGGCAGACCTGCGATACTGGAGACGAGCGTACGGAGTACGGAGACCGTGTAGCCAGCTGAGACCTGAAGACAGCTCGACCGACTCGACTTGGAGTGAGTCGACTAGCCCAGTGGACGGAGCGCCCGGTATTTGGCGGCAGACCCACGGCGGACGGAGTGCCTGGTAGTTGGCAGCAGACCTGCGGTACTCGACTGGAGGAGTACCTCTGTAGGCTATTTGGGTGAGTGCCCGGTATTTGGCAGCAGACCCTCAGCGGACGGAGCGCCCGGTAGTTGGCGGCAGACCCGCGGTACTCGACAGGAGGAGTACCTCAGCAGTCTTAGGTTAGTGAGCAGTATCTCAGAGTCGTGACAGGACACTGTACACTTCAGAGATGGGGCTCTTCAGTAGTTACGTTTTTGATAATGAAAATCCTGTGTGAGCTGAATCCTGTTACTTTCCTGTGTGGATTGTGTTGTGCTATCCTGTGTGGATTACGTTTGGCTTTCCTGTGTGGAATACGTTTACTTTCCTGTGTGGACTGAGTTGTACTTTGGCTCGGAGGTTGGAGCGTATTTGAAATTGATGACTTAGGTATATGTATGGGCATATACCTAAGCAGTGTCTGTTGTTACTTCGTGATTGTACCTTTCTTCGTGGTTTATCCTTTGTGGATTTGAGAGACCTTCAGGGGTCTCGGGGTCCCTACTGAGTAGCTTATACTCACCCCAGCATGGGCTTTGCCCGCACTACGTTGTGTTGGTTGCAGACGACGGACAGCGTTGATCTTAGCTGAGGCTTGCAGAGCAGGACGGTACCTGGATGTGGACCACTAGGCGGGACGTGTTCGGAGTGGACGGCGGGACCCGTGGAGCAGTGGAGCTATCTGTACCCACCCTTCAGGTGGGATTTCCAGTGGACAGCTCGGCGTAGCGGCTTTTACTTTTCAGTTGCTGTTTTCCCTTTCGAGTTGTACTTTACTTTCAGTTTGGGTTTGTATACTGGCCCATTTACTTTTCCGCACTTTCAGTTGTACTCTGCTTTTGCTTAGTATTTACTTTCCGCTTGCTTACTCTGTGGTGTTTGTTTACTTTACAAAGGCAATGCCTTCCCTTTTTACCGGGATTTACGCCTTGGTGCTAGTCGCCAGCCCCTGGCCTATGGAAGGCGGGCTTGGGGTAGTCACGGCACGGACCCCGAGGGCGGGTCGTGACAGAAAACATTTTTGAAAAACTTTTTATAAACTTATGTTCTTAGAAGAGAATAGGTGTTCAACACGAGAGAGAAATGAATTCGGTTTTTCATAAAAACATTTTCTCAAAAATATTATTTACCAAAGAGTGGAAAATGGTACTATTACTTGAAAATGATTATTAATAACCATATTATAAGAAAATTAAATTGTTTATTAAACAATGATCAAATAATTTCCTTCCATGGAAATTCAAATGTAAACAATCCTGAATAAAATGATATTGTGAAGTCAACCCTTGAAAATCATAACATTGAAGTGAGAACAATATGATGAATTGATTAAGTGTATGAGATATAAATCCACATTAATTAATTATAAATACATAAATATATATTAAAAATTCATTATATACATAATCTAGTAATATTAATGATAATGAGGAAGTAATATAACCCAATGAAAAGGAATTGGGTTATGAAATTCTTTACCACCAAGTACCTTTTAATTAAAATTTAGTTAAATGAGATAATTCAAATTGAAACTTAAAATAAACTAAATAATGAATTATTCATGATATTAAATTCCAAGAATGAATTATATACACCATATAAAATAAATTGGGTGTATAAATTAAAAATATTCCTTAATGAAACGTAATTGAGACAAAATCCCTTACCTCATACTTTTCTTTTGGTCATTGTAACAACCCAAACATTTGAATAATACTTTGTTTCCTGAAAATGTTTTTTATATTATATTACACAAAAAAACTAAATCTCATTAATAATGAAATAAGAATATTTTCTTATGAACATTTTTTTTCAACAGTTATATGACCATTGGTTAATATGATTGTTGGAAACAATAATAGTTTTTTGAATGTTATAATTACTTTTTATAAAAAGAATTTATGATAGAAAATTAATATAGAAAGAAGTATATATGGCCTATACTAGTAGAATTTTTTCATAAAAAGCCCATTTTTTGGATATTTGGAATGAGGTACCATCACTGGGATTTTCTCTAGACCAATCCCAATCTATGCTTCAACATTTTAATCTTGAACGAAATCGCCTACGGGAGAATTTAAAATTGATAGAAATCGCCACTCGGGGGATGTTATTTGATAAATCCAAAGATTATATCACCATATCACACCTTACACTTAGGTCATATGCCGACATTATAAGGGGTTATGTAAAAAGTCCTTAGTTACTTTTTTTAATCCATTTGTATACCTAAAATCATTATTTATTATTATAGTAAAATAAACATCATTTTTTAAATTTCAAATGTCAAAATTAATCTAGGATGATTTTTTAGTATTTTTTTCTAATAAGTTCCATATTATTGATGAATATTGAAAGAAAAAGAGTATTTTAAAATAATTTTTATACTTTAAATAATTGATACTGTGAAATGATTTGTGAAAAACAGACATACATGGTTGTTATTATTAAGAAATTTAGAGTCTGATAAGATTAACTTAATTTTAGTGAATAGTAACTTATAAATAATAATATTATCCTTATGTATAGAAATATGACCAATGGAATAGTGACTTCACATAAGTAATTATAAATATAATTTAGGCATCTTCAATGGTAATGTGATATAATAGTATAAGGAAATAATGGTTTTAGAAATTATTAGTTAAGTATTAGTATTTTTCTAGTAAATAATGATTTTACTTGAAAATTAAATTTCTCTTACTTAAAAAATTATTTTTATAAAATAGAGTTCATTTTTGAAATCATACAATTGATATTAGGTTAGGGTGAATTTAAGATAATTCTATAAAATTTTTAATTTTTTAGTGAATAGTAAAATTATAGTTTTTGAGTTTTCGGTGTGTTCAATGACATAATATTGATGTAATATGTAATTTAAAATGATTTTAGAGTCATCTAGATTTAAATATGATATTAGGTGTACTAAGTGTCCAAAACTAGGGACAAATACCATGGTCAATCCCATGGTTTTTTAAATACCACCGATGAGGTGTCCTCCGAAATTAATAAAAAACTCCCTCTATTTTACTATAAATACCCACCCATTCCTCCATTATATTTCATTCCCAATTCTATATAATCGAATCTCCAATATTATTAACATTTAATTATTCCTCAAAAATATTCTTCATGCCCCCAAGGTCCTGACCTTCAGTTTTTATGAGTCACTATTCAATATAAGGGAAATCTCAATTTAACTTTTCCTTTCTTGTTCTCTTTTTATGTTATATGTATTTCAAATTTCCATATCATGTTCTTCTATCCATCTTTTCTATACCTATACTTTATTAATGGTATACCCTTTTACTCTGTCTATTTAACATTTTCTAAAACTCTGTTTCATGCCCGTTATGTTGTTGTATTTTCATCTCGAGATTTCACTCTTTTTATCAATAAATTATTTTATTTCCTTTTGTGAATATCAAGAACTCTATCTTCTCCAGGGTTATTCACATGTATTTACAAATTATATATTTTAATTCTGGGATTAATATACATGAAACCCACCCCCCTTTTCCATGGTATTAAAATGACAAAAGGAACTTATTTTTAAGCACTTTCTAAAACACCATTATTTTGATATGAAATACATTTATTTTATTCTATATGGGTTGTTTATGAAATTTTTGATTATGATCTATATAGATCACATGAAAATAAATAAATATTAAGGGATCTCTTTGATATTTATCTAATGAATTTGTTAAAAAATTAATCTCTAGAGATGACAGGTTTTACGATACCTTGGTGAATAACCTTTTTAATTTTTATGACACCTTAGGACGGACCTTAGTGATATACTTATGAATGTATAAAATAAATGTTTTGGAAACATTTCAAATATATTATTCATGTTATTATTATCATAATATTCCTCTTTCTCATTAATTTATGATATCTACTCAAGTTATTATAATATCCTCTCAAGCTTACACGTAAATGGTTTTCCCTATTTTCCTTTATTGGGCCTTATGGTCACCATTTCATTTGATATATGTCCCCAGGTTACGAGATGCAATAATTTAACATAGGATGAACATTTAAATAATCCTTTCAAGTGTATCAAAAAAATTTAAATTTTTTCATGTATTATGTACCTTATTTCCAACACACTAGAATTTAAATATCCTCTGTTTGTAAAATGTAATGAAACATTTGTGTAATAAAAAGGAAAGATGCCATAGTTTTCATAAAGGATAGTTTAGTTATTTTTGGAAATTAGGATTTTAAAACGTTATGAATAACCCTAATGAAAAGATTAAATATAGGAAAAACATTCTAGTATTTTGGTTAAATATTAAGTAAGTGGTTTCCAAACAAATAATTATTTATCGAATACGAACATGTTGATGTGGCTCTGGAACAGATGTATCTACGGATAAAACACGAAAAGACTGCTTTAAGCTATACTTGAATGGGAACTGGTGTACAAAAATGGGCCTTGCTACACTCCTAGTTTTACACTCCCAGTGGATATTTTTGGTTATTCACAAGATTTTTTTATGAATTATTATGAAGGATTTATAGAGAAATTTAATTGTTCATAAAGAATAAAATGTTTAAGCATGAAGTTTTAAGACAAAAAAATCCTTTAAAGTCAAAAGATTTTTAAATGAAATAAGATTATCACTAAGGTTTTATTCTTCTATAAAATGTTTAAAAATAGGAGGAATCGTGCAAATGGTGATCGCAATAAACTATGTGTTGGTGGCCTTCTAATGAACTCTAGAATATAAACTTTCATGAGAATGATGAAACAACTAACTCAAGTTATGAGAAATAACCTTAATCAAGCTGAGAGACTGGTTTCACCACGAAGGGAACAACTTTATGTTGAGTCCTTTATGGATCAACAACCACCAATGTTCAGTGGATCTACCACCCCATTGATTACAGAACAATGTACAATCTCTATAAGAAATATCTTTTCTGTACTGCATAGTTTTGAATAAGAGAAATTTACCCTATTTGTTTACCACTTAAGGGGAGAAGATGATCAGTGGTGAGAAATGATTAAAAACACAAGACCAATAAGGGATATCGAAGCTATTGAGTGGGAATATTTCCAAAGGATATTCTTTAATAAGTATTTCCCTCATTTGATGAGAAAAAAATGGAGAATGAATTTATCAAGCTAAAGTGTAAGGAAAATTAATCTATGGGTATCTACAAGATGAACATCACAAGACTTTCCTATTACACTTAAATCTTTGTCATGGATACTAATGGGATGTTTGATATATTATTTGGTGGATGAAGACCTCATCTATAAAATAATCTATCCAACCGATACAACGATATATATGAGGGGATAGTACGGAGTGCTATGAAAATGAAACTAGAGTTAGGTGAGACATAGTGGTCTCAAAAATCCAATGAAAAGAAAAGATCAATAGATCCAAGCATGGGGAGGATCTTTGATTAGGGAAGAGGATGAACGAAATTTGAAATTACCACGTGAAATAAATTTGGGAATAAGCATTCGAGGAACTTCCTGCTCAGAAGTGGGAAATGTTACAAGTGTGGAAGAGAAGTCCATATCACTTGAAATTGATGTAGTGAGGTGGAGCCTCAACTTCCCAACACTAAAGACAAAGGGAAGATGGTGTAGGCTCTACCTGAAGTCCAATTCTTCAACTATGGACATATAGGGAACTTTTACAATCACCTTCCAAATATGAGGGCAATGGAGGTAATCACCATCATTCTTAGAAAAGGCCAAGGGAGAAAAGATATTTTTCTATCACAACAGCTAAAATTGAAGCTCCAATGATGTGGTGGAAGGCACTCTTATTGTTCCCTAAAAATCTATAAAGTACAGTGTTTGATTTTGGTTCTACTCATTCCTTTATTTCCTCCAAGTTATCAAAAAATATAGAATTAATCCTTGAACTTCAAAAAGTATATTTATCATTCAAGACTTATTGAGGGATTATCCAAGCATCAATAGTGTTTAAAAACTCTAGTATTTAATTTAGTGAGCACAATATTATAGAAAATATTGTAGTCATTCCCACGTAAGAATTCAACATTATACTAGGTATGTACTGACTCTCAAAGTATAATGTTAATATCAAATGAAGAATAAATTAAATATCAGTAGTCTTGAATGGGAAACCTATAGTTATATTCCAAGGAGATATTTATCAACTATATATTTTCCTAGAAGCACCTCCTCTAGCCTTATTTATGGAGTTTTTCAATGAATATGAAGAATAAAATAAGAGTATAAGGATATAAAATGTCCCCATCATCTAATAATACATTGAGATGTTTCCTAAGGAGTTACCCAAACCTCCTCCAGAAAGAGAGGTAGAGTTCTCCACTATACTCATACCTGCATCTCATCTGATATCAAAGACCTTGTATAGTATGGAAAATGTGGAGCTAGATGAATTAAAGAAACAACTCCAAGATATTTTGGAGAAGGGGTTTATTCGACTAATTGTGTCTCCTTAGGGAGTGTGTGTTCTCTTTGTAAAGAAGATGGATGGATCAATGTAGCTATGCATTGATTATAGATAACTGAATGGGGTCACTGTGAAGAAAAAATACCCTCTTCCAAGAATTGATGACTTATTTGACCAGCTTTGTGGGTCTCAATTCTTCTCCAAGATTCATCTTAAATCTAGTTATCATCAATTGTTATCATCAATTGAGGGTGAGGAAGGAAGATATTCCAAAAAACCTCTTCTCGATCAAGATAAGGGAATTATAAGTTTGTTTTTATGCCATTCAGATTGAATAATGCACCTGCTATATATATGGATTTGGTGAATAGAGTCTTTAAAGAGTGCCTTGGTAATCTTAGGGAAATTTTTATTAATGATATTCTGATATATTCTAAAGGTCACGAGGAGCATGAGGATCATCTGGGGTTATTTTTTAAACTCTATGGAACAAAATTATTTTTCGAAAGTTTAGAAAATATGAATTTTGGTTACAAAAAGTTTCTTTATTGGGGAACATTATAACCAATAAAATAATCTCAGTTGTCTCAGAAAATACAAAGGTTGTATAGGAGTGGCCTCATCCTACAAAAGTAACTGAGATTATTAGTTTCCATGGTTTAGAAGAATATTATAGTAGTTTTGTGAAAAACATTTTATGAAATTAAAATCCACTAACCAAGTTAAATAAAAAATGGGTGAAGTTAATCTAGACAAAGGAGTCTGTGAAAATTTTCCTAGAGTTGAAGAAGATATTAGATACTATACTGGTGTTAAATATTCCCTCTATCAGAGAAGGATTCATTATTTTTAGTGATGCATATCTGAAAGGGTTTGGGTGTGTCCTCATAAAAAATGACAAATTAATTGCATATGCATCTCGACGGCTGAAGCCTCATGAGTATAACTATCCTACACATGATCCAAAGTTGGTTGAAGTTGTTTTTTCTTTGAATATATGAGGAACTATTTTTATTGGTAGAAATTTGATACATACATAGACCATCAATGTTTGAAGTATATTTTCACCAAAAATAAATTAAACATGAGACAGATGAGATGGTTTGAACTTATGAATGACTATGATTTTTCAATTCATTATCATCTCAGAAACACAAACAAATACACTAATGAATTAAGTATGAAAGACCCTATTATGAAGGAAATTATGAGGATTCAAATAGATCCTCTTATCAACGAACTTGTAAAACTGGACATGGGAATCCTAAGGGAAGGGACATCATCAACCCTATCCATAATGATTTCTCAAACATAATTACTAAATAATATAAAGAAATCTCAGAAAGAAGATCTTTCATTTTAGAAGAAGTTTAAGGTTGTGAAGGATGAGAAGTTTCTTAAGTTTAATATTTATCAAGAAGGTGCACTGAAATTTCATACAAGACTATGTATTCCATATATTCTCGAAATAAAGAAATATTTTATGGATAAAGATCATACCTCTACATTCTCTATACATCCTATAAGTACTAAAATGTATAAGGACATTTATGATCATTATTGGTGGGATAACATGAAAAGGAAGATTTCAAAATACACTATAAGGTGCATGGTGTGTTAGCAAGTGAAGGCAGAGAGATCACTTCTTAAAAGGGTATTATAACCACAACCCATACCAGCATGGAAGTGGGAAAATATCACTATGGAATTTTTCACTAGTCTCCTAAGAATATCTAAATGAAATAGTGTGATATGGGTTATAGTGGACCTTCTCACAAAGAATACCCATTTTATCTCTATTCAAGAATATTTCTCTCTTGATCAATTTCCTAGTATTTATGTGAGGGAAATGGTAAGGTTGTATGGAGTACCACACTTTTTCATATATGATTGTGATCTGAGGTTCACATAAAAATTATAGAGAAGTCTTCAACATACATTGAGTACCAAATTGAATTTTAGTATGGCCTATCACCCTCAAACTGATGGCCTATCTAAAAGGAATATTCAATCACTTGAGAAATTGATGAAAACATGCTCAATATAATTTATGGGTTGATGGGATCAACATATCCCATTAATTGAGTTCTCTTACAAAAACATCTTCTATTCGGGAATTCAAATGGCATCCTATGAAGCTCTATATAGAAAATGATGTAGAAATCCTTCTTGGAATGAATCTGGTGAGATAACGCTTATTGGTTCAAATCTTGTGCAATAAATGATAGAAAATGTTCATACCATCCAAAAACACATTAAAGATACTTAGAGTCGATAGAAGAGCTATGCCAACAATCATCGAAGGGACTTGGAATTTGATGTTGGAGACAAAAACTTCTTTAGAATTTCACCTTGGAAAAGAGTCATGAGGTTTGGGAAGAAAGTGAAGCTCAGCCTTATGTACATTAGCCCTTATGATATCCTTGATTGCATTGGATCAATGACTTATCATCTTACACTTCCCTCAAATATAGCTTAAGTTCATGATGTCTTCATGTATCCCTATTTAGAAGCTACATACCTAACCCTTCACATGTACTAAGTCCTGGTGTCGTAAAACTAAAACATGACCTCTCTTATGAGAAGCAGCCAGTGGAGATCGTGGATCATAGAGACAAGTTTCTATGTAACAAGACTACCCACCTCATTAAATTGTTGTGAAGGAACCGAAAATATGAAGAAGCCACATGGGATGTTGAGGATACAATGAGGTAGAAGTACCCACAGATTTTCTCTTCTGAGAGTATGAGTTGAAATTTCAGGGACAAAATTTATTAAGTGGGGAATAATGTAATGATCCAAACTTTTGAATAATATTTTGTTTCCTAAAAATGTGTGTTATATTATATTACACAACAAAACTATGTATCATTAATAATGAAGTAAGTAAATTTTAATGTGACCATCGGGGTTCAAACTTTATATGACTGTTACTTAATATGACCATTGGAAACAATAATATTTTTTTTGAATGTTATAATTATTGTTTATAAATAGAATTTATAATGGAAATTAATATAGAAAGAAGAGTTGATGGACTCTCTCAGTATTATCATGCCATACGTATCCCATTTTTCAGAGCTTGAGAAGGAGGTAGCTTCACTATAATTTTCTCTAAACTAAGCCCAAGCCTTGAACGAAATCTCATGTGGGAGAAGTTCAAGTTGATAGAAATCACTACACGGGTGATGTTATCCGAGATATCCCAAAAATCTATCACTGTTTCACACCTTACCCTTAGGTCATATGCAGGTGTTATAAGTGGTTATGTAAGAAGTCCTTAGTTACTTTGTGTATTCCGTTTGTATAAATAAAATTTTTATTTCTTATTCGGGTACAATAAACATCATTTTTGAATTTCAAACGTCAAAATTAATCTAGGATTGATTATTAGTATTTTTATAATAAATTTCATATTATTGATAAAGGTTGAAAAAATAAAGAGAATGTTAAAATAATCTTTATACTTTAAATAATTGATAGTATGAAATGATTTTCTAAAAATGGATATACATGGATGTGATTAGAATGAAATTTAGAGTGTGATAAAAAAACATATTTTTTTTAATATTAACTTATAAATATTAATATTACCCTTATTAATAGTAATATTACCAATGTAATAGTATCCTCACATAAGGAAGTATAAATATAATTTATCAATCTTGAATGGTAATGTGATATAATAGTATAACTAAATAATTGTTTTAGAAATTATTAGTTAAGTATTAGTATTTTTTGAGTAAATATTGATTTTACATAAAAATTAAATATCTCATATTTAGAAAATTATTTTCATAAAATTCAGTCCATTTTTTAATTTATAACATCTATATTAGGTTTGGGTGAATTTATGATATTTTTATATAATGTTTTTCTTTTCAATGAATAGTAAAAATATAGTTTTTGAGTATTCAGTGTGTTTAATGACATCATAATGATATAATATGTAATTTAAAATTACGGATGAATTGTGTGGATTTAAATATGATATGAGGTGTCCTAAGTGGACAAAACAATGGGAAAATACCATGGTAAAGCCCATGATTTTACAGATACCACCGATGAGGTGTCCTCAGAAATTAATAAAATAATTCCCTCTCTTTTACAGTAAATACCCACCCATTACTCCATTATATTTGATTTAAAATTCTCTATCCTAAAATATTTTATATTATTACCTTCTAAAGAGTCCTACCTATGTTTCCTCGCGCCCCCAAGGTCTAGACCTTTGAGTTTTAGGATCACTATTCAATGTAAGGGAAATCTCAATTTTTCTTTTCCTTTCATGTTCACTTTTTATGTTATATGTATTTAAAATTTAAATATCATGTTCTTATGTCCATTTTTTTCTATCCCTATACTGTATTATGAGCCTTTTATTAATTTTATAACCTTTTACCCTCAATATTTAATTTTTGTTAAAACTGTTTTTAATACCTCTTATGCTGCCGAATTTTCATCTCGAAATTTCTCTCTTTTTTATCAAGAAATTCTCTTATTTTCTTTTGTGAATACCCAAACCTCTATATTCTCTAGGGGAATTATCATGTATTTAAAAATGAAATATTTTATTTATAGGATTAACATACTTTAATCCCACATTTCTTTTATGTGGTATTAAAATGAAAAAAAAGAACTTGTTTTTAAGTACTTTTTAAAAGCCGTGATTTTACTATGAAACCCATTTCTTATATTATCTATGATTTGTTTTTGAACTATTTGATTATGATCTATGTGTATCACATTAAAATACATACATATTAAGGTTGATCACTGATATCTATCCAATGCATTTTGTAAATAAACTAATCTCTATAGATGAAGATTTTTATTATACCTTGGTGAATAACCTTGGTAATGTTTATGACACCTCAAGGATGGACCTCGGTGATATGCTAATGAATGTCTAAAATAAATTTTGTAGAAAATTTTTAAAGATATTATTCACGTTATTATTATAATTATATTCCTCTTTCTCATGCATTTATGATATTTCCTCAAGTTCTTATTGTATTCTCTCAAGCTCACATGTAAACTATTTTCCCGATTTTCCCTTACTAGGTCGTGTACTCTCCCTATCATTTGTTGTAGAGACCCAAATCTTGATGTACATGGACATTACATTACTTTTTCATAATACTTAGTACATAAAAAATAGACACACAAGGACTGTAATAGTTTAGGGTCTTTGGAAACTTGGAATGTAATCTTCTAATCGTGGTGAAAGATCTTCAACATCTCCCATAAAGATCTTCCCCCTTTTTTTCTTACCTAAAACCTTTATTTATATCCTGTGGAAAAGAAAACATAAAAAGGGTGAGCTCAAATGATCAGTAAGGGTAAGCATGGAGAAAATAAAACAAACCATATACATTTGAACATAAAAACATGAACATAATGTTTAAACATAGAAATCTTGAGCAATGACATAAAACATGGCAGTACGTAAGGAAAAGATCAAAATAGATCATCAATCATGATAAAATAGCTTGTAAATAAAACTTTTAATTGTGGAAAAACATTAAGAACATGATATTATTTCCATAGTTTCCAAGGAATTTCTTCCAAGACCATCTTAGTGGACAAAGTCACTTCTCTGAATCGAGTTCACTCCTCGTTCCAGTCCTGTATTACTGAACCAAAGTAACTTACCCTTCCAGCCATGTCTATATCATGAGATATAAATCTTTACCCAATGAATTGGAGGGAGATATAGGTCCCACCCATATCATAATGAAATCATTCTTACTTGTTCCACAAAATAAACTTAAAACATTCCTCATAACCCAAAGAATAAAATGGGTTTCATAAACATCATCCCATCATCTCATAATCCATATAAAACAAATGGACATTTCATCATACGAAAAGTGAAACTATGTAAATCATAGAGACATTAAAATTGAAATATACACATATGAAATAATGTCATCTTAGATGGAAAATGGTTTTGATAAA
The DNA here is from genome assembly GCA_963277665.1 of Viscum album. Classification (NCBI taxonomy): domain Eukaryota; kingdom Viridiplantae; phylum Streptophyta; class Magnoliopsida; order Santalales; family Viscaceae; genus Viscum; species Viscum album. The sequence goes on from CAUJRU010000069.1 coordinate 1,452,747, forward strand.
ACATTTGAAATGAATTCTTGAGGAAAATATCCTTTCTTCTTCAAAATCAATTTCTTTTCACAAAACATCATGCAATTTTAAAAGAAAGAGAATTTGTTGAAAATAATCATGAAATATTTTGGAGGAAGCTTCATGAAAATAAGTCTTTATAAAACCGTAAAAATCCATTCACACCGTATAAGTTAAAAATAAAATTCATCTCGTACTTTTGTCAGAAAAGTCAAGAAGTACCTCGTATGGTAAACAAAAGAAAGATTCCTTCCATACAATGTGGTAAAAGTAAAAAGGATAAAAATGAAATTAAACATACATGGAAGAAAAATAAACATTTTATGAAAACATTTTGAGAACATATTGACATGGATAATAATAATAACCCCAGTAAATACTTACGAATAAACAATCTCGGATAAGAATGAGATTGGAATAATTATCCCTTACCTTAGGTCTGATATGCTTCGTACGTATCCGAACCTCCTGTATAATGATTTAAATAATTTCATTGACTAATTAAAAAATCATATTCATTATTATGATATCATATATGGTTCACTTATGAATTTATATTACCCGTTCTTTTGTAAGTTCCATGTTAAAGCAGTGTTTTGGTTAAAATCGTTTTATTTATCGTACATGTTTGGACTTGTTGTTCTTGGTATTATTACTTATATCCTGATTTACTTAATTCCATAACGTAAAAAATTATTTAAATGTAATATATATTCATCATATACATATATATATATATGATACATCGATAAATGGAATGAAATACACCGTTCATGGAGACGGTAGGCCGTACGTACGCATGAACGCTGTTTTCGTTTCCTTATTGAATTGAATGGAATTAAGTAGATGATATACATATATATATACATAAATCCAGTATCATTATTATGTAATATATTTCATGATTACTTATTATATATACTTTATAATCATTCATGAATGGTTAACATGGAGAATGAATCTCATCGCGTCGTGGAGACGGTAGTCCGTACGTACGCACGAGCGATGATATCATTCCCATGATCGTGGAATTGTATTGAAGTGTATGTATAATATTTAAGAATAAATATCACTGTGCAATAATCATATATAGTTATTTATTTACACCATTATACCCATCCAGGTAAGGTGGTGGTCGAAAACAGATTACACCACGGCATAGAGACGGTATTCTGTACGTACGCACGCGCGTTGACTTCGTTTTCCGTAGGATGGATAGATGGTGAAATAGGGTTTTTTCATACATATAATAACATATTATTATATGAGTGATACTTATTTTATTACTTCATAATGAAACAACTAAAGAAGAAGAAGTAGAAGAATAAATAAAGTTGAAAGAATCGGTAACGGACATTACCTCTTCTTTGAAGCGCCTCTTCTTAACCTCCTCTTATGGCACTAAAGATGATCTTTGAAGAAGACCAGGACCTCTAGGATGTTTCTAGGGAACTGGAGAAGATAAATTGGTAGGGTTTGTCCGAGCATGAAGGCTCAAAGTGGTGTGTGTAAGAGAGGGAGGAGGTGCCCTTTTATAAGGGAGGAGAGGGGCACCTTAGGAAAACTTAAAATATTATTATATTATAAAGTCGTATTCAGTTTTTAATAGCTCAAAATTGATTTATTTCTAAGCTAATGTGGGTATGGATCTAAATCCTCTCATCAAATAGAATTTAGACAAGTTTAGGTTTCTATTTTAACCTTATCATTTAGATTTAACATTATGTTAAATAATTTTACTTTTACCATGTCTTCTTGTTTTCCTACACTATAAGGTTAATAAACTTACTATAACAAGCCAAACGAACCCCAAGTTGTTTTTTATTAATATATATAACTTTATCTAAGTCATTTGGCCTAACCTAAGACTTTTAGGAATAAAATAATAATTAATAATATAATATTTTCTTTAAAAACTATTTTATGTCAATTTTGACACTATTTGGTAATTGATTTTTGTGAAAATCATAACAGAATGATAAGTTCAAAAAAAATTAATTAAATCAATATTAAGATGTCATATTAACCTATAAAATTAGTGGAATTCATATAAAGTCTCAAATTACATTTGTTTGAGAATTTATAACATCAATTATGTCAATATTTCATTAATGAGATAATTATTGCATCATCATTGTGTCATAAATAAATTAAATTATTTAAGGTCTAAAAATTATAAATGAAATTCCATTATGTAATAAATCGTTTTATCTTTCTAATGAATATTTATAGTCGAATTTATCTTATTTATAACCCTATATTAAAAATGTTTTAGTTATTAAACATTGATTTTAACTATTTTAACTATTCTTTAAATAAAATAATATTAAATGTCCTAATCTAATCCAAGTGGGCCTAAATGGTCAAATTTTATTCCTAAGTTTGTTTTTGGTCGAATTACACTTATCAAATAGAATTAGGACATGTGTTGGGGTAATATTAATATCATTTTTACCCTTAATTACCCTATTTACTTTTAACCGTGGTAAATAAAAGTAAAAAGTTACTATTCACCAAAAATTATTTTAATCTCATTGAACCACATTTTAGTCCTTAATATTAACCGTGTCTTTTGTATTTTCTAAATTCAATTCACAGAAGTGGTAAAATTTCATTTAAATGAAAAAGTCAGTTTTTAACTACCACTAAGTGGTTTCACTATTCATCGAAAATTGAAGTTTCTCAGAAAAATACCAAAATTTCAGCCTAAGAATTATTTGATATTCTGAATTCAAAATTGATTTATATTTTTCCAAATTCAAAACATAGAAGTGGAATCAGTTAATTTTAAAATTAATTCCCGTTATCAAAACAAATAGAGTGTTTTTAAGAAACAAAAACTATCAAAAGATTTATACTTGTTTATATCCAATTTCAAAGTGAAATTAATTCCAATGAACAACATTGGATTAAATGGTAAAAATATATTCTAATTACACTTTAAAACCAATTAAAAAGATAATCTAACCATATAAATTGTTGCGATGAAAAAAGCTGTTTTTAATTAAAATATAGCGTGTTTTTACTTTTCATTGAAATATGAAAGTTATCAGAATAATATGAAAAATTTATCCAAAGTAAATTTTTATATCCTGATTCCAAAGAAGAATTTTATTTTTGTCAAATTGAACTTATAGACATGTCAAAAACAAGATTTAAGGTGGGTGTGCCATCAAAAGGCGGGAAAACTGCAATTTTTTAAAAATACATATTTTACATGAAAAATTTATTTTGTTCTCATATCATATTCTAGAAAATGTGTAAGATGAATAATAATGTTATAAAATTCAAAATGTAGTTAATACTATTCATAACAGCTAGTCCATAATAATATTATAACAATATATCATTGTTTAGTGAAACCCGGTATTGCATACTACACACGCTATCGAGGTAGGTCGTGATTGCGTGTAATGCAAGCCAAGAAAAGTGTTGCATATACTAAAAGCTAATGCGGTGTTTCATATAGTACAAGCTAATCTTGGTGTAGTGTATAATAGAAGATCAAATAAATTAAAAATAATAAATCTCATAAAATCTCGGGGTGTTACATTCTACCCCCCTTAAAATTAATTTCGTCCTCGAAATTCGTCGGGGTTCTAAATAGTTTACTATTCATAGAAAGCCACATCATAAAAAGGAATACTAAAACTTAATTTTAAAAACTAAAGTATGAAATGTAACGATTACCCAAAGTAACTCATCACTGGGTTTCCATATAGGAGAACATAGGTGAAAATATTGATATGGAAGAAAAGTCTAACCATCAAGTTCTGATGGAGAGTGGTAGAGAACATGGCTATGAAAAAGGCATCAATCACAAAGCCATAAATTTGTGATGATCTAAGGCACCATCTGATTCATCAGATATAAGAGCACTAGGACAACATTTTTGGTTTTCAATATCATTTCCCTAAAGTTGAAAATTTTGAATTAGAAGAAATACTTGCTTGATTTTGGTAAAATCTCACTTTTGTTCGTGCTTTGAACAATTTACACTTCATCTCTTAAAGAAATGAAGTTGAATTTGTTATTCATGAAGTGTTAACAGATCATTTGAGAGAATGATGGGTCATTCCATCTGTTTCAAACAAAAGGTTAGCAAAAGTTATCAAATATAAATAATTCCATCTATGATGAGGTTAATCATATATGATTCCAAAAATGAACTTATACTTCATATATCATACTGATTAATAAAATAAAACTAGTTTCTACTAACCAGGGACTTCCTGTAGGCCAGTGGTATATGATAAAGTCCAGTTGCATTTCGGTTGTGGGTTTGATTCCCACAGCCTTGTTTGACACGATGGGTTGTCGCTCATCCTGCAAGTTGTCCTTTTTTTTAAAATTACATCATTATGAAATTTCATCGATAATATCGAAAATAGTTCTAGCCTTAAACTAACTTATGTTCAACATAATCCATTTCAAATATTTAGGCTTATCCAAAATACTTCTATCCAAGATTATAGTATAGAGAAAACAATTACTAGAAATGTCATCTACCGAGCATGTGAATACCATCATTTATCCCAGATATATCTTGTTGATCACATTCCAATCATGTGAATACCTTAATCATGTATTCTCTTGAAAATATGAATACCCATTTAACCTTATTTAAAACATGAATAACTCTTTCCACATACCAAAATCCAAAAATTTCTATATACTCAAACCATGATATCACTTTGTCCTTATTTTAGTCATGAGCTCATGATTACTATCATATTATTTTCTCCTTATCCCTTCATTATGCGCATTTCATCTGCTTTCCAAAAATATTTCAATCAATTTTTCATGGTTACCAGTACCATATAATTATTGAAAACCAATACATAGATTTTCCAAAATTCCACAATACCATAAATGAGATTATATGATACTATTTTTAAATCCTGTTACATAAACACTTAATCATTACACAACATCATTTTCATACTCAACATCACAAATAGTGATCTCATGAGACTTACCTTTATCCTTTTCCTTAAGAGGTTGCTCATGTTGATCATCATTAACCCATGGATTAGGGCATTTATTAGCATAATGCCCCATTTCCTTGCACTTGAAGCCTTCAAGTGTTGGTGGAGATTTTTGTGTAGTCTTTTCTCTATTCACATCATTAGCAACCTTTTTCCCATTACTTCGACAATCAACTGCTCGATGACCTTCTTTTCCACACTTAAAACATTTTCTAGTACTTTTTAGGCAATCTCCACCATGCTTCTTTCCACACTTTGAGCATAAAGAAACATTCATCTTCTTTTCACCATTGTTCTGAGATTTCTCCTTGAACTCCATCTTTCGTTTCTTGTCAAAACCAGGAGATGGATATGTTACACCAACTTCCAGTTCTACCTCGATACCATAACATAAAATTTCTTCATAGCTACTAAAGTATCTTATAGCTAATTCCCTTCGAAGACTTGGTTTTAAGCCACTAAAAAATCGATCAACTTTACTTTCAGGTTGGATGATAAATCCAGATGCATACCATGCAAGTCTTGTAAAATTTGCTTCATATATACCAACAGATTCTTCATCCTTCTGCCTAAGCTCAAGAAACTCCTTTTCCATCTTTTTTCGAAGAATACGAGGGAAGTACTTACTGAAAAACAAGTTCTTGGACTCGTCTCATTCCATGGACTCAATTTCATCTCTTTGCATCGTATTCTTGATAAGATTCCACCATTGATCAGCATCACCTTCCAAATGATATACTGATAAGATGATTTTATCAAGCTCATAACATTGTAGAACTGAAAATATCTTTTCAGTGGTACTGATCCATTATTCATCCACTAAGGGATCAGAAGACCCGCTGAATATAGGTGGATGCTTCCTCATGATGGATTCAACAGAATGTTTCTCCTTTCTCTGCTCATTTTGAAGTCCAGAATGATTCATAGCTTGTGTAAGTATAGAAATAATATTTTTCACTCCATCTCCTATGAAATTGGTTTGGTTAGGAGGAAAATCATTACATTGTCCATTACATTGATCAACACGGTTCCTTCGGGTTCCATCCATCGTCTAAAACCCAAAAATAATAGTGTGAGAGGCAAATACCATGACAGGGAAAACAACATAATAAAGGGGGAGTACCTTCAATATCTAAAATCTTAGGTTTAATTCTAATATTGTTAGTACAATTCTAGGACTATAACCTATACGTATCCTTAACCATAGAGACATCCCTAGACATACCATAGAAATATCTCTAGGGATTTCACTAAAGTTTTCGCATCCTAGTTTCTAAAGGTTAACTGAACCTTTCCTCTAATACCAACTGTAGAGACCAAAAGCTTGACGTACATGAACATTACATTACTTTTTCAGAATACTTAGTACATAACAAAAACAGACACACAAGGACCGTAATAGTTTAGTGTCTTTGGAAATGTGGAATGTAATCTTCTAATCGTGGTGAAAGATCATCAACATCTCCCATAAAGATCTTCCCCTTTTTTTACCTAAAACCTTTCTTTATATCCTGGGGAAAAGAAAACATAAAAAGGGTGAGCTCAAATGATCAGTAAGGGTAAGCATGGATAAAATAAAACAAACCATATACATTTGAACATAAAAACAAGAACATAATGTTTAAACATCGAAATCTTGAGCAATGACATAAAACATGGCAGTATGTAAGGCATAGATCAAAATAGAACATCAATCATGATAAAATAGCTTGTAAATAAAACTTGTAATTGTGGAAAAATGTTAAGCACATGATATGATTTCCATAGTAGCCAAGGCATTGCTGCCAAGACCATCTTAGTGGCCAAAGTCCCTTTTCTGAATCGAGTTCACTCCTTGTTCCAGTCCTGTATTACTGAACCGGATTAACTTACCATTCCATCCATGTCTATCTCATGAGATATAAATCTTTACCCAATGCATTGGAGGGAGATATAGGTCCCACCCATCTCATAATGAAATCATACTTACTTGTTCCACAAAATAAACTTAAAACATTCATCATAACCCAAAGAATAAAATGGGTTTCAAAAACATCATCCCATCATCTCATAATCCATATAAAACAAATGGACATTTCATCATAAGAAAATTTAAACTATTTAAATCATAGAGACATTAAACTTGAAACATACACATATGAAATAATGTTATCTTAGATGGAAAATGGTTTTGATAAAACATTTGAAATGAATTCTTGAGGAAAATATCATTTCTTCTTCAAAATCAATTTATTTTCACAAAACATCATGCAATTTTAAAAGAAATAGATTTTGTTGAAAATAGTCATCAAATATTTTGGAGGAAGCTTCATGAAAATAAGGCTTTATAAAACTGTAAAAATCTGTTCATGTCGTATAAGTTAAAAATAACATTCTTCTCGTACTTTTGTCAGAAAAGTCAAGAAGTACCTCGTATGGTAAAAAAAAGAAAGATTCCTTCCATACGATGTGGCAAAAGTAAAAAGGGTAAAAATGACATTAAACATACATGTAAGAAAAATGAACATTTTATGAAAACATTTTGAGAACATATGGACATGGATAATAAACATAACCCCAGTAAATACTTACGAATAAACAATCTCGGATAAGAATGAGATTGGAATAATTATCCCTTACCTTAGGTCTGATATGCTTCGTACGTATCTGAACCTCCTGTATAATGACTTAAATAATGTCATTGACTTATTACAGAATCATATTGATTGTTATGATATCATATATGGTTCACTTATGACTTTATATTACCTGTTCTTTTGTAAGTTCCATGTTAAAGCAGCATTTTGGGTAAAATCGTTTTATTTATCGTACATGTTTGGACTTGTTGTTCTTGATATTATTAATTATATCCTGATTTACTTAATTCTAGAATGTAAAAAATGATTTATATGTAATATATATTCATCATATACATGTATATATGATAGATCGATAAATGGAATGAAATACACCATTCATGGAGACGGTAGGCCGTACGTACGCATGAACGTTGTTTTCGTTTCCTTATTGAATTGAATGGAATTAATTAGATGACATACATATATATATACATAAATCCAGTATCATTATTATGTCATATATTTCATGATTACTTATTATATATACTTCATAATCATTCATGAATGGTTAACATGGAGAATGAATCTCATCGCGTTGTGGAGACGGTAGTCCGTACGTACGCACGAGCGATGATATCATTACCATGATCATGGAATTGTATTTAAGTGTATGTATAATATTTAAGAATCAATATCACTTTGCAATAATCATATATAGTTATTTATTTACACCATTATACCCATCCAAGTAAGGTGGTGGTCGAAAACAGATTACACCACGGCGTGGAGACGGTATTCCGTACGTCCGCACGCGCGGTGATTTCATTTTCCATAGGATGGATAGATGGTTAAATAGGGTTGTTTCATACATATAATAACATATCAGTATATTATTGATAATGATGTTATTACTTTATAATGAAACAACTAAATAAGAAGACGTAGAAGAAGAAATAAAGTTGAAAGAATCGGTAACGGACATTACCTCTTCTTTGAAGCGCCTCTTCTTAACCTCCTCTTAAGGCACTAAATATGGTCTTTGGAGAAAACCAGGACCTCAAGGATGTTTCTAGGGAATTGGAGAAGATAAATTGGTAGGGGTTGGACGAGATTGAAGGCTCAAAGTGGTGTGTGGAAGAGAGGGAGGAGGTTCCCTTTTATAAGGGAGGAGAGGGGCACCTTAGGAAAAGTTAAAATATTATTTTATTATAAAGTCATATTCAGTTTCTAATAGATCCCAATTTATTTATTTATAAGCTAAGGTAGGTATGGGTTTAAATCCTCTCATAAAATATAATTTAGACAAGTTTAGGTTTCTATTTTAACCTTATCATTTACATTTAACATTATGTTAAATAATTTTACTTTTACCGTGTCTTCTTGTTTTCCTACACTATAAGGTTAATAAACTTACTATAACAAGCCAAACGAACCCCAAGTTGGTTATTATAAATATATCTAACCTTATATAATTAATATTTCCTAACCTAAGATTTTTATGAATAAAATAACAATTAATAATATAATATATGTTTTAAAAAACTATTTTATGTCAATTTTGACACTATTTGGTAATTGATTTTTGTGAAACTCATAACACAATGATAAGTTCTAAAAAAGTTAATTACATCAATACTAACATGTCATATTAACCTAGAAAATTATTTGAATTCATAAAAAGTCTCAAATTACATTTATTTGTGTATTTATAACATCAATTATGTCAATATTTCATTAATGAGATAATTACTGCATCATCATTGTGTCATAAATAAATTAAATTATTTAATGTATAAAAATTATAAATAAAATACCATTATGTAGGAAATTTTTTATGTTTCTAATGACTATTTATAGTCGAATTTATCTTATGTATAACCCTATATTAAAAATGTTTTAGTTATTAAACTTTGATTTTAACTATTTTAACTATTCTTTAAATAAAATAATATTAAATGTCCTAATCTAATCCAAGTGGGCCTAAATGGTCAAATATTATTCCTAAGGTTGTTTTTGGTCTAATTACACTTATCCAATAGAATTAGTACATGTGTTTGGGTAATATTAATATCATTTTTACCCTTAATTACCCTATTTACTTTTAACCGTGGTAAATAAAAGTAAAAAGTTACTATTCACCAAAAATTATTTTCATCTCATTGAACCACATTTTAATCCTTTATTTTAACCGTGTCTCTCATATTTTTAAAATTCAATTCACAGAAGTGGTAAAATTTCATTTAAATGAATAAGTCGGTTTTTTTAACTATTACTAAGTGGTTTCACTATTCATCGAAAATTGAAGTTTCTCAGAAAAATACCAAAAATTCAGCCTAAGAATTATTTGATATTCAGAATTCAAAATTGATTTCTATTTTTCCAAATTCAAAACATAGAAGTGGAATTAATTAATTTTAAAATTAATTCCCGTTATCAAAACAAATAGCGTGTTTTTCGGAAACAAAAACTATCAAAAGATTGATACTTGTTTATATCCAATTTCAAAGTGAAATTAATTCCAATGAAAAACATTAGATTAAATGGTAAAAATATATTCTAATTACACTTTAAACCCAATTAAAAAGATAATCTAACCATATAAATTATTGTGATGAAAAAAGTTGTTTTTAATTAAAATATAGCATGTTTTTACTATTCATTAAAATATGAAAGTTATCAGAATAATATGAAAAATTCATCCAAAGTAAATTTTTATATCCTGATTCCAAAGAAGTATTTTATTTTTTTCAAATTGAACTTATATACATGTCAAAAACAAGATTTAAGGTGGGTGCGCCATTAAAAGGCGGGAAAACTACAATTTTTGAAAAATAAATATTTTACACAAAAAATTTATTTTGTTCTCATACCATATTCTAGAAAATGTGTAAGATGAATAATAATGTTATAAAATTCAAAATGTAGTTAATACTATTCATAACGGCTAGTCCATAATAATATTATAACAATATATCATTGTTTAGTGAAACCCGGTATTGCGTACTATACATGCTATCGAGGTAGGTTGCGATTGCATGTAATGCAAGCCAAGAATAGTGTTGCATATACTGCAAGCTAATGTGGTGTTTTTTATAGTACAAGCTAATCTTGTAGTGTATAATATAAGATCAAAGAAATTAAAAATAATATATCTCATAAAATCTCGGGGTGTTACATTTGATATATGTCCCCAGGTTATGATATGAAGTAATTAAAATTATGATGAAAATTTAAAGAATAATTAAAGTTGGATTAAAATAATGTTAAATGTTTTCATGCATTATGTACCATATTTACATGACTCTATACTTTAAAGAACCTCTGTTTGTAAAATGTAATGAAATGTTATTCAATAAAAAGGTGGGATTCCGGAGTCATAATTTCTTTAACATCGTGTATAGTCATTTTAAACATGTTATTAACTAATTCCAAAACCATATTAATATTTATGATATAATAAATTATCCTTTTATAACATATTATTACCTGTTTGTTAATAATATTTTATTATTTTCATTGTTTCGGGTTATGACATGCTTAGTTTTTTTAGTATGTTTTGACTTTTTATTTTTTGTTCCTATTAATTAAATAGTGATTTAATCATCTCAGAAATTTTAATAATGATTTAAATATTTTACATATTCCTTATATATTTATTTAGTATAATCCATAATATTTATTGTTTACAGAGATGGTAGGTCGTACATTATAATGAACATTATTTCCATTTTCATTTAGTATTGAAGAAAAGAAAATTAAATGATATATATGTGTGTGTGTGTGTGTCTATAATCATTATAGTATCATATTTATTTAAAATATATCAAATATTTTTATTACAATCATCTTTAATAAACTCCATGTAAAGTGTTAGTGAATCACATCGCTTCGTGAGGTGATAGTCTATTGTACGTACGAGCAATGTTATCTTATTCCCACAAATGGAAAGCATGAAGGTTTGTTTTATATAATAATTATAGAATCATAAATAAATAATAAATATCAAAAATATAATATATAAAGTATAAATCCATTATTACTCGCATCCTTAAAAGGTGGTAATGGAATAATGATCGACATCAGTTCGTGAGGCGGTAGTCCACCGTACACACAAATGGTGATTGTGTATCTCATTTGATGGAATTGTGTGAAGTTTTAGGTAATACCTTTAACATACAAACATCACAGTATATTTAATATACTTAGGTTATTATATATTCATTATATGAAAATAATTTAATGGGGTGGAAAAGAAAATAAAATTAAAATGATTTTTAGAAGAGCATTACGTCTTCTTTGGGTTTCCTTCTTAGGATTACACAAACATAAAATATTTTCTTGAATAACAACCTAATGATTATAGGATTATGGGATGGAAATTTGAGATTGGTTTTTTCAGATAATTTCGGAACCAAAGTGGTTTGATATGTGTGAAGAATGGGGAGAGGGGGAGGCCTATTATAACTGGGGTGAGTGGAAACCTTGTAAATTTTTAAAAGAGGGAATTCCAACCATGTCTATTCCAGGAAATGTGGCTATAATAATAAAAATGGTTCGATAACAGAAGGTATGAGGTCTAAATATTTCCATTCAATGGGTATTTTACATGTTTCTAGGTCATTTTTTCCATTAAGTTCAAAGTTTATTCCTTTGGTAAATAAGTTTTTATCTTAATCGATGTAATAAATTTTAACTTATTTCACTAATCACTTTGGTAAAAAAATTAAGATATAATTATAATAAATTATAAATTATTATGATTCCAAATATGGAATACATTTTTTTAAATTAAATACACATAATTTATAAAAATTAATTTAAAATTAATCCCACGTAAGGGATGAGAAAGTGGGTTTTTAAAGAGAAAATGTTTGAAAGTTTTTAATGTTTTTATTTATAAATTAAATATGAAAATTATTCCAATGAAATATATTAGATTAATAGGTTTTATATTTTTATAATTTTACTTTAAAACTAATTCAAAATATAATTTAACAAAAAATATTTTAATTAAATGAAAATTTAGTTTTCAAGTAAAATTTAGTATTTTCCATTTTTCATCAAAAATGAAACTTCTCAATAAATACAAAAAATTAAACCTAAGATAATTTTGAAATTAATATTTTAAAAATGAATTTTTTTCAAATAAAATTTAGAAATGTGTCAAAATTTAGTTTTAAAACAAGTTCCCCATTAAAAGGTGTCAAAACTGCCATTATAAAAATACATATTTATGCATAAAACTATATTTGTTCTTATAATAAGCTTATAAAATCTATTGGATAAATGTAAAAAAAATTAATATATAATAAATAAATTTCATTAATATCATTTACTAATATTAATTAATCTAATTTATTAAGATAATACACCTTTAGCATATAATAATAGTTTTTTAGTAAAACATTTCCTTTATATTCAATTGGTTTTTATATTCATTTATAATTAATTGGTAACCAAAGAATTAAATGATATATTTTCATAATATCATTAATCCTATTCACTAACACAAATTTAACATCTTAGGATGTAATTTTAATTTTAAATAATATTAATTATATTCAGTAAAACTCTATCTTTCGTGTAACGCAAGCTATCAAAGAAATTCATTATTATGTGTAATACAAGCTAACTCAGTGTTATGTTGATTTTAAGTTATGTCATAGATTTAATTTATTTAAAATATTAAATAGATTTTAAAGCATCAAGATTCTATATTCCCTCATACAGTTTTTGTTTCATTTCATACATGTTGTTAAATAAAAGGATATTCTTTTATAATTTTTGGGGTGTTATATTCTCCGCACCTTAAATAAATTTCATCCTCACAATTTAAACTTGATCTTGGAAATACAAGGTTTGATATTTGGAAAGTATTTTTTTTTAAACCCCACATCGTAAAAGAGTTATTAAAACATTCTATTAATAATAGATAATGTAAAATAAAATGTTCAAATGAAAGAACGCGTAATTGGGTTTCCAAGTTGGAGAACATCAGTGGAATGTGAAGTGATGGACATAGAGTAAAATTATAAATATTTATAGAGCGTGATTGAGGTCATTGATCACAAACAAGTGAATAACAAAAGTAAAGTTTAGGGACCCAAAACTATAAATCCAATAGGTGTAAAAAGGTCATTTATTCATTATAAATTATGGTAATATGATATAATTTTTTTTCAATGTCCTTTTTCTAATGTTAAGAATTTTTTTTACTATTAATGTATATAAGGAAATATACATACATGATATATTTTTATTTTAAAAGAATAATTTTATCCTTTGGTAGTTCTTTGATCTATTTTCAGTTCAACACTTACTACATGAAATGGATATCCAAAAATGAATTTTTTTTAATGCCTAAAGCACTAAGATTCACTTTTAATAGATTTTAAGATCCATAAAATAGATAAAATTATTTATGCTTGTCTATAAATATTTTCCAAAAAACTAATATAGTTAATATAATTCATCTAATATATTAAATTAATCTATAAACCAAAAAATTAACACTACTGGTTCATCATTAATATTTATTTTTTAAAAATATTTTACATTAAAATAATGACATTTTAACCAAGAAATTTCATTGGTTAAAGGTTGGCATTAAACCTTTATCATCCTTCGGTTGTGGGTTTAGTCCCTATGGCCTTTCCAGATACAATGAGTTGTCACCCAAAATATAGGTTTTCCTTTCTATTAAATATATTAATATAATTCCTATAAAGTTAAAATTAAATATTATGGAAATATTTGAAATAAAATTAATCATAAAATAAAATTATTACTAGGGTTTTCAATAAAAAATTACAAAGTCTAATAATATTATTTTACTATTACTACAATGTCACTAAATATCATATTAGCCCTAAAGGTTATCAATACCTTTAAAATTATGTATATAAAATGTAAATTCATTATTAATAAAATAATTTTTCTATAAATGTATCCCAAAATATACTTAACCTTATTAGACTCTCATCACATAAAAACTAAGAAGAAGTGTTTAAGTATTTAAACTTATCTTTAACATAAAACTCATAATTCCATGATACTATCTATACAAGTATTTATTCCTAGGAAATACCACATAATCTCTACCTTAAAAAAACACTAATATGTTCATCTATACTTATACCCAAATTCTATCATAGGGTTGTTTTTTCAAATCTATGTTTTTCTAAATCTAGTTTCCAAGGTTGCTACTAAACTTCCTCTGATACCAACTACATTGACCCTAACACCAACTACCTAGAGTTGGTGCCTACAAGAATTACATTGAAATAAGATACAAGGAAGTTATATCCAAAAGGACCGAATAGTTTAGTAGTCTAGGTAAACTAGATACATATATGGGTCTTATGTTACATTTGAATACAAAAAATTACAGAATAATTTTCTTTTGAAATAATTTTATTCTAGCAATTCAATACTTGCATATTAGTTATTGTAAATTCATGGAATACTAGGTATAAGAAATAATATAAGTGTGAGATAAAATGATCAGTAAGGGTTAAGTGCAGTGGATAAAATAAATTATCAATTTTTATAATCAATATTGAATGATAAATAGATGATAACACATGTAATTTAATCAATAACATGAATATCATAACTGGATAAGGAATAATAAATATCAAAAGATAAATAACTAAAAACCATTCCATTTAATAAATAAACTATGAATGAAGTGCACCCATAAATTTTTCATGGTGAAAATTTCATGGATAATAATAACTGAATTATGAATGCATGAAATGATTAACTATTGGGTTCGATGTTTCCTAGGTGCATGGAACCATTATCGTTAAGACCTTTCACATGATAGTTAAAAACATCCTGGGTGAAAACTCATTAGCTAAGGCTAGCCATCTGATTTGTCTCCTAAGACTACATATACATCAAGGGATTGTCATTAATCAGGCCCCACACATGTATTCAGTTCTAAATAATTCCTTAGGTATTGAATAATTGATTTAATTCATAAATAATGTGCCTTATCATCAAATATCTCTATCGAGTAAATAATACAGATTTATCAATATTTACCCAGTCAATCAAATAAAATTCAAAGTAAAAAATTGTATGTGGAAATGAGATATATTTTAATCAATAATAATATAAATGATATATAATATGTATATTTAGGATAAATTTAATGTTCAGTGATCAAAGGAAGGTGAATAAATCAAGGCGAAGTTAATGAAAATTAAAATGATTAAACAGAATTAATTTTACTATTATCCTTCGTTAAAATAATCATAAAACATCCAAATTAAAAAATAATTAATGTATTAATATGATGTATAGCCATTGGAGTAAGAATAAGGGTTGTTGTTGTTGAAAAAATAAAAATATATCTTTTAAAAATTCTTGAGGAAAATAACCTTTTAATTTTGAAAAAAAAATTAAAATAATTTTCTTTGAAAATATATTTGAAAAAAAATTATTTGAAAATATCTTCATAAACATTCAAATGAACCTCCAATGATATGATGGTTTCTAATTTGGTACAAGTTAAAAAACATTCCTTTTGCATTGTAAAAATTTTAAAAAAGTTCTATCTTTGGAAAGAGACAATGAGAGTTATTTGAAATAATTTTTTAAAAAATAAAAATTGGTATAAATGAATTTTAATAAATCATTTTTAAAAGGTTGAAAAAAAAATTGAAAACATTTTTAGAAAATGGGGTTTCTAGAATAAAATAGGTTTTCTGACCAAAGAGAGAAGTGGAGTCACATTTTCCTAAAAAATATCAATAATTTTATGTAACAAAGAGTGGAAAATGGTACTATTACTTGAAAATAATAATTAATAAATATAATAAAATAAAATTAAAGGGTTTATTAAATAATGATCAAATAATTTCCTTTAATTGAAATTCAAGTGTAAATAGTCTAGAATAAAATGAGGTTGTGAAGTAAAACCTTGCCAAGATCATAACGTTGAAGAGAGAACCATACAATGAATAGATTATTTGTATCAAATGTAAATAAACATAAAATTAGTTGAAATTTAAAAATATATATTCAAAAAAATTTACACACATAATCTTACAATTTTAACAACAAGAAGGAAGTAATATAACCAAATGAAAAGGAATTAGGTTATGAAATTTCTTTCCACTTAGTAACTTTTAATTCAAATATAATTAAATAAAATATTTAAAATTGAAACATAAAATATAATTAATAATTAAGTATTAATTATATTACATGTCAATGAGGAATTATATACACCATATAAAAGAAATTAGGTTTATAACATTACAATATGACTCAATGAAATGAAATTGAGACGAAATATATTACCTTTTACTTTCCTTTTGATCATACTTACCTAAATCTCTTGTATAGTGGTTTTAAATATGTTATAACTTATTAAAAAATATACTAATATTTATGTTATCATATATGATTCTTTTATAACATATTATTATCCATTCATTAATATTATTTTATTTTTTTAATCTTTTCGGGTAATAAATTGCTTTGTTTTTCAAGTGTGTTTTGACTTGTTATTTTTTGTTCCTATTACTTCCATCATGATTTATTCATGTAAAAAATGTAAGTCGTGATTTAAATATCATCAAAAATTCAGTATATATTTATTTAGAGTAATCCATAAAATTTAGTGATAATAAATGAATACAGCATTCATGGACATGGTTGGTCTTATGTACATATGAACAATGTTTCCATTTTCATGTAATATTGAATAAAAGAAAGGTAAATTATTTATATGTATATTATCATTAAAGTGTCATATTTATGTCATATATATCAAATATATTAATTAAAATCATCCTTAAAACATTCACAGTAAAGTGTTAACAAATCACATCGCTTTGTGAGGTTGTAGTTCGCCATACACACGAGCGACGTTATCATGTTTTGAAAAAAATGGAAATCATGAAGTTATATGTTATATAATAATTAAATAATCATAAAAATATAATAAATATCAAAAATATAATATATTTTGTGATGAAGTTTATGCTCCTCAAAAACGAACAAATTCAAGGACAGTTCAAAGATAAATACTTATTCGAGTGGCCTTAAAGTGTGGAAAAAAATCATCAAAGGGTCTATTTCAAAAAGAATCTCAACAATGACCCTTCATGGAACCACTAGAAAAGGGATATCCCTCACAAAGTTCATCTCTATTCGCAAACTTGCTCATAAACGGATCTCCTTTGCAGCATCTAACTCCCTTCATGGACTAACTTGCAAATGGAACTCCTCTACGATATCCAGCTCCCTTCGCAGACCTTCTCATAAATGGATCTCCTATGTCACTTCATGCTCTCTTAATATACTTTCTTGCAAACAGATCTCCTCTACAGCGTTCAACTCCCTTCGTGGACCCGCTCGCAAAATGATCTCCTTCGCAATGTCCATATCGCTTCACGAAATTGGTTGCAAACGGATGCCCTTCACGGCCCAATGTTTACTTCATTGTATCCTGGTTTTTCTCTTTAGAAATCTCTTCTAGATGCACCAACCTCTGTCACCTATAAATAGAAGTCTCACCCCCCCCCCCCCTCCAACCATTATTACTGTAACCTTTTTCCTTCCCAACTCTCATTTTACAAAGCTCTCTGCGAACCTGAAAATAGATCACCTAAGGTACTTAGGTTATGCGAGTTGTGCCTCAATTTGTTCATTATATCACCATCCTATGGTAGGGATGCCCTTTGGAAATGCTTTTTCCCTTAAAAAATGGAAGACCCCTTTCGATTTACTCGATTCTCCGCAATGCATTAATCCTTCATGGATGTAACACCCCAAGCTTCTATGGTACGTTTCTCTTTTAATAATACAGTAGCATGTATTGTACGCAACTTCGAGTTCTAACACACCACAACCAATCAAACTAGCCAATATGAATAGTAATACCCACTTTTTGAAATTTTATAAATTTTATCTTTCAAAATGGACTTCATTTTTGGATTCGGATTATCTAAATTATGTTAGGGTGAATTTTTGGTATTTTTCTGAAAAATTTCAATTTTGATAAATAGTGAAAAACACTGAGTTATAGTTCAAAACCGAATTTTTATTTAAATAATTATTTATTTTATTTAAATTTATTTTAGGTAAAAATAGATATATAATACCTATATATGTTCAATGTAATTCATTGGAGCCATTTTGTAATAATATTATATATATATAATTTTATTAAACTTTTCACCGTCTTTTACCCACCTCCTATGAGCATTTGAAAATTTACATAAAGCTTAATTTTACTGCTTCTATGAGTTGAATTTAGAAAATCATAGAAACACGGTTAATATCAAGGAGTAAAATGTGGTTCAATAAGATAAAAATAATTTTTGGTGAATAGTAACTTTTAACTTTTATTTACTACGGTTAAAAGTAAATAGTGTAATTAAAGGTAAAAATAATATTATTATTACCCTAACACATGTCGAAATTCTATTGGATAAGTGTAATTAGACCAAAACCAACCTTAGGAAAAAAATATTATCATTTAGGTCCACTTGGATTATATTAGGACATTTATTATTATCTAATTCAAAGAAGAGTTAAAAGTGTTAAATTCAACGTTTAATAACAAAACTATTTTTAATATAGGGTTATACATAATATAAATTCGAATATAATTATTAATTATAAATATAAAAATATTTCTTACATAATGGTATTTTATTTATATTTTTTAGACATTAAATAATTTAATTTATTTATGACACAATGATGATGTAGTAATTACCTAATTAACAAAATATTAAAATAATTGATATTATAAATATCCAAATAAATGTAATTTGAGACTTTTTATTGATTCCACTAATTATATAAGGTAATATGAAATATTAGGGTTGGTTAGATGTATTTTTTTTTTTTGAAGTAATAATGTTGTTATGATTTTAGAAAAAAAATACCAAATAGTGTCAAAATTTACATAAAAAAGTTTTTTAAACAAATATTATATTATTAATTGATATTACATTCATAAAAATCTAAGGTTCGGCCAAAAGACTTATATAATGATATTTGTATCATTAATGAACCACTTGGTGTTCTCTTGGAAGTATATGGTAAGTTTATTAACCATATAATATAAAAATACAAAGAGACATGGTAAATGTCAAACTATTTAACTAAGAGTTAAATCTAAAAGATAAGGTTAATATTGTGACCCAAACCTGTCTAAAACCTATATTTTGAGTGATTTTTGACCTATCCCCACCTTAGACTTTAAATAATTCATTTTTGATCCATTATAAACCGAAAATGGTTTTATTATAAAATAATATTTCTAGCTTTTCCTGAGGTGCCCCTCACCCCTCTTATAAAAGGGCACTCCCTCTTCTCTCTAATTCACACCTTCAAATCCATTTATCTCGGCCAAAACATTCCCAAATACCATCTCAAATGTCCTCCATTCATCCTAGATGCCTTCCTTTAGTCAAAAATCCTTCCTAAGGAGCCCTTTTAATCAAATCAAAAGGAAGAACCCGAAAAAGAGGTAAATATTTTATCACCTCTTTCAAGATCCTTTCTTCTTCCACTTCTTATTTATTTGTTGTTTACATTATAAAATAATAACTCCAGTATCATATATATACTGTGACATTATTATAAATACGATACAATGATATTAATTATTATATTCATCCTTTGAAAGACATGTCACCATACGTGCGTACGTACGGCTTACCGCCTCCACGTCGTGGTGTAATTGTTATTCAATACATTATTATTTGGGTGGGTAAAATAATGATGTGTAATTGATGTAAATAATAAATATAACATGATAATGATTCTATATATATGATGTACCATCCAATTATATATTATTTTAATATCAAAATAATGATATTGTCCCTCGTGCGTACGTACGGATTACCGTTTCCACGAACGCGATGAGATCCATTCCCCATCGTATCCATTCAAGACTAATTTTCATTTGTTGATTAAAAATAATGTTAAAATACTTTATATAATTCTCGTTATGAATAATATACATCCCATCCATAACAAATATGACTCACATAACCAATAATATAAAGGAAAATGAATCCGTTAACACCCAAAACGACGATAATACTAAGATATTATTAACAAAGCAACGTTAAAAGATCATATATGATATCATATTAATGTATATGATTTTTTTATAATTTAATAAAAATTATTTCACCATTATACAATAGGTTAACCTACCCTCGACCAAGTAAAAGCACAAGGTAAGGGTTAATTTCACAATCTCTTTATTATCCAAGGCCGCTTTTACGTAAATATCTACTGGGACCTCTTTATCATCCATATCCATGTTTCTTAAAAAAAGAATTGAAATTTTTTTTTACTATTTTATAGAATATGGGTTAAAGTAATTTATACCCTTGTTTGACTTTTATAAGATTTTTATAAAGGAATCATTCCATCGTTTTCCAAACAAGGTCCTTTATAACCTTTTCAGCAAAATTAAGGTAAGAATGTCTTTTTTTAACTTATATGGTGGGTGTGGCTATTTTCTCCTTTTATAACATCATCGAATCTTCCCTTACAAGATTATAAGAATATTTTCAAATATAGATGTTTTCTTCAATAATTACGTGACTTTTAAATGATTTAAAAATAGAAATAGATATTTCCCTAAAAAGGTTTTGATTTCATCTATGTCAACATCCTTTGATGGATTTTAAGTTTGTTTGAAGTTGATTTATTATGATACAAAAATTGTATATTTTATTGAAGGTTTTGTGATATGTTTGAATATGGATGTGTTATTTCATACCATTAATGTTTTATGGATAAATTATTAACATTGTGTATTCCAGTTTTAATACGAATTTTTATGTTATGTTTAAACCTTTTCATAAGAGGAATGCATTGGACTTAGTAAGTGATGGGTGGAGCCCGTTATAGATCCTTGATGCATTGGTAGGTATCATGAGACAAACTAGTGTCTTGGCACAAGGCCTTGACAAAATATTATTTGTAGTCTTGGCATAAGGCCTTGACTATGTGGTTATGAAAGTCTAGCATTATGCATTCCATCATTATGAAAGTGGCTATTGATATTGCATGTGATTATTCGACTAGTAGAATATCCATGTGAGTAATTAAATGGAATTATTTTGATTTATATTTTCTATATTATGATGAATTTTATGTTGAAAATGCTTTTGTTTTAGTTTTATACATTGCCTTAAATGTTTATGCTTATTTATGAAAGTTTCCGCTATATTGTTATCCTTACTGAGCATCTGAGCTCACCCCTTTTTATGTTTTATTTTTACCAGGATGTGAAGAAGTATATTATGACTGAACTCTAGGGATAGTCTATGGGATCTCAGTGTTTTATATGGAAACAATGTTGTTGTAGTTTTCTATTTTATGATGTAATGTAAACCTTATGAATTTATCTAGTAATTCCAAGGCTACTAAACTAATCATTCTTTAGAGACTTGATCTTTTGTGATCATGCCAATGTTATATAATAATGCACCAAATCTAGGTAACTAGGGTCGGGGGTTATAGTTGGTATTAGAGGAAGTTTAGTACAAACCTTGGAATCTAGATTAAGATAAACTCTAATTAGAGCACATTGACCTAAGATAGACTTTGAGGATTAGTATAGAAGAACTACCTAGAGTTTTGGTATTGTAGATATTTTGTGAGTGTTCTAAGAAATACATCCTTGTCTGGATACGATCAGGTAGAGATGTCTCTGGAACAAATGTACCTAGGTTAAAACCCAAAAACGCTACTTTGAGATAGGCTCGAATGGGAACTGGTGCACGACAACGGGCCTTGCTACACTCTTGGTTACGACACTCCCGAGGGATATGATTAAGATAATTCTCATTTTCTTTATAAACCATTATGAAGGGTTTATGAGTATATACTTCCTCAAAGAAAACATTTTTATGATTATGGATTATATCCATAAACTGTTCAATTTATGTTAAGTGTTTTACAAGTTTGGATTTATGTATTGTGATTCATAAACTAATCTAGTGTATTCCATTGTTTAGAAATGGTGCCTAGTGGAAGGAATGGAAATCGTATCAATACATGCACTCCATGTAGGGATTTCCCTCCGGCTCAAGATAATTATAGTGGAGCTGGTGATGCAACTGGTGTTGATTAGCTAATCACCGTACTGGGACAACTCACTCAGGTTATGAATAATAACCTTACCCGTATCGAGCACCCTGATCTGTAGTATGGAGGATCAATGTTAAATCGCTTCATGAGGCAACAACCAGCAATATTAAATGGGGGTAAAAATTCACTAGTATCTGAGCAATGGATAAATTCCTTAGATAAAATATTCCACGCCTTGGAGAGTAGTGAAAGGGAAAAGGTTTTCATGGCAGTTTACCGCCTCACTGGAGATGCTGATCAATGGTGGTCATTGATTCAAAACACAAAGGAAGATGATGAAGTATCAAATATAAAATGGAGGGAGTTTAAAGATATTTTCTTATAAAAATACTTTCCTCATGACCATCGAGTAGATATGGAAAGGCGATTTCTGAGTCTGAGGAAAAAGGAGGATGAGAATGTTGCAAAGTATGAGGAAAACTTTAAAACATTAGCGAGGCATGCGGCAGATTATATACGTAACCCAAGAAGTAAGATTGATCGTTTATTTGATGGGTTAAAAACATTTCTCTATAGAGAATTAGTCTCACAATCCATCTCGTCATATGAATATATTGTCTCATGTGCTATTAATACAGAAAAATAATTCTCTAAGCCTTACAACTTTAAAGAAAAACAAGAGAAGAAGAGATATGTTGAACACTCTGGAAATGGAAATAAGGGAAAGAAGGGAAAAGTTGAATATCCATCCTACAGTAAATGTGGGAAGAAACACCCTGGTACTTGCCTGAAGGGAATGGGAGTCTATTACAATTGTGGTGAAAAAGGCCACCAAGCTCATGATTTTAAAGGGAATAGAAAGGATGACGATGTTGAATGCTACAATTGTAGAGAAAGGGGGCATTATGAGAATGAATGTCTTAAGAGCCAGGGGAACTTACCTTAGAAAAGGCCAAGGGATCAAGGAAGAGATTATGCTATCACTACTGCTATGGTTGAAGCTCCGAAAGATGTAGTGGCAGGTAATTTAATGGTTTCCTCAAGTTTAGCAAGTGCTTTATTTGATTCTGGATCATCACATTGTTTCATATCTTCCCAGTTTTCTATGAAAATTAGATATTTCCAATTTGATTTAACAAGGTATTTGTTAGTCAAAACTCCTAAGGGAAGTATCATTGAAACAAAGTTTTGTGAATCAGTCCCCATCAGGGCATATAAATGTTCTTTATCTAATGATCTCATCGTCATACCCATGATTGAATTTGATATAATCCTCGGTAAGGATTGGCTTTCAGACCATGATACAAAAATTTATTATAAGAATAAGGAGGTTACAATTTTTTATGATGATAATGAGTACCTTATCTTTAGAGCAGAAATGGACTCATCTTATTCTTATCTAGATCCACCCCCAGTAGCTCAACTAAATTCAATTATTGGGGAGGAAGTGAATAAAATAACTGTGGGTGAGGAAAAGAACGTTCAAATAGAGGTTGTACCTATTGTGAAATAATATGTTGATGTGTTTCTAGAAGATTTACCTGGACATCCTCCAGAATGATAAATTGAGTTTTACATTTGTTTAATTCCTGGATCAAGGCCCATATTGAAGACCACTTATAGAATGGCCACTGTGGAATTAGTGGAACAAAAGAAAAAACTAGAGGAATTGAGTAATAATGGATTTATTTTCCCTAGTGTTTCTCCATGGAGATCCCCTATCATTTTTGTTAAGAATAAAGATGGATCTATGAGGTTGTGCATTGATTATAGGAAGATCAATGTTATAACAATAAAGAAAAAGTATCCCCTACCTTGCATTGATGATTTATTTGACCAACTTCATGGATCCCAATACTTTTCAAATATTGACATTTGATCTGGATATCATTATTTGTGTGTGAAGAAAGAATACATTCCGAAAACAGCATTTCTAACCAGGTATGGGCATTACGAGTTTACAGTAATGCCTTTTGGATTGACTAATGCACCCTCTGCCTTCATGGATCTAATGAATAGTTTTTTCAAGGAATGTCTTGATGACTTTTTAGTGGTATTTATTGATGATATCTTGTTATACTCCAAAATCTATTAATAACATTAAAATCACTTGCGCATTATCCTGAAGACTCTTAGAAGACACGAATTATATGGGAAGTTTAGCAAGTGTGAATTCTGGCTTCAGGAGATTTCTTTTCTTGGCTATATTGTCTCTAAGGATGGAATCTCTATTGATCCTTCTAAGATAAGAGAAATCCAAGAATGGCCATCACCGATGATTATAACTGAGGTATGTAGTTTTATTGGTTTAGCAGGTTATTATCGACGTTTCGTCCAGAATTTTTCCCGGTTGGTTAACCCATTAATAAAGCTCACACGAAAAGGGGTTAAATTTTTTTGGACAAAAGAGTATAAAGAATGTTTTGAAGAACTGAAGAGAAGATTAGTCAATGCTCCTATATTGACTCTACAATTGGGGAATGATGGGTTTCTTATTTATAGTGTTTCTTTAAAGAAAGGACTTGGTTGTGTCTTCATGCATAATGATAGAGTTATTGCCTATGCATCATGACAGCTGAAAATTCATGAGAAAAACTATCCTACTCATGATCTTGAGTTATCAGATGTAATATTTTCTTTGAAGATATGGAGACATTATCTCTATGGTGAAAAATGTGAGATTTATACTGATCACAAGAGTTTGAAGTATATTTTCTCACATAAATAACTGAACATGAGGCAAAGACGATGGCTTGAACTACTCAAGTATTATGATTTCAGTATACACTACCACCTGGGGAAGGAAAATAAGGTGGTGGATTCTTTGAGTAGAAAAGATCATGGAGTTTTGAACAAGATGAGAATTGAAAGGGATACTATTCTCATGGATTTAGTAAAGATGGATATGGGAATAACCATGGAAGGTGGATCATCAATACTTTTTCAAATGGTTCCCAAACCATCTTTATTAGAAAGGATAAAAATTTCTCAAGCTGATGATGAGGAGTTTCAAAAGAAGATTAAAGCTGTGAATGATGGGAGATTGAGTGACTTTGTGTATGAAGATGGAATTTTGAAATTTGGGAAGAGACTTTGTGTTCCCGAAATACCTGATCTAAAAAGGGAATTGTTGGATGATGTTCATAGTTCCAATTTCTCTATAAACCCTGGTATCACCAATATGTATAGATATTTGAAATAAAATTTTTGGTGGGACAACATGAAGAGGGAGATTATTGATTTTGTGTCAAGATGTATGGTTTTGCAACAAGTGAAAGCTGGAAGGCAACATCCTGGAGGAGTCATGCAACCTCTTCCCATACCTGAGTGTAAATGGGATAATATTACGATGGACTTTGTCATGTGACTACCAAATACTCCTAGAAGGAGTGATGCAATATGGGTCATTGTTGATCATCTTACCAAGTAAGCACATTTTCTTGCTATAAGAGAAGATTTACCATTTGAACGATTAGAAAGACTATATATTAATGAAGTTGTAAGACTTCATGAATTACCACTATCGATTGTTTCTAATCATGATCTCCATTTTACATCAAGATTTTGGAAAAGTCTTCAGAAATCCCTGGATACTGAACTTTGTTTGAGTACTTCTTACCACCCCCAAACTGATGGACAATCAGAATAGACTATTCAAACCTTATAAGACATGTTGAGATCATGCTCACTTTACTTTCAAGGAATGTGGGATCAATATTTACCTCTGGTAGAATTTTCCTATAACAATAGCTTCCATTCAAGTATTCTGATAGAACCATATGAAGCGTTATATAGAAAGCGATGTCGCACACCAACCTGTTGGGATGATGTTGGTGAAAGAAAACTCGTAGGCCCAGAACTTGTGGAGGAAATGATGGAAAAGGTCAAGGTAATCCAAAACCACATCAAGGTAGCTCAAAGTAGACAGAAGATCTATATTGATAATCGAAGGAAGGATTTGGAATTTCAGTAGGAGATCATGTTCTCTTGAAGGTATCTCCATGGAAGGGTGTTATACGTTTCGGTAAGAAGGGAAAATTGAGTCCCAGGTACATCGGACCTTTCGAAATTATATAAATAATTGGGGTTGTAGCTTACCATTTGGCAATGCCGCCAAGTCTCTCCAAAGTTCACGATGTGTTCCACGTATCACTATTGAGAAAATACATGCCTGGCCTAACGCATGTACTCACCTATGAGGAATTAGAACTGGAACCCGATCTATCTTATTGTGAAGATCCTGTCAAGGTTCTTGATACAAGAGAACAAGTGTTGAGAAACTGGATGACTCGTTTTGTTAAAGTTCTATAGAGAAACCATAAGATGGAATAGGCAACATGGGAACCCAAGGAAATTATGATGAAGAACCACCCGAGTCTTTTTATGTAGTAATATTTTAGAAATTTCAAGGACTAAATAAACAAAAGGATGGGAAAATGTAACACCCCAAACTTCCATGGTACGTTTCTCTTTGAATAATACAGTAGTGTGTGTTGTACGCAACTTTGAGTTCTAACACACCACATAAAATCAAACTAGCCATTATGAATAGTAATACCAACTTTTTGAAATTTTATAAATTTTATCTCTCAAAATGGACTTCATTTTTGGATTTGGAATATCGAAATTAGCTTAGGGTGAATTTTTTGGTATTTTTCTGAAAACTTTCAATTTTTGATGAATAGTGAAAACACTAAGTTATAGTTTAAAACCAAATTTTTATTTAAATAATTAATTATTTTATTTAAATTTATTTTAGGTCAAAATAGATACATAATACCTATATATGTTCAATTTAATTCATTGGAGTCATTTTGTAATAATATTAGATATATAAAATTTTATTGAACTTTTCACCATTTTTTACCCACCTTCTAAAAGCATTTGCAAATTTACATAAAACTTAATTTTACCGCTTCTGTGAGTTGAATTTAGAAAATCTGAGAGACACGGTTAATATCAAGTAGTAAAATGTGGTTCAATAAGATAAAAATATTTTTTGGTGAATAGTAACTTTTAACTTTTATTTACCACGGTTAAAAGTAAATAGGGTAATTAAATGTAAAAATGATATTATTATTACCCTAACACATGTCCTAATTCTATTGGATAAGTGTAATTCGACCAAAAACAACCTTAGTAATAAAATATGATCCTTTAGGTACACTTGGATTAGATTAAGACATTTGTTATTATTTAATTCAAAGAAGAGTTAAAAGTGTTAAATTCAAAGTTTAATAACTAAACTATTTTTAATATAGGGTTACACATAAGATAAATTCGACTATAAATATTCATTAAAAATATAAACATATTTCCTAAATAATTTTATTTTATTTATATTTTTTAGACATTAAATAATTTAATTTATTTATGACATAATGATGATGTAGTAATTACCTAATTAATGAAATATTAAAATAATTGATATTATAAATATCGAAATAAATGTAATTTGAGACTTTTTATGAATTCCACTAATTTTATAGGGTAATATGACATATTAGGGTTGGTTAGATATTTTTTTTTGAAATAATAATGATGTTATGTTTTTATAAAAAACAAAATACCAAATAGTATCACAATTGACATAAAAGAGTTTTTAAAACAATTGGTATATTATTAATTGATATTCTATTCCTAAAATATAAGGTTCAGTCAAAAAACTTATATAATTATAGGTGTATCATTAATTAACCACTTGGGGTTCTCTTGGAATTATATAGTAAGTTTATTAACCATATAATATAAAAATACAAAGAGACATGGTAAATGTCGAACTATTTAACTAAGAGTTAAATATAAAAGATAAGGTTAATAAAGTGACCCAAACCTATCTAAAGCCTATTGGTTGAGTGTTTTTTGACCCATACCCACTTTATCCTTTAAATAATCTATTTTTTGATCCATTATAAACCGAAAATTATTTTATTATAAAATGATATTTCTAGCTTTTCTTAAGGTGCCCCTCACCCCTCTTATAAAAGGGCACTCCCCCTTCTCTCTAATTCACACATTCAAAGCCATCTGAATCGGCCACCCCAGCCCAAATACCCTCTCAACTGTCCCCCATTCATCCTAGAGGCCTTTATTTAGTCATAAATCCATCCTAAGAAGCCCTTTTTATCAAATCAAAAGGAATAACCCGATGAAGAGGTAAATATTTCATCACCTCTTTCAAGTTCTTTTCTTCTTCCACTTCCTCTTTCTTTGTTGTTTAGATTATAAAATAATAAATCCAGTATCTTCTATATATTGTAATGTTATTATAAATATGGTACAAACATATTCATTCTTCTATCCATCTTTTGAATGACATGTCACCATACGTGCGTACGTATGGCTTACCGTCTCCACATCGTGGTGTAATTGTTATTCAATACATTATTATTTGGGTGGGTATAATAATGATGTGTAATTGATGTAAATAATAAATATAACATGATAATTATTATGTATATATGATATACCATCCAATTATGTATTATTTTAATATCAAAAGAATGATATTGTCGCTCGTGCGTACGTACGGATTACCGTCTCCACGAACGCGATGAGATTCATTCCTCATCGTATCCATTCAAGACTAATTTTCATTTGAGGATTAAAAATAATTTTTAAAGACTTGATATCATTATGGGTATGAATAATATACATCCTATCCATAACAAATATGACTCACATAATAAATAATATAAAGGAAAATGAATCCGTTAACACCCGAAACGACGATAATACTAAGATATTATTAACAAAGAAATGTTAAAAGATCATATATGATATCATATTAATATATATGATTATTTTATAATTTAATAACAATTATTTCACCATTATATATGAGGTTAACATACCCTCAACCAATTAAAAGTACAATTTAAGTGTTAATTTCACAATCTCTTTATTATCTGAGGTTGCTTTTATGTAAGTATCTACTAGGACCTCTTTATCATCCATATCCATGTTTCTTAAAAAAGGTATTCCAAAAAATTTGTAATAATTTATAGACTATGGGTTAAAGAAATTTATACAATTGTTTTACTTTTATAATATTTTTATAAAGGAATCTTTCCGTCGTTTTCCAAACAAGGTCCTTTATAACATTTTCAATAAAATTAAGGTAAGAATGTATTTTTTTTAACTTATACGGTGGGTGCAGATATTTTCTACCATTATAACATCCTCGAAGATTCCCTTACAATATTATAAGAATATTTTCAAATAAAAATGTTTTCTTCTATAATTAAGTGACTTTTAAATGATTTCAAAATTAAAAATATATATTTCTCTAAAAAGGTTTTGATTTCATCTATGTCAATATCCTTTGATGGATTTTAAGTTTGTTTGAAGTTGATTTATTATGATAAAAAACTTCCATATTGTATTGAAGGTTTTGCGATATTTTTGACTGTGGATGTGTTATTTCATACCATTCATGGTTTATGGATAAAGTATTGACATTTTGTATGCCAGTTTTAATACAAATGTTTATGTTATGTTTAAACCTTTTCATATGAGGAATGAATTGGACTTAGTAAGTGACGGGTGGAGCCCTCTATAGATCCTTGATGCATCAATAGGTCTCATGAGACAAACTAGTGTCTTGGAATAAGGCCTTGAAAAAATCTTATTTGTATTCTTGGCATAAGGCCATGACTATGTGGTTATGAAATTCTGGCATTATGCATTCCATCATTATGAAAGTGGCTATTGATATTGTATGTGATTATTAGACTAGTATAATATCCATGTGAGTAAGTAAATGAAATTATTTGGATTTATATTTTCCATATTATAATGAAGTTTATGTTGAAAAGGCTTTTCTTTTAGTTTTATACATTGCCTTAAATGTTTATTCTTATTTATGGAAGTTTTCTCTATATTGTTATCCTTGCTGAGCATCTGAACTCACCCATTTTTGTGTTTTATTCTTCCCAAGATGCGAAGAAGTATATTATGATTGACCTGTAGGGATAGTCTATGGGATCTCAGTTTTTTATATGGAAATAATGTTGTTGTAGTTTTCCATTTTATGATGTAATGTAAACCTTATGAATGTATCTAGTACTTCCAAGGATACTAAACTAATTAGTCTTTCTAGACTTGATCTTTTGTTATCATGCCAATGTTATGTAATAATGAACCGACTTTGGGTAACTAGGGTCGGGGCGTTACAGTGGAGAACTCTCCAAATTAACAGATCTTTGCTAAGGCGAAGCTCTGATCCACCCAAGCTATTCCTTTTTTAAACTCCTTTATTCCAAAAAGTGTCTTTCCTTCATGAATCCCCTCTCCGTGGGGCCCTATTCTTTGTAAACCCTTCTCTAGTGAGGCCCTCCCAGGTTGTATGAGGTGACTTCATGGTACTTTGAGTAGTGCTTCATGTTGTGTTTCCATGGTTTATGCTTCTTCACATAGGAACACTAATGGATAATGCATCTTCCCATGGCCATGCTAATGTGAGCCCTTTGAATGACCACTCCTCCACCTGGTTGTTTCCTAAAATTTATTGTTCCTTCCTTTCCCCTTGTTCAGGTTAGTAAAAGTTATGTTTGTCGTAGGGGTAGAGAGTGAGTCATCCTCATCCAAGCTACATGATGTTAAACTACCAAGCACCCCATGTCCCCAACACATGATGTTAAATAGTGAGTCACCACATGTGTGGACCACCTAAGTGTACTAGTGAGGGGATGTGACCAGGAGCCTTTCTCTCCCCGCCTTTTCAATCCTCCTTCTCTTTCCCTCCGCACTTTATCACCGTGCGTGCTTCGGTAAGCCTTTGCATAATCGTCGACACACCTCGATAGGGTGCTCCTTGTATGATTTCCATATCATCATCGTACATCTAGACACCCTCCTCAGGTAGCTTCCATGCATAATATTCATTCACTAGTGCCCCTCCATAGCAGCACCCGACCAGCTTCCAAGCATAATCCCCATTCACGAGTGCCCCTCTATAGTGTCACCTAGTAATTTTCCATGCATAATCCCCCACACCATCTTCTATGAATAGACCTTACAAGACACGCCATTCTGGTGTATTTATTTGTCTTGTTTCTTACACTGATCATGACTCATGTGATATTTGAGGTTAGTAGTCACAACGACATCACACCCTTTCCTAACTATGTAGGATTTGATTCCCTTCCATGGGGATACATAGGAAGCCTCTATGAGGTTCAATCCCAATCAATTTAACTCTGGTTCTCCCTCATTGGTTTTCACCCCCCCCCCCCTCAGATGTGATATATTACCTTTTTGGGATGCATCCTCGATACCTCCTCCTTAAGGTGTCCTGACCCCCTGGGCCACTAACCATGTGTACGCCCCAACACAACTTTGTACCTCTAGCCATTTTTAAGCCACATGCCCCCTTTCATCCCAAACTACGCAGAATTTGATCCCCATCTTCAACACAGGGTACATAGGAATCATCCCTAAGGTTAAATTTCTATGTTTCTTATATTCCATACATTTCATGTCAGTTCACCTTCGTCCCACATGATGTTAAACTATATTCCTCTTTCATCCCTCATGACACTAAACTATATTTTAGAAATACATGGGATTTGATTACCTTCCATGGGGATACGTTGGAAGCCTTCTTGATTTTAAACCCCAACCAATGGTAACTCTAGTTCTCCCTCCTAGGGATGTACCCTCTTGATGAGACATCTTCCCATTTTTGAAAACATCTCCAGGATCAACCTCCATGAGGTGTTCTAATAGATCCAGGAATCTAAACACACATAATCCCCACACAATCTATATGTAATGACTCATATATTCTAGAATTTGTTTTATAAAATAATTGGAAAATTTTCAAGACTAGGCGGAAAGACGGTGTGAGATTCTGAGGCCCAGTGTTCCTGAAAAAATCAGTTGAAAATTGTTTAGTTTTTAATTGCACGCACGCATGAATTTTCTAAAAAAAGTAGAATAACTCTTAAATGGGTTCCCATATCTGAAATAGGAGGGCACCCTTGATCATAAAGTTGTTTGTTTACCTTAGGTGTGACTTAAATTTAGTCATCCTGGGTTTTCTGTGGAAAATCCAAAAAAAACATAACCATAAATAAAATTATCAAATAAATTTTTTTTAATCATTATAACTCATGAATGGGGACTTGGATTGAAAATGAAAGACCAATATTGAGTTCATATGGGGGTGTTTTCCTTAGGTGGGGCCTAACCTTGACCGATGTGAGTCGAGGGTGAAAGTTAGTTTTTGGACATGAACATCATTAAAATATTTAATAAAAATATTTTATTTGGACGTTACTTATTGAAGCAGTGGTGGTTTATATTTTTAATAAGCCTCTTAAAAAATCTAGGGTTATCATCATAACCCTTGAGTTTTCTTAAGGCAAGGAGGAGGAGGCTATCTCACCGGCAACAACAGTTTGGAGATAGTATCTCTGATCAAACACCGATGAATCAATGAATGGCGTGATGATGAAACTTTGATCTACGTCAGAAAGAAGTACCACCCCGAAGTAGGGTTTGTATCTATTTGTGATTTTCACCCATCTTTTAGATTCAATGATGAACACGAACCAACCCATGAATAGTTTGATCCATTGTTCGATTGTGAATGTGGGATGGGTAATCTTTACTATGAGATTTTAGAGAGATTAATCTATGTGATTATTTTCTAGTTCCCATATTTTATAATTGGATGAAAGGAGGCTGAAACCAACAAGTTCAACATTCATCCTTTGGGAGTTCTTTGTGATTATCTTATCCCCTTTCATAGCGTTCCTCGCCAATAGAATCTCATGGTCGTGGTGTGATTTTCCAGGAGGATCCAAACATAGTAAGACCCCTGGAGGGATGGGGAGAATAAAAAAAGTCCAAGTATGTGAAGAACATAACCTAATGATCTCATAGATGTCCCAATATCAAAAAAGATAGAATCGTAGCAGCGGTGGAGGCTAAGAGAAGATGGGCTCCCACTGGCTAGTAACGATGGCGGAGAGTAGCAGTGCGGTGAGCCGATAGAAGATAGACGTCATCTCAACAGCCTGTGGTAGTAGTGGCATCCTGTGGTCTAGGTAGGACTGTCGCGCAGGGAAGGCTCATGGTAAGTAGGATTTGGGTGGCATGACCAGACAAAGCTGCCAGCAGGGCCGCCAATGAATGCGGTCCAGTGGTACCGCATTGGAGGGGGACCCCACGCCGGTTGGGAGGTTGTGGGGTCTAGCAGTCCACACGGACCATCCATGCAATATGGTCCATTAATGTTGGCTGAGAGCTATCTGGCCACACAATCAGCGACCACGTGGACCAGGGTAGGGTACGTCCTGACGGGTTGTGTCCGGTGGAGCTGAGCTAGTCTGTACAACAAGGGTCGGGATGGAGTAATGGGGCCAAGCCGTTTAGGTCTATCCTAGATGGACTAGGTCAGGTTAGGTAGGGTCAGACCCATTCCAGGTTGGGTTGGACCTAGGTCAGACCTCTTTCTCACTAAATTAGCCATATCTTCTAAACCGTACATCCATTTGATGAGTCGTTTATAGCATTGGGACCCTTGAACATGATAGTAATTTTAAGATACTATAATTTAGTTTTTATAAAAGTTGACATACCACCTAGTGGAAAGAGGTGTAGGTTCTCCCAGAACAAGTGAGATATGAATGTAATCTTATGGATAGATGATACTTGGTGTTTATACAACACGGTGACTATGTGACCTCGGGGCTATATGACCCACTGACACTCTATGCGATGACACTGATGCTCCATGCGCCAACACTAATTCCATGTGCACCGACACTAACACTTCGTTCAATGACACCAACGCTCTATGTGATGACACTGATGATTCTTGCACGACACCAATTCTCTGTGCACCGATAGCGACACTCTATTCACTAACACCGATGCTTCTTTCATTGATAATGACACTTTGTGCGTCGACATTGATGCTCTGTGCACCGACACTGATTCTTTGTGCCCCAAAACTGATGCTCTGTGCACCGACACTGATGATCTATGTTCTAACACCAACACTCCATGTTCAATCAATTCCCCAATCACCATTTTCACTCTGGGTAACACCGACACTGTGTGCTCTGACATCGATGCTCCATGCACCGACACTGATCCTCTATGCACCATTGATGCTATGTGTTCCATGGACACTGCATGTGCTGACATCGATGCTCCATGAATGGAAATCTAAATTGGAAGTTCTATGGACTAAAATCGGTAATCCCAGATGCACGTGGTGCATATTATAGAGCAGTGCTCCCTAAACTGTGTGTAGTGGTGAGGGGTGAGAACATTCTCTTGGTTTTCTTAGCTTACACTGGGTGCAAGGTGATGATGACTGGACCTCTCATGTCAAGCACTAGATATTTACCTATAAAAATGTTTTTTATGGAGTTCATATCATAAATGGGGCCATCTGAGATGGATGATCTCATGAAGTGATTCCTCCTTGTTTTAGTTTTTTGATTCAAGCCTATGATGAGAATCTTATTGTTGGATATAAGGTTGGAACCTTGTGATACTTAGTGTTTGAAATGAGTATATAGGTATGTTCTTGACATATGTGTTGTAGACATATATATGTGTGTGTGTGTGTGTGTGGATCTGATTGTACTTAGAGTGTTTTTCCTCTATGGTGTACTTGGTGTACTTTCCTTTGTGGTGTACTTGGTGTACTTTCCTTTTCCATTGTAGTGTCCATGGTGTACATTTCTTTTTGTTATACTTGGTGTAATTTCCTTTATTGTGTACTTGGGGTACTTTCCTTTATAGTGTACTTGGCATATTCTCCTTTGATATATACATTGTGTATTTATTTGTGGTATTACTTTGTGGTTTAGTGGTGTCCTACTGAGTATTGTTTTACATACCCATACACAGGCTCTTCCCACATGTGTTATGTCTCGTTCAGATGATCGACACTTTGATAGAGTCTTAGGTGGACCAAGACCAGATGGTGCATAGAGTGATCAGGAGTATGTGGTGTGCTTCTTCAGCTCTAGATATTTTTCCTACACCTACCCTTCAAGTATGCATTTTTGCCTATGAGTTTCAAGAACTTGTGCTTTCACTTGTCCGATGCTTTCTTTTGGTGGGAATATATTCTAGCTCTATTTACTTTCCAGCTTTAATTTTTGTTTCCCTTAGTGGTTGGTATCTTAGTGTATACATGAATTATTTCTTGGTGTTTTCCATTTCATCATTTGGGATAAGTAATGCGCGTGTGCGTATGGGTACTTAGGAAAATGCCTCCCATTTGTGGGATATGCCTATTCGGTTCTAGTCGCCAGCCCCTAGACTATAGGATATGGGAATGGGGTACTCACAAAATGAGACCCACTAGGAAAGGTCATGAAATAGTGGTATCAAAGGAGGTTGGTTCTACTTTATGACTGGGAGTCTATAATATTTTTTTGGGGCCACAGTGTTAAGTGTTTCGAGTTCGGATTTCAGGACAGGGAATCCAATGTTGGTGTGGCGACCAACGTATCCATACACCAAGACTATGAACATCTGTTTTTCATAATTAGTACATGAAAACACTAGTTTCATGGAAAAAATTGTACATGCATTATATAGGATTTGGGTGTGTTCTCAGGTCCTTCATGATTCATATCTCTAGATATACTCTATTGAACGTGGTACATCTTATTCTGCTTCAAGATGACCCCACATAGAAGTCCAACTATGATTCCACCACATGATCATGAAGATGATCCATTGGGTAACAAGTTATCAATATAGGGATTTGTATAAGTTATAGCACCTCTAGGTGGTAAACCATCCATGACACCACCTGTAGAGCAGCACATAGTAACCGTAGTACCAGCAAATGAGATGCATAGGCTGAGCACTCTTCATGAGTTTTTATGATAGGGACCCCTCAGGTTCTGAGCTGATCCTGACGTATAGGTGATTGAGGACTAGCTTGATTTGGTGACCAAAGTTTTCCATATAGTTAGGAAACCATGAGGTCTGATGGTGGTCTTGATAGAAAGCCTTCTACGTGTCATAGTAGGGCGATGGTGGGGTTTGGTTAGTCGATCATACAATGAGGTGAATTTTTCATGGACAGACTTTGAGAACCTTTTTAAGAGGGGAGTTATCACCTTATATAATGAGGGATAAATATGTCTAGAAGCTTCAATATCTCCAGTAGGATGACATGTCAGTGTCTGAGTATTCATCATGGCATGCAAACCTTTCCAGGTACTCGATGAATATGATACATGACCAGTGCTTCAGGGATCTGACCTTAGATCAAGGTGTGTTTAGGGAAATCTGAGTCAGTGTTGTCCCTCTATTCATTCCAACCTATTCTAAGGTTCTAGAGTGAACCTTTTTGGTTGAATTCCCCTTAGATAAGAAGATATAGACAGTGATAGTCAGCAGTGTACAAGCCAGAGCAAACAGATTTGCAGAGTGGCAAACATGGTAGATGAGTTGGGTGACTAGTAGAAGTTGGTATACATTTTGACATGTTACCACCACCACCCCCAAGTGGTCCACACCAAGCTTGGTAAGCTGGAGGATAAGGGAGGGGTAGCTTCATGTGGTCGTGGAATATGACCCAAGGGATCCAGGAATGATTAAAGGTATGGTCTACATCTATTCTACTTTTGTTTTCATATTAATAGACATAGGTACTAGTCATTTTATTCTTTCCATTTCTCTTGTTCGAGGCTTGGAAATTCTAGTTGAACAGTTGACTTAACCCTGAAGTTTTGAGACTCCTATTGGAGGAGACTGAATGATCACGTATGGGTGCCAAAAATATGTCTTGACTCTTAGAGGAAAGAGTTTAGGTCAAGATATCTTAGAAGTGGCATCGAGGTTTTATATAGTCAATC
The DNA here is from genome assembly GCA_963277665.1 of Viscum album. Classification (NCBI taxonomy): domain Eukaryota; kingdom Viridiplantae; phylum Streptophyta; class Magnoliopsida; order Santalales; family Viscaceae; genus Viscum; species Viscum album. The sequence continues at coordinate 1,490,232 of CAUJRU010000069.1, forward strand.
TTGGAATGGACTGGTTACTTATAGTTCATACTCAGGTTGACTATTTTAGGTGAATAATGTGTTGTGTACGTAGTGGTGAAATGAGGTTTTCTTTATTAGTGAAAAGGAAACCCAAGAAGCATAAAATAGACTCACACATATGAGGGTGCATCTGATTACTCATCAATGGGTAGCCCAAACCTGGGTGCAATGGATGTTATGAGCCCTCTTTTTCTCTGCGATAGTGGTGGAGTTGCAGTAGATCTAGCGAAGGTTGAGATAGAGGTGATGGTTAGGGTTCCTCTAGAACTATGACTTTGAAATTTTCTATACTCTTGGGGTGGTGAATGTGGTAGTAGATGCTCTTAGTGGGAGATATTTTTCATAGTTACTGAATGAGGAATCATATTGGTTAGCTTTGTTATAGTTACCCTTTCTGGATGGAGATGGAGTAGCTTACCTACAGTCGATGGTTGAAACCCCTCCACACTTACAGTGAATCATGGAGGCACATCTTGGGGATGCCAATTGTGAGACCCAACATGCTCAGATTTCTATAAAGCATACCCTTTATGGACATTTTAAAGGTGTGGAGCACGTCGTTCTTTTACAGAGGATGCACCGTAGTACTAGTGATGTTGGGGGATGAGGTTTTGCGGAAGTTCCATACTATATCTTTTAAGACTATACTTTCCCTTTTGTTTCCAACTGCTTGTGCTGTGAAGTGAACTTGGATGGTTGAGCCTGTAGGGGTATTGTGATATGTGGGGTAGGGATCCCTAGTTTTTGTGGCAGCAGTGAATTCCTAGAATGGAAAGGTGCATCGGGTTATGCATTAGGGTGTCGAGGAGGACACTATTAATGGTAGGACCGGTTGAAGTTAGTCTTACCTGTTGATATGAAAGTTGAGTACTTATTTAAATTTGTTCTTGGTTTATCAACTCACCGTGTTGATGCACATGTGTTTGTAAAGTATTTCTTCTGTTATCTCATGGGATTCCAGAAGGAAGTGGGAAAGGATCACAATAGACTTCATGATAGGTCTACCATAGACATCCAGTGGACATGATATGATCTTGGTGATCGTTGACCAACTCATCAAGTCATCCCACCTCCAAGTTAGATGGTATTAGAGTTCAGTAAAGGTATTGGGACGCCTCAAAGTGTAGGAGATAGTTCTAATACCATGATTTTGTTTGACGATATGTTGATATGTGGTTCGATCGTACATGTGGGATGGGTAATATTTATTGTGGGATTAGAGGGAGATTAATTTTTATAATTATTGTTTCATTCTCCTATTTTATAATAGGATGAATGGAGGTTGAAACCAACAAAACCAGTGTTCATCCTTCAAGAGTTCTTTGTGATTCTCATATCCCCATTCTGGTTTTTCTTCACTGATGGACCCTCATGGTTGCGGTACGATTTTCTTGGAGGTTCCAAACATGGTCAGACCCCCGAAGGGATGGAGAGAAGAAATGAAGGCCAAGGAAGTGAAAAATGTGATTTGGGGTTCACTTAAATGGCCCCATATTTAAATACAGAGCACCAGAGAAGTATTGGAGGAAGAGAGAAGATGGGTCACCGCCAGCGTCGCACCCAACCGACAGTAGATGGTCGTTGTCTCCACGACCGGGGTGGTGGTGACATCCCATAGTCCAAGCGGGACAGCAGTAGTGGAACGACCCATGGTGGGCAAGCTGCGGGAGGTGCGACCAGACAAGGCTGTCAGCAGGGCGGCTGGTGGCGTACTATGGTGTACGTGGTCTAGAAAGACCCCATAGGAGGTGAACCCCATAGTGGTTGAGAGGTTAATTGATCAGGCAGGCCACATGGACCATCCACACAACATAGTTCATCCATGTTGTCTAGGAGCTAGCTGGCCACATGATCAATGACTATTTAGACCAGGGTGGGGTGCGGCCAAGTGGGCCACTACACATGGATCTAGGCCGGCTAGTGCGACGCAGGCTGGGGTGGAGTAATTGGGCTACTTTGGTGGCCCCATGGATTAGATCATGTGGCCCAGTAGGCTAGGGCAGTTTGGGACGGACCAGATTGACAGGGTTGGGTTGGGTCGCCTGAACTGAGTTTGGTCGGTCAGACCCGGGCATGGCCAGACCTCTTTCTTACTAAATTGGTCGTATCTTCCAAATATTACATTAATTTGATGAGCTGTGTGTGGTGTTGGGACTCTTTCCATGTGATAGTCCTTTTGGTATACTCTATGTGAGTTTTTGTGGAAGTTGGCATATGGCCTAGTGTCTTAAGGAGTTTTTTCTCCCAGAACAAGCGTGCTATGAAGGGAATCTTGTGTTTGGATGAGACATGGTGTATACATGACTTGGTGACTATGTGACCTAGGGCTATATGACCCATCAACACTCTATGTGATGACATCGAAGCTCTATGCGCTAACATCGATGTTGCATTAGCTGACACCAATGATATGTGCGCCAGCACCGACGCTCCATGTGCCAACACCGACACTCCATGTGCCAACACTAATGCTCAGTGCACCAACATTGACGCTCCATGTACCAACACTGATACTTTGTCCACCAACATAGATTCTTTATACACCAACATCGACACTTTGTTCTTTGAAACTGACACTCTGTGTTCCATCGACGCTTTGTGCGTTATCGAAACTCCATGCACTGACATCAATGCTCTGTGAACTGGCATAGAAATTTTAATTTTTTTGGACTATAACTGATAATCCCACATGCACATAGTTCATAGTTTTGATAATTCCTCCCTAAACTATGTGTATTGGTGAGGGGAGTGCATCTTCACTTTGGTTTCTTAGATTGCACTGGGTGCAAGGTGTCAATGACTGTATATCTGGTGTCAAGCACTGGAGTTGGACCTAGAAAAAAAAATTCTGATGGAGTACATCTCTTGGATGGGAGACATGTGAGATGGATGAGTTCGTGGAGTGTGTCATCCTATTTTTTTTGTTATATAATGAGCCTATGATGAGAATATTGTTGTTGGATTTAAGGTTGGAACCTTATGATACTTAGTGTCTAGAATGAGTATATAAATATTTTCTTGACATATATGTTGTATAGATATACATGTATGTGGTGATAATTGTACTTCTAGTTTTTTACTATATGGTGAACTTGGTGTACTTTCCTTTTTGATGCACTTGGTTTACTTTCCTTTAAAGTGTAATTAGTGTGCTTTACTTTGTGGTGTAATTGGTGTACTTTCCTTTTTGGTGTACTTGGTTTACTTTCCTTTATAATTTACTTGGAATACTCCCCTTTGTGATATAATTCATTTATTTCTTAGTTGTATTCTTTTTTGGTTTAGGGGTGTCCTACTGAGTCTTGTTTTACACACCCCTGCACGAGCTCTGCTCGCATGTGTCGTGTCTTCTGCAGCCAATCGATGCTTTGATGAAGTCCTAGGTAGACTAGGACTAGATGGTTCATAGATTGAATAGGCAGATGAGGTGGGCTTCTTTGGCTCCAGATAGCTATCCTATACCTGCCCTTTAGGTAGGTATTTTTGTTGATGAGTTTCAGAAACATGTGCTTTCACTTGTCAGACTCTTTCTTTTCAGTTATGCATATAGGTGTTGAGGAGGACACCGTGAATGGTAGGATAGGTTAAAGCTGGGCTTACCTGTTCATATGAAATTTGATTACATGTTTGAATCATTTCTTAGTTTATCAACCCACCTTGTTGATGCACATGTGTTTGGAAATTATTTCTCTTATTATATCTTGGTATTCTAGGAGGAAGTGGGAAAGGATCTTTATGGAATTAGTGATAGGTCTACCATGGACATAGGAAACCTCCATGAGGTTTCATAGGAAACCTTCATGAGGTTCAAGCCCAACGTCATCATCTTCATGATAGTTTCACCCAATTCATATCATCCACTTCATCAAATCACCCCTTAGAACTATGTGGTTTTTGATCCATGTCCTCTACTTAGGGTACATAGGAAGCCTCCACGAGGTTTAATCACAACCAATGGTAAAACATGGTGTCCCCCTCATTGGGGTACACCTCCCTAATCCACCCTCAGTGGTATCCTGATCAGCCTTCATGGAGTGAGATCTCCCCTTTTCGATACACTTCATCCTGGGTCCGTCCTCATTGGGCATTATGATTCATCCATCTATTAAACATTCTAGGTGCTCCCTCCTATGGATGTACCCACCTATTCTACTTTTATCAGTGTTCCAATCTCTCTGATCTATATTCACAAGATGTTAAACTCATAGCATACCTCGTGCTAAACATGAGAATCCAAGGAAATCCTTGGAGACATACCTATAGCATAAGATACCGTACAATCGATGTGGGAAGCCTTGGGTTTTTTCACCCTTGAGAAACCCTCTTACATGGAAGAATATATGTGTTATAATGTTCCATCATCAAGACATGCCACAGATGCCTCAATGTGACTAATTCTCTAACTAAAGGTTTCTACCCTAACTGGACCCCTTGGAATGTCCTGACAGAAGTAGCGTAATTAATCGGCAGCCATGAAGAGGTGTCACTAAGAATGAGGTACAAAAAAATGTCTTCATCCATAAGGGAGACCCAGACTACGTGAAGAATCCCAAGGAGGAATACATGGAAGGAGAAACCAATATCCCATCATCCTGTTTTAATCAAGGAGAAAACATCATTGAAGAAGTGATAGATGTCTCCTACCTTTAGAAAGAAGAAATGAAGGGCACAATGAAACTGTTAGCGAATGTCAAAATACTCTTGTGTGGAACGCCCCAATATAAGAGCATCAGAAATAGAAATAGAGAACCCGATGTGAATCCCTTCTCATAAAATTATGGATTAGTAGTATTAGGTACATTAAAAGATGAGTGTGTCACTAGATTCAGATATCCATCACCAGGTCCCACCAAGAAAATAGTGGTCCTGGTGTGGAACTTTCTAGAGTCTGGGGTAGTTAATCACTAGGCACTCTGATCTGTGGCATTTTCAGCATGGATATTTCTCTCAGACCACTAAAGGATGAATGGAATTGATGAATTTTGAATTTCTTTCCTAATATATTCACTAATGGATGAATATTTCTTATTTTCATGACCCAAGATGCAGTTACAAGGAACCAATCTCCCCTTCCCATAGATAGGGGGTAGGAGGAATGATGTTGTGGATTTCTTTCATAACTTCATCTCCACCATAACGGCTTCTTTAGCTATGACTATTGGGCACCCACACATTGTATCACCCTCAGAGTTTATTCAGATGAGGGTTATTGATACTCTTATTTGATGATATTAATAGGAGGGGGTCCTCCCAACTAGGGATATGTCTCATCCAGATCTAGAGGCTTCTATCCTCATCATCTCCATTGTGCCCAAGGTCCTCATAGGGAGCCGATGCTCCCCACTCTGATATCCAACCACTTTGTGAGTCTCTCCCTAGAATTCTCCTACGATTCACTCCCTTACGCCAATGAGTTAAGGGTTATTCAAGTCATACTAGTTTTGAATTCATCTAGGGAACTACCAAGGAGGGATCCCACCAAGCTGCGTCAATGCCGCCATCCATCCATGCAGACCAATGAGTAGGTGATCTATACCCCTACACAATCGGCCCTAGTTTGGCTGACCCGATTCCAAAACTAGGTGCAGGCTCATGAGGATTCCCATCATGGGGCTCCATATTCCACAAATTTAGTGAACTATGCCACCACTGACACACACTATTTATCCCCTATTACAATAGATCATATGAACTTCTATGACCGATCAGGATTGAGGACCCAACCACCCCTTGGGAGGTCTGGGTTGATTCTTCTGGTCACTGGCACGAACGCAACCCATTGTGGGACAACCCATGACAATAGTGTTCCATATAGAGGTCCTACCTGTACTATCACCAGTCAGAGTGGAGGCCCTCCCCACTCCCACACTCAGCATGGAGGTTCTCCCCATTTTGTTGTTTTCGGTCCAAGCGGAGGTCCAATACATGCCCATGATTTCAGGAATATAAGTTTTCTTCATATTTCATGTCCTTAATGCAAATTTCCTCTTAACATCAATACCATATCAAGCAGATACCCTCCCCACGGTAGCATCAACCTGAGTGAGGGGTCTCCTCGCTCCAACATCTATCAGCATGGATGTCCTAGCCATGTTATCACCAACTCTAGTAGAGGTCCTCCCCACTCCGGCACTCCTTAACATGGAGGTCCTCCTCGTGCACTAAGTAATAGACATGTAGGTCCTCTATGTGTTCTGTTCGACATATGCCCATGTTCCAATCACACCCCATATCATCAAAGTGTAGGTCTTCCCCCCTTCAATGATAGCCAGTATGAAGGTCCTCCTCATTTCTTTTCTAGCCTGTATAGAGGTCCTCCCACTTTAGCACCATCCCACATAGAGATCCTCCCCGCTCTAGCACCAACCCGTGTGGAGGCCCTCCCTATGCATTAAATTCACCTTTTTCTAAAGAACCATCTTGGGGTAGGAGGGAGAACATCCCCCACTACATGAATAATTTTGGGAGGCACCATGTCATGGTTAACCCAGTCCTCTTATCATATTTTTAAGCATAATGCAACTCAATGATGAAGCCTTAACCCTGATCCTCTATATTAAGGTATAGGGAAGGAACTCAATGCCTCGGCTTTATCCACATGAAGAGAGAGATACATTAGATCCTTGAGTCCCTCCATAGATATATACAGGAGGAGGAGGATTTGGATTCTTTCTAGGGCCTTTCTATGGAGTCTTATTTAATATCACCTGATTCACTCTCTACCTCAACATGAGATCATGAAGATTTGTTCTGGGGTTTGGTATATGATAAGCACCATTCTAATCCACCACTAATGGCCACCATCTTTGTGCAGTAAGCAGTGGTCCGTACCCTATCCTATAGGTATGTGGTGATGCAATCAGTACAGTTCCTAAAAGACAGCCCAGTATGCAGTGGTTTGTCAGCTCGCGCACTATACTTCCCAACAACCAACCCACCACTATAGCAGTCTACATCAATGTCATTGATGGTTCCCCAGCTACCCCCAATTGATAAATAGGGAAATAAAATTTTGTATCTCACTTTTGAATGAAAGAGATTGTGGGACATTCTCACCATGGATTATTTCCCCGAGATGTTCTGGTCGATTTCAACTCCGGACTTTAGCATCTTGGAGTCCCTTGACCATGACAAGGTCATGTGTCTCTGCCAGACCCTAGGGATGACACATTTCTGTCTCCTCTATCACTGGTTGGCTTATCCAAGGATCCAGGATCACTACGGTGATATCGGTCAGCAATGTTGCCTTGTCGAGTCGGCTCTACTTCTTATGGCACGGTATCATGCATCATCCAGTTATCATCGGATTCTTCAGCAAAGATGTGTTCATATCATCACTATAATCTATAGAGATGTTGTCAGGGAATATCCACATGTGAAGATATATGGTTGGGGGAACTGTGAGGCCCTCCACTTCAGCCTAATTTTGTGATAGCCCGACTCACCCGGTGATATTGAGGACACACTGCCAGGCACAGTCATAGTCAACATGGATGAACTCTCATAGAATTAAGTTGAGATGGGAATCTTCAAAGATAACCTACCCCATGGGTTAGTACCACATCTGTTAGATCCCCCATGCATTGTCACTCATCAAGAGTGGAATTTTCTTGGCCCTGCTATCCAGCTCATTGCCCCTCGGTCAGGACCATAATAATGGAATGGTCCCCCATGAGGTGTTAAACCCCTTGATCTGTATGTTTTAGTGAAAAATATGGAGGATGATCCTTAGAAGGTTTTTTTGCATCAAAATATTACAAGGTGGAGAAGGATCGTCGATAAGATCCTTGTAGAGTGTGTCATATAATGGCATCCCGATTATGGTAATCCCGAATATGATCCCTATCATCCTTTACCGATGTAGAAAGGGCTGGTATAGCTCCTTCCCAGTGAGTTTCTCCTTGGTGATCTCAACAAAACTACCCATATAGGCATGGTATATTTCATATTATATATAAATCGAGCATGTTATTCATTTTTGAATCCACAATAGATGCAAGAAACTCTTCTCAAAGATCCATCCCCACAGGTTGTACCCCTAGTAGCCCCTTAGGTGGATCAATAGGTTCTTACCTGAACTTATCCATAGGCAATTCCTCTTACAGCCAACGAGTTATTCAAACATCCACTCCATGAGCCGTTGGGCCCTCCAATCATGTTAAACATTCCTCCAATGCATTGGTTGTCAAAAATCCTCTTCAGGATAGGAATCCCCACTAGGACAATCTGATTGCCAATATCGTTTCCAATATTGAGGCTCTTGAGACTTGACAGGTGGTGATCCCATCTAATTGAAATCTGTATCCAGCATGGGTTGATAATATTCTTTCACCCTTGGATTTTGAGAACCCCACTTTGTCCCCATTCAACAGGATGGGTGACTCACTACAGCTCCTGGCCAACTTCATCTCAGGATTGTACCTATGTTATGGAATCCAGTGTAGTAGGAAGCTTCCAAGCTCTTGTGCTTCTTACTGACACTAGAAGGGCCTAAATTCATCTGGTAAAGCTATTTAACCATTGGGTCTATAGCTAGTTTGGAGGATCTCTACATGTAGATTATATATCAGATAATCTCCACTACTAGCAAGACAAGCATCTTTGACCTCTTCAAGTGCAAGAAAAGGACATATGATCACATCATATAATTTTTCGCTAGGTATAAGGGCCTCACGTATTCACTCTACATGCCACTAAATCTTGATAAGTTTCCAAAGATGTGTTTGGGGAACGTGAAGATAGAATTGGTTCCATCCCTCATCGCCTATAACTTCCCATATGAATTTTAGGAATTATCTGACGAGGATCAATGCCTAGAGGAAGCCTTGCAAAAATCCATACAGGCACATCTATTACCTCTCAAAGATCCAATAATAAGGGGTGATGAGGCCGAGACAGATTTCATTGCACAAGTAGAGGCCCCCAGGCCATTGGAATTATTGTTGGTAGAGACACCTCTATAACCTCATCGAGGGCCACCACCTCAGCCTCAGCTTCAGGGTCAGCAACACCCACCTCAGAATCAGCAGGCCCCACCCCATTAACTTCCACCACCAAGGAAAGCTAATCGGATCCCACCTCCTTGCTAGAATCTAGACCCTTTAAGGGCCATTATCTTAGAGTTTATTTCGCGGATATGAGAATCTAGACCAAATCATTTGAAGAATCTCAAGTTCCTTATTATTTCCATAGTTCCATGGATTAGGGAATTCTGAGGTTTCCAACATGTAGAAATCTCAAAGAGGTTGATCTCATTGATCTCCCCAACTATTGACCCTATCACCAACTCCTCGGGAACACTCTCAAGAAGTGTTACATGTTCAAAGATTGGATTTATGACCAGTTTTAAAACAACATATTTAGTTTTGGTCTAGCCCCAGCATAGGTGGCATGTGTTTCTGCAAATCCTAATAGTAACAGTGAGGGTGAATGGCAGTAGGTCTTCCGTAGTGGGTCTCAGAATTATGATGATTGGATGGCTCGCAAGGTGGTTGCTTATGATCATGGTATTATTCATGCTCATTTGAATCAGCTAGAGCCTTCTGAGTTCATCTCACCTCCCCCAGATGCCACTATTGTATCTACATCTCATCCTTCATCATTCCGAAAGAGTAGGCACCTGTAGTGCAAGGGAAATAAAATCCCCCCACCATTGCAAATTTTTTCCCATACATTTGGAGACTTCATGCCCCCGGAGATGGGAATCACCCCTATAATTCACCCAGTAATATAATATTCTTTAAGTTATGATTAGGAGTATTCCTTGGTGAACACTTTTGAGTTAGTGGACCTTTATATGGTTCTAGACAAGGAGTGATACCATGAATTCCCTCCTAATGTCCCCATTCGGCATTAGTTTCAACAAAATCATGGATATGTGAATCACCAGAATGCATCAGACAATGATTTTGACCAATCCATGAATGCCATTGAGACCAAACAACTGGCTCATCGTAGAGCTCAGCACGCATAGGCATCTCATCATAACTCGTCAGATTCCCTCCCACCTCCATCTGTACTGCTCGATCAGGATGATCCACCGTGACCTAACTATGATCATCCACATTTACTTATGGACAGACCTCATCCATTTGTCTATTAGTTGGTCATCATTTTGAGTGCTTAATGTAGTGAGAAATGAGATTTCTCAAGCACCAGTTATAATCTGTCGGTCCAAACATAAGTACCCATCATACCTCTCACAATAGAGCAACCTCTCGTTGCAAAATTGAGTGTCTAGTGTGGAAGTATGATGTTCCTAAGAGCCTTTCTATTATTCCTAAAAAGCAATAAATTATTAAGACTCTCTACCTATCTGTAAATATGTGTGAAGCCCTCGCATAGGAGTTGAGAAGACCCCTCCAGTTTGAAACATAAGTAGAGGCTATGGATTCCTTTCATGTCAAGGAAGTATAGCATGTGGAATTTCAAGCCATCATTTCATTCTATAAAGAAGATGAAGGTTCTTCGGTGTAGGGTCCAATACACCCATTTTATATCACTATCCATTTCAATGGAGTAGAGATCCACCACTGTCTTTTTGACACAAGTTCCAGGATCAATCTCATCATGAACTGAACACTCCATAATATGGGACTGGCTGAAGCAGATCTGAGTCCCTCTGACCTAAAAATTCAAGGTTATGACAGGACAGAACAGGTGCTAGTTGGAAAAATATATCTGAAGACCCAATTCGGTGGTCTGGTTTCCATGATCGAGTTTATGGTTGTCTCGTAGAACACTGCCTACAACACATTAATGGTTAAACCCTAGCTCCACCTTCATGTAGTAGTCCCTTCCTCCTATCACCAATGTCTCAAGTACTCCCTTAATGGTAAAGTGGGTGTGCTCCAAAGTGACACATCTTCCTTTGACTCCTGTGAATCCTGCTATCTGGAAGTTGAATATTATAGGTGTAACACCCCAATATTCCATGGTATGTTTCCCTTTGAATAATACAATAGCTTGCATTGCACGCAACTTCGAGATTCTAACACACCGCGACCAATCAAACTAGCCGTTATGAATAGTAATACCCACTTTTTGTAATTTTGTAAATTTTATTTTTCAAAATGGACTTCGTTTTTGAATTCAGAATATTGAAATTACCTTAGGGTTAATTTTTGGTATTTTTCTAAAAACTTTCAATTTTTGATGAATAGTGAAAAACACTATGTTATTGGTTAAAACAAAATTTTTATTTATATAATTATTTATTTTATTTAAATTTATTTTAGGTCAAAATAGATACATAATACCAATATAATTTCAATGTAATTAATTGGAGTCATTTTATAATAAGTTTAGATATATAAAAAGTTTATTTAACTTTTTACCGTCTTTTACCCACCTCCTAGAAGCATTTGAAAATTTGCATAAAACCTAATTTTACCACTTCTGTGAGTTGAATTTCAAAAATCCAAGAAACACAGTTAATATCAATAAGTAAAATGTGGTTCAATAAGATGAAAATAATTTTTGGTGAATAGTATCTTTTGACATTTATTTATCATAGCTAAAAGTAAAATAGGGTAATTAAGGGTAAAAATGATATCATAATTACCCTAACACATGTCCTAGCTCTATTGGATAAGTATAATACGACAAAAAAAACCTTAAAAATAAAATATGATCCACTTTGGTCCACTTGGATTAGATTAGGACATTTATTATTATTTTATTTAAAGAATAGTTAAAAGAGTTAAGTTCAATGTTTAATAACTAAACCATTTTTAATATAGGGTTATACATAAGATAAATTCAACTATAAATATTAATTAGAAATATAAAAATATTTCCGACATAATAGTATTTTATTTTTAATTTTTAGACATAAAATAATTGAATATATTTATGACACAATGATGATGCAGTAATTACCTTATTAATGAAATATTAAAATAATTGATATTATAAATATCCAAATAAATGTAATTTGAGACTTTTTATGAATTAAACTAATTTTCTGGGTTAATATGTCATGTTAGGTTTGATTAAATAATATTTTTCTAAGTAATCATGTTGTTATGATTTTCACAAAAACCATATACTAAATAGTGTCAAAATTGACCTGATTGAGTTTTTAAAACAAATACTATATTACTAATTGATATAATATTCCAAAAAATATATGTTTCAGCCAAAGGACTTAGATAAGGTTATATATATTAATACTGAACCACTTGGGGTTCTCTTGGCTTGTTATAGTAAGTTTATTAATCATATAATATAAAAATACAAAAAGACATGGTAAATGTCAAACTATTTAACTAAGAGTTAAATCTAAAAGATAAGGTTAATATGGTGACCTAAACATATCAAAAACATATTTTTTGAGAGGTTTTCGACCCATGCCCACCTTATCCTATAAATAAATTATTTTGGAGCCATTATAAACCAAATATGATTTTATTATAAAATAATATTTCAATCTTTTTCTAAAGTGACCCTCACCTCTCTTATAAAAGGGTACTTCCCCTTCTCTTAATTTCACATCTCCAAAGCCATTTGGATCGGAAAAAACTTGACAAAATTTCCTCCAAAATTTCCTCCCTTCATCCAAGAGGCCTTCCTTTTGTTATAAATCCAACCTAAAGATCCCTTTTGATTAAATCAAAAGGAAGAGCCTGAAGAAGAGATAAATATTTCGCCACTTCTTTCAAGTTTTTTTCTTCTTCCACTTCCTCTTTCTTTGTGGTTTCCATTATAAAATAATAACTCCAGTATATTCTATATAATGTGATTTTATTATAAAAATAGTGCAAACATATACATTATTTTATCCATCATATGAATGACAAAGTCACCATACCTATGTATGTACGGCTTACCGTCTCCACTTCGTGGTGTAGTTGTTATTCAAACACTTCATTATTTGGATGGTAATAATAATGCGTATAACTGATGTAAATAATAAATATAACATGATAATAATTCTGTATATATTATATACCATCTGATTACATACTATTTCACTATCAATATAATGATATTGTCGCTCGTGCGCACGTACGGATTACCATCTCCACGAACACGATGAGATTCATTCCCCATCTTAATCATTCTAGAATAATTTTCATTTTATGATTAAAAATAATGTTTATTAACATAATATAATTATTTATACGAATCAAATACATCCTATCCATAACAAACATGGCCTACATAACCATGAATATAAAGTAAAACGAATCGGTTAACACCCGAAATAATGATACTATGGAAATATTATTAACAAAGCAATATTAGAGGATCAAATATGATATCATATTTATGTATATAGTTATTGTATAATTAAATAACAATGTTTTAACTATTATACAGGATTTTAACACACCATCGACTAAGTAAAAGTACAAGGTAAGGGTTAATTTCACAATCTCTTTATTATTCGTGGTTGTTTTTAGATAAGTATCTACTGGGACCTCTTTGTCATCCATATCTGTGTTTTCTTAAAAATGTATTTCCAAACATTTTTACTATTTACTAAACTATTGGTTAAATTCATTTATACCTTTATTTGACCTTATATGTTTTGAAAGGATTCTTTCTGTCGTTTTCCAAACAAGGTACTTTATGAACTTTTTGACAAAATTAAGGTAAGAATTTTTTTTTAACTTATACGACGGGTGAGGCTATTTTCACCATTATAACATCATCGAAGCTTCCCTAACAAAAATATAAGAATATTTTCAAAATAAATGTTTTATTTTATAATTATGTGACTCTTAAATTATTTCAAAATAGAAATATATATTTCTCTCAAATAGTTTTGATTACATCTATGTCAACATCCTTTGATAAATTTTACACTTGATTGAAGTTGGTTTATTATGATACAAATATTCCATATTGTATTTAAGTTTTTGTGATATGTTTGACTATGGATGAGTTATTTTTATACCATTCATGGTTTATAGTTAAAGTATTGAGATTTCGTATGCTAGTTTTAATACAAATGTTTATGTTATGTCTCAACCTTTTCATATGAGGAATGTATTAGACTTAGTATGTGATGGGTGGATCCCGCTATAGCTCCTCGATGCATCGGTGGGTCTCATGAGATAATTAGATGTGGAATTTGCTGAGGCCTTTCCCAATTTGATATATTCTTTTGGTTGAGGCCTAAATCATTTTTAGACATCTTGGCTGAGGCATTGACAAGATGTTTCAGAATTTTTGGCATTATATAACCCTTCATTGTGAAAATAATAATGATGGTTCATGTGGTTATTTGACTAGTATAATACTCATGATTGTGTTTTATTATGGAATTATTTACTCATCTCATATTCCTTCTATAAAGTGTTCATGTTTATTATTTGTAAAGGCGCGTGTTTTTAATTATTCACTATGTCTAATATTTATGTTATCTTCTATTGTATTGCTTACCCTTACTGAGATTTTAAGCTCACCCCTTTCTTATGTTTCATTTTCACAAGATATGAATTAGTTAGTTATGAGTGACTTTTAGGCATAATCTAGGAGAATTGGATGAATCTAATGGAACAAATTTGGGTTGTATTTCTTTTCAAGTTGTAATTTTGAACTTATGTATGTATCTTGTTTCCAATAAACTAAATTGATCGGTATTTCGGGACATGATTCCTTGTATCATACCGATGTTATGTAATAAAGAAACGACTCTATGTAACTAGGGTCAGGGAATTACAGTTGGTATTAGAGGAATTTTATAACAAACCTTGGAAACTAGATTTATAAAAACTCTGATTAGAGCACATTACCTTAAGATATACTTTGAGGATTAGTATAGAAGAACTTCCTAGAATTTGGGTACTGTATAGATTTTTTGAGTCCTCCAAGCAATACATCCCTATCTGGATATGAGCAGGTAGAGGCAGATCTAGCACAGATGTACCTAGGGGTAAGCCCAAAAAAACTGCTTTGAGCTAGACTCCAAAGGAAACTGGTGCATGACAACGGACCTTGCTGCACTTTTGGTTACGACACTCCCGGGGGATATGCATAGGATAATTCTCATTTTCTATACAAACCATTATGAAGGGTTTATGAGTATATACTTCCTCAAAGAAAACATTTTTAGAATTATGGATTATATCCATAAACTATTCAATTTATGTTAAGTGTTTTACAAGTTCGTAATTATGTATTGTGGTTCATAAACTAATCTATTGTATGCCATTGTTTAGAAATGGAGCCTAGTGGAAGGAATGGAAATTGTATCAACGCACGTAATCCTTGTAGGGATTTCCATCTTACTCAAGATAATTATAGTGGATCTGGTGATACAACTGGTGTTGATCATCTTATCACCATACTCAGGAAACTCACAAAGTTTATGAATAATAACTTTACCCATATGGAGCACCTTGATCCAAAATGTAACACCCCAGGTAAATAAAGAATATGAAATTTTCATATTTATCCATATTGGTGAATAAAATATTAATATGTCTTTAAAGGGGACGCTATGCTCGATGGCGTACCCAACACGCAACAACGAGTTTCTTGGGAATCTTATGTTGCACTCTAATAATAAAATAATATTATTTTAAATGGTAGTTAACATGTAGCCGTTGTATTGGCGGGAATGGATATAAATAACTAAAATATGATTTTAAATGTTTTTAAATGTTTTTACATTTATCCAATAAAAGATAAAGGCTAAAAATATGGAAAGAATTCAATTTTAGGCGTATATGCCCTGGTTTTCACTAAAGGGTCACTTATCGCCTTTTGATGGCGAACCGTCATTAAATATAGTTTTTTTCACTCTTATACATTCAATTGGACCAAATAAAACTCTTCTTAAGAATTGGGACATCAAAATTTACTTTGTGTAAATTTTTGGTATCTTTCCGATAAAGTTCATTTTTTTAAATGAATAGCGTAAAATGTTGTATTTTAATTCAAAACCTCTTTTTAATATAATTTATTTATATGATTAGATTATATTTTTAATTGGTTTTAAAGAGAAATTAGAATATATTTTTACCATTAAATCCAATAGTGGTCGTTGTATTTAATTTCACTTTGAAATCAGACTTAAACCAGTGTCAATCTTTTGATACTTATTGTTTCATAAAAACACGCTATTTGATCTGACATCGGGAATTAATTATTAAATTAATTAATGTGACTTATATGTTATGAATTTTATAAAATAGACATCATTTTTGAATTCGGAATATCAAATATAGCTTAGGTTGAATTTTTGGTAATTTTCTGAAAAACTCCAATTTTTGATGAATAGTGAAACCACTAAGTGGTAATCAAGCAGACTGATTTTTCAGTTAAATGAAAGTTTACCACTAATGTGTATTTAATTTTGAAAATCCGACATACATGGTTGTCATTAGTATGTAAAATGTGGTTCAATGGGATGAAAATAATTTTTTGGTGAATAGTAACTTTTTTTCATTAATCGCGATTAGAGGTAATTAGTGTAATTTAAGGTAAAAATGATATTATAAAAATATGAAAACACCATGACACTTGTCCTACCCCTATTGGATGAGTCATGGCCGACCAAGACAACCCATGGGTCAACTTGGGGACCCCATGGAGCCACTTTTGTTGGAAAATGACATTAATATATATTTATTTAATGTTAAAATTAAATTGACACAAACATGAGTTGTTTTACTAAAACAGTTTTTAAGTGGGGTTACACAAGTCTAAATTTTGACTATAAATATTCATTAGAAGGATAAAAATATTTCCTACATCATATTATTTTTTTATAATTTTTAGATATTAAATAAATTAATTTAATTACGACATCATGATGATGCAACGATGACCTCATTAATGAACAGTTTAAATAAAATGAAACGATAATATAAACTCTAAGACCTACACTTGTCCAAAAACTATTGGATGGGAATATTTATAAGCCTTATCATCTTATATTCGAAATATATCAATGTGGGACCTTAGAAATTCGAAACACTTTTGAAAATAAAATAATAGTTTCATGATTTCCAAAAGTGCCCCTCCTCTCCTCTTATAAAAGGCCCCCACCTCTACCTCATTTCACACACTCCTCAAGCCTTTGGCTCAGCCATCTCCTGCCCCTTTACTCTCTCCACATACCTCTCCTCATCCTAGAGGATTCCCTTTGGGCAGAATCCTTTCAAAGGAAGCCTTTAGGCTCAAATCAAAAGGAGTTACACTTTTAAAGGTAATTCATTCTATCATGTTCATTTGTTTTATTTTGCTTCTCCAACCCCCTAAACTCTTTTTATTTACTTCTTTTGTAACAACACCAGTATCTTAAATATACTAGGATTGTGTTATAAGATTTATTCGAGCTACAGTCTCACACAACTACATCAAATGGTTAAATAACATACGGTTTCCGTGGATGGCTAAATTCTTCCTCCCGAAACGATGATTGTTCAATACTCATTTAACACCTTCAAAGGTGGCCATTATGATGTCACTATTTTTATATATGATATATAATATGTTTATTATTTCCTTAAGCTTCTGTATTTTTCATTTATTGCATACCATTATTGTTTCCATTATGGGTAAACATGATATCTTCATTTTAGGAAGTGCGGACTACCGCCCCCTGAAAGTGATTTGATTCGTTAATACCATATGTGGGATGTGTAAAGGATAAATTTAATGATATTATATATGTTATTATGCTGGAATTATAATATAATCTTATATCATTATGATTCCATTCCAGAAATACGAAATAGAAATAGAAGTAGCGTTCATGCGTACGTACGACTTACCGTCTCCATGAACGGTGCATTTCATTTCTTACCTCTAAATGATTATGTAATATTATAAATACATGTATATTCTGGATATATATGATATATATGATATCCAAATCATGAATATAATTCTGGATATAATGAACCTTTGACCACACAAACAACATGTAATTGTAAGAAGTCCATTTTCGACTAAAGAACCAAATATTGAAAAAACAAACATTATTAACTTAAATGATTACATAATTTTTATAACATTGAAATAAGTGATATAAAAGGAATAATGAACTTTAATAAGGTTCATAAGAAAGTATAAATTAACTCAAGTTTATTATTCAGGACGTTAAAGAATGATCGAGTCAAGTCGGACCTGAGGTAAGGGATCTTACTCCTCTCTTTCTTTTTAAGTACACTCTTTTATGTCATTCCCTCTGAAGCTAATCTTTCTTGTTATTGGGATGTTATTTTATATTAAACTTACTGTTATTTTTGTGTTCATGTGATGAGAGACCCTATTCTCTCTCATCAATCCATTTTGGAAGTTTTGAATGGCGCCGTTAGGCTGCCGAATTTTCATAAGAGATCTAACCTCTCTCTTTCTTTTTAAGTACTCTCCTTTATGTCACTTCTTTTAAGCTCCTCTTTTTTATGATGGGGGATGTTCTTTTATATTCCTCTTTCTATTGACTTTAAGTTAATATGATGAGATACCCTATTTGATCTCATCAATCCATTTTTGTAAGTTTTATGTGGCGCCGTTAGGCTGCCGAGTTTTCGTAAGGGATTTTTCATCTCACTTTTATTCCCGTGAGATTTATGCTACATTTGCCACAATTTCTTTTGAGTGGTGTATGTACTTCCCATTATTCTACTCTTTGTGTAATATAATTTCGTTTATGAGTATTTACATCAAGGATTTATTGTCCTTCTTTCATGGGGTGTATGTTTTGAAAGATACCCAAGTCGGTAAGGGAACCTTTCACCATCCTATTTTTTAAAAGACTTCTTTTGTTGGGTCTTTTAATTTACGTATTTTTATGTTGGGATATGTTATCATATATCCTTATTGATGTAAATTTTATGTCCAAGTGATGAGATACACTTTTTATCTCTCATCAACTCATTTTGATGTGACGTCGTTAGGCTGTCAAGGGAACTTCTTAACCCAATTTCGATTTCTTTGGGTTCAACATGTAGTTATTGAATATGTAATCCTTTGAATATGTGTGAATGACCTTTGATTATTTTACACTTAATATCCACTTATATTTGGTGTATTCGTTTGTCACACATAATTATGTAATTGATTTATCCTTAAACCAAGGATACCGTCTTTGTATGGGACTTCGTCTCAATCTCCTTTCATTGAGGAATATTTTGTTTTATACACAACCTTCTCCTATACGGTGTATAAACCCCTTTGACTTTTACGTTTATTCAAAAGGAATATTTTTTATACGAAGCGTTTTACTAAATGACAAAAGGGAATGTTTTTGTCGTACGTATGCGGCGACAACGACTTCTCCGCCGCCGTGACCGTTATTTGAGTTTCAGCTTCCTCTACAAGCCATACATTTTTTAAAAAAAGAAAAATAAATACCATGTTTTACTTTTCTTTTATTTTGGTATTGAAAATGGTTTTCATAATGTTTTTATATCAGTGTGTTGTATTGATATCTAGTGATTGAAAGGTGGAAATATTATTATGTTTCCTTTATGCATGTTTTATGTGATACGATTATGTTGAGGTTCTTGGGCATTATTATGAAGACGGGTGGTTCTGTGATAAACTAAGGGCGGGTGAGCCCGATATAGCTCTCTAATGCATTGGGTAACGCGAAGGAGTGAAACATTAAGGTTTCTCCGAAGAGATTTAGGGAATATACTGTGATGGGTATTCCAAACGTAACCAAGAGGGTTACTCCCTACGTAAGAATGTTATGAATGCCTCAAGTTACCTTTTATGTCTTATGATTTCGATGATTTATTCATGATTTGATGAGGTATGTTAAAGTGCCTATGTTTTATGGGTAAAGTATGATTTCATTCTTATGTATATATGAACTCATGTTTCCTTTCCATATTTTTATAACCCTTACTGAGCTTTTTATGCTCATCCCAAGTTTTTGAAATGTTTTTCACAGGTCAAGGGAAAGGTACATGATGTGATGATAGTGTCAAGGATGTGTCAAGAAAGAATCCGTGTTTTATTTTAAATATGTTTTCGTTGATGGGAAGAATGAATATTGTCTTTTATGTAACCACTTTGTTTAAATGTGGAATGTAATGCAAGTTTCATGATCTAATTCTCTAAAACTCTAAACCTAAAAAAGATCCCCAATGTGTAATCTTGTAATAACTCAAGATTAAATAAGGTTTAAGGCTGGGGCCTTATAGTTGGTATTAGAGGTCGGTTTAGACAACTTTAGGGATTAGGAGTTTTTGTGAGGCACATGATTAGTCCCTATAACTATTATTTCAGTTAAATCCTTGTTTTAAAACTTTTTTTTCAGGTCAAGTAAAGTCAGTTATGAATGGAAGGAGGAGGATCTCAAACGAAATTCCTATCTCTTCCTGATGACATGCTTGCAATAATTATTGCAAAGTCATCTTCGGATGATTGTGAAACTTTTTCTAGCAAACAACTCACTTGCAAGCATTTGTTTGAGATATCAAACACCTCCGCTATACCTCGTTATCATTGTGGATCATGGGTTGTTTTTAGAAAAATACTATTTTCACAATATTCTCATTTTTTCAAGAGAGGTAAATATTATCAAGGTATTTTCAAATATTTTACCTTATCACAAGAATTTGAAGCATATTATGATTTTAAAAATGGTGCTGAGGAAGGAGACCCTTGCGCAACCTATTTATATTTGCTTTTAAAATATAGTCTCACATCACATACTTATGGTATTTTAAAAGGACCAATGATAGAATGTTTCAACTCAATTTCGGTCCGACTATTTTTTAGAAATCAGGTTTTATCATATGTTTTGGAATTATATGTCATACATGATTATTTTCCAATACTGTTTTTCTGTGAACACCCATATGACCCATGTTGCACGAGGTGTATTTGGATGGAGGAAGCAAATGATTTTGAAGGATCTCTAAATCATTGTTGTAATGCATGGGACTTCTACCTACGTGAGCAAGATGACGATGAAACCGAGTGGACGCCATGATCAAGGTATGATGTTATTCATTTTGGGAATCGTTTTATTTTATCTTATGGTGGTGAAATAAGACTTCAAGAATTAAGGTGTTGAGATCATAATGAATTTGGATGAAAATTAAAGGTATAAGGAAACTATTGAGGTTAAAACATGTTAGGGTTATTTTTGGAGTTTTATAAAAAGGACAACACGCAGACCGTGTGACAACCCGTCGCGTCGGAAAAAGCTGCGGCAATCGAACCCACAACCAAAGTGCGACTAGTATTTATTGCCTACCACTGGACTACGTGAAGTCCCTGGTTAGTTTGACTGATTCTTTTTAGTTATATGATTTTATGAATTAAGAGTAAGTTGATTTTGGGTTATTTATGAAAATTATTAACCTATCATGGAGGATATGTGATTAGGTTAATTACTTTTCAATACGAGACTTTAGGAGCAACTATTGTTGTTTGGAGATAAATGTTACGATTTAACTTGGAAGACTATGTGACTAAATCCTTCAAATATTTGGGTTTCAATCTTAGATTGGTTTACTTTGAATAATTTTATGGACAAATTGTTTATCAGATGGTCCTCGTTGAACTTTGGGTTTTGTTGGACAAATTTTGGAGATTAAGCATTGATTTTCTTTTTAAAGGGTTATCCTTTTCTGGATTATCTGACCTTGTACTAACCTTTTTGGTTTTGGTATTGGTTAAAGCCTAAAGACATGGGATGTAAATAGTTCTCTTTGTAGGATAAGGTGATTCTATAGAAGTTTATTATAGTATTCTTAATGTGAACAAGTCTTCCTAAATACTCGTCTTTTGGAGAAAATATGAGTTTGTGTAAGGAATCTAATAAAAATTGGAAGTCAACATGATAAGTGATTATGTTTCCCTATGAATAAATTACTCAATAAAAAGTAACTTAAAACAAAAATGTTGTCTATTAACTTTTCCTAATGGGGAATCGAATACCGTTTAACCCATCACAAGTTTGTGATTTTCTTGTGATTAACTTTCTCCTAAACATGTTTTCTATCACTCTCCATCAGAACATGACCCTATGTTTTCTCCTCCATGTCCATATTTTTCTACATGGAATCCTAGTATGGGTTAACTCGGGTGACCTTTGTACTTATCTTTCTTTATTTTAAAGTGATTGTTTTACCGACTCTTGTTCCAATGTGGGACTTTCAAGGATGTTTCCAAGCTCAATTTTAAAAATTTCGAGGACGCAATTCCCGAAAGGGGGGAAGGATGTAACACCCCAGGTAAATAAAGAATATGAAATTTTCAAATTTATAAATATTTGTGAATAAAATATTAATATGTCTTTAAAGGGGACACTATGCTCGATGGCGTACCCAACACGCAACAACGAGTTTCTTGGGAATCTTACGTTGCACTCTAATAATAAAATAATATTATTTTAAATGTTAGTTAACATGTAGCCGTTGTATTGGCGGGAATGGATATAAATAACTAAAATATGATTATAAATGTTTTTAAATGTTTTTACATTTATCCAATAAAAGATAAAGGCTAAAAATATGGAAAGAATTCAATTTTAGGCGTATATGTCCTGGTTTTCACTAAAGGGTCACTTATCGCCTTTTGATGGCGAACCGTCATTAAATATAGTTTTGTTCACTCTTATACATTCAATTGGACCAAATAAAACTCTTCTTAAGAATTGGGACATCAAAATTTACTTTGTGTAAATTTTTGGTATCTTTCCGATAAAGTTCATTTTTTTAAATGAATAGTATAAAATGTTGTATTTTAATTCAAAACCTCTTTTTAATATAATTTATTTATATGATTAGATTATCTTTTGAATTGGTTTTAAAGTGAAATTAGAATATATTTTTACCTTTAAATCCAATATTGGTCGTTGGAATTAATTTCACTTTGAAATCAGACTTAAACTAGTGTCAATCTTTTGAAACTTATTGTTTCATAAAAACACGCTATTTGATCTGACAGTGGGAATTAATTATTAATTTAATTAATTCGACTTATATGTTATGAATTTTATAAAATAGACATCATTTTTGAATTCGGAATATCAAATATAGCTTAGGTTGAATTTTTGGTAATTTTCTAAAGAACTCCAATTTTTTATGAATAGTGAAACCACTAAGTGGTAATCAAGCAAACTGATTTTTCAGTTAAATGAAAGTTTACCACTAATGTGTATTGAATTTTGAAAATCCAGCATACATGGTTGTCATTAGTATGTAAAATGTGGTTCAATGGGATGAAAATAATTTTTTTGGTGAATAGTAACTTTTTTTCATTAATCGCGATTAGAGGTAATTAGTGTAATTTAAGGTAAAAATGATATTATAAAAATATGAAAACACCATGACACTTGTCCTACCCCTATTGGATGAGTCATGGCCGACCAAGACAACCCATGGGTCAACTTGGGGACCCCATTGAGCCACTTTGGTTGGAAAATGACATTAATATATATTTATTTAATGTTAAAATTAAATTGACACAAACATGAGTTGTTTTACTAAAACAGTTTTTAAGTGGGTTTACACAAGTCCAAATTTTGACTATAAATATTCATTATAAATCTAAAAATATTTCCTACATCATAGTATTTTTTTATAATTTTTATATATTAAATAAATTAATTTAATTACGACATCATGATGATGCAACGATGACCTCATTAATGAACAGTTTAAATAAAATGAAACGATAATATAATATCTAAGACCTACACTTGTCCAAAAACTATTGGATGGGAATATTTCGAAGCCTTATCATCTTATCTTCGAAATATATCAATGTGGGACCTTAGAAATTCGAAACACTTTTGAAAATAAAATAATAGTTTCATGATTTCCAAAAGTGTCCCTCCTCTCCTCTTATAAAAGGCCCCCACCTCTACCTCATTTCACACACTCCTCAAGCCTTTGGATCGGCCATCCCCTACACATTTAATCTCTCCACATCCCTCTCCTAATCCTAGAGGATTCCCTTTGGGCAGAATCCTTTCGAAGGAAGCCTTTAGGCTCAAATCAAAAGCAGTTACACTTTTAAAGGTAATTCATTCTCTCATGTTCATTTGTTTTATTTTGCTTCTCCAACCCCCTAAACTCTTTTTATTTACTTATTTTGTAACAACACCAGTATATTCAATATACTAGGATGTTGTTATAAGATTTATTCGAGCTAAACTCTCACACAACTACATCAAATGGTTAAATAACATATGGTTTCCGTGGATGGCGAAATTCTGCCTCCCGAAACGATGATTGTTCAATACTCATTTAACACTTTCAAAGTTGGCCATTGTGATGTCACTATTTTTATATATGATATATAATATGTTTATTCTTTCCTTAAGCTTCTGTATTTTTCATTTATGGAATACCATTATTCTTTCCATTATGGGTAAACACGATATCTTCATTTTAGGAAGTGCGGACTACCGCCCCCTGAAAGTGATTTGATTCGTTAATACCATATGTGGGATGTGTAAAGGATAAATTTAATGATATTATATATGTTATTATACTGGAATTATAATATACTCTTATATCATTATGATTCCATTCCAGATATACGAAATAGAAATGGAAGTAGCGTTCATGCGTACGTACGGCTTACCGTCTCCATGAACGGTGCCTTTCATTTCTTACCTCTAAATGATTATTTAATATTATAAATACATGTATATTATGGATATATATGATATATATGATATCCAAATCATGAATATAATTCTGGATATAATGAACCTTTGACCACACAAACAACATGTAATTGTAAGAAGTCCATTTTCGACTAAAGAACCAAATATTGAAAAAACAAACATTATTAACTTAAATGATTACATAATGTTTATAACATTGAAATAAGTGATATAAAAGGAATAATGAACTTCAAGAAGGTTCATAAGAATGTATAAATTAACTCAAGTTTATTATTCAGGACGTTAAAGAATGATCGAGTCAAGTCGGACATGAGGTAAGGGATCTTACTCCTCTCTTTCTTTTTAAGTACACTCTTTTATGTCATTCCCTCTAAAGCTAATATTTCTTGTTATTGGGATGTTATTTTATATTAAACTTACTGTAATTTTTGTGTTCATGTGATGAGAGACCCTATTCTCTCTCATCAATCCATTTTGGAAGTTTTGAATGGCGCCGTTAGGCTGCCGAATTTTCATAAGAGATCTAACCTCTCTCTTTCTTTTTAAGTACTCTCCTTTATGTCACTTCTTTTAAGCTCCTCTTTGTTATGTTGGGGGATGTTCTTTTATATTCCTCTTTCTATAAACTTTAAGTTAATATGATGATATACCCTATTTGATCTCATCAATCCATTTTTGTAATTTTTATGTGGCGCCGTTAGGCTGCCGAATTTTCGTAAGGGATTTTTCATCTCACTTTTATTCCCGTGAGATTTATGCTACATTTGCCACAATTTCCTTTGAGTGGTGTATGTACTGCCCATTATTCTACTCTTTGTGTAATATAATCTCGTTTATGAGTATTTCCATCAAGGATTTATTTTCCTTCTTTCATGGGGTGTATGTTTTGAAAGATACCTAAGTCAGTAAGGGAACCTTTCACCCTCCTCTTTTTTAAAAGACTTCTTTTGTTGGGTCTTTTAATTTACATATTTTTATGTTGGGATATGTTCTCATATATCCTTATTGATGTAAATTTTATGTCCAAGTGATGAGATACACTTTTTATCTCTCATCAACTCATTTTGATGTGACGCCGTAAGGCTGTCAAGGGAACTTCTTAACCCAATTTTGATTTCTTTGGGTTCAACATGTAGTTATTGAATATGTCATCCTTTGAATATGTGTGAATGACCTTTGATTATTTTACACTTAATATCCACTTATATTTGGTGTATTCGTTTTTCGCACATAATTATGTAATTGATTTATCCTTAAACCAAGGATACCGTCTTTGTATGGGACTTCGTCTCAATCTCCTTTCATTGAGGCATATTTTGTTTTATACACAACCTTCTTCTATACGGTGTATAAACTCCTTTGACTTTTATGTTTATTCAAAAGGAATATTTTTTATACGAAGCGTTTTACTAAACGACAAAAGGGAATGTTTTTGTCGTACGTATGCGGCGACAATGACTTCTCCGCCGTCGTGACCGTTATTTGAGTTTCGGCTTCCTCTACAAGCCATACTTTTTTTAAAAAAAGAAAAATAAATACCATTTTTTACTTTTCTTTTATTTTGGTATTGAAAATGGTTTTCATAATGTTTTTATATCAATGTGTTGTATCGATATCTGGTGATTGAAAGGTGTAAATATTATTATGTTTCCTTTATGAATGTTTCATGTGATACGATTATGTTGAGGTTCTTGGGCATTATTATGAAGACAGGTGGTTCCATGATAAACTAAGGGCGGGTGAGCCCGATATAGCTCTCCAATGCATTGGGTAACGCGAAGGAGTGAAACGTTAAGATTTCTCCGAAGATATTTAGGGAATATAATGTGATGGCTATTCCAAACGTAACCAAGAGGGTTACTCCCTACGTAAGAATGTTATGAACGCCTCAAGTTACCTTTTATGTCTTATGATTTCGATGATTTATTCATGATTTGATGAGGTATGTTAAAGTGCCTATGTTTTATGGGTAAAGTATGATTTCATTCTTATGTATATATGAACTCATGTTTCCTTTCCATATTTTTATAACCCTTACTGAGCTTTTTATGCTCATCCCAAGTTTTTGAAATGTTTTTCACAGGTCAAGGGAAAGGTACATGATGTGATGATAGTGTCAAGGATGTGTCAAGAAAGAATCCGTGTTTTATTTTAAATATGTTTCCGTTGATGGGAAGAATGAATATTGTCTTTTATGTAACCACTTTGTTTAAATGTGGAATGCAATGCAAGTTTCATGATCTAATTCTCTAAAACTCTAAACCTAAAAAGATCCCCAATGTGTAATCTTGTAATAACTCAAGATTAAGTAAGGTTTAAGGCTGGGGCCTTATAGTTGGTATCAGAGGTCGGTTTAGACAACTTTAGGGATTAGGAGTTTTTGTGAGGCACATCATTAGTCCCTATAACTATTATTTCAGTTAAATCCTTGTTTTAAAACTTTTTTTTCAGGTCAAGTAAAGTCAGTTACGAATGGAAGGAGGAGGATCTCAAACGACATTCCTATATCTTCCTGATGAAATGCTTGCAATAATTATTGCAAAGTCATCTTCAGATGATTGTGAAGCTTTTTCTAGCATACAAATCACTTGCAAGCATTTGTTTGAGATATCAAACACCTCCGTTATACCTCGTTATCATCGTGGATCATGGGTTGTTTTTAGAAAAATACTATTTTCACAATATTCTCATGTTTTCAAGAGAGGTAAATATTATCAAGGTATTTTCAAATATTTTACCTTATCACAAGAATTTGAAGCATATTATGATTTTAAAAATGGTGCTGAGGAAGGAGACCCTTGCACAACCTATTTATATTTGCTTTTAAAATATAGTCTCACATCACATACTTATGGTATTTTAAAAGGACCAATGATAGAAACTTTAAACTCAATTTCGGTCCAACTATTTTTTAGAAATCATGTTTTATCAGATGTTTTGGAATTATATGTCACACATGATTATTTTCCAAAACTGTTTTTCTGTGAACACCCATATGACCCATGTTGCACGAGGTGTATTTGGATGGAGGAAGCAAATTATTTTGAAGGATCTCTAAATCATTGTTGTAATGCATGGGACTTCTACCTACATGAGCAAGATGACGATGAAACCGAGTGGACGCCATGATCAAGGTATGATGTTATTCATTTTGGGAATCGTTTTATTTTATCTTATGGTGGTGAAATAAGACTTCAAGAATTAAGGTATTGAGATCATAATGAATTTGGATGAAAATTAAAGGTATAAGGAAACTATTGAGGTTAAAACATGTTAGGGTTATTTTTGGAGTTTTATAAAAAGGAGAACACGCAGACCGTGTGACAACCCGTCGTGTCGGACAAAGCTGCGGGAATCGAACCCACAACCAAAGTGAGACTGGTATTTATCGCCTACCACTGGACTACGCGAAGTCCCTGGTTAGTTTGACTGATTCTTTTTAGTTATATGATTTTATGAATTAAGAGTAAGTTGATTTTGGGTTGTTTATGAAAATTATTAACCTATCATGGAGGATATGTGATTAGGTTAATTACTTTTCAATACGAGACTTTAGGAGCAACTAATGTTGTTTGGAGATAAATGTTACGATTTAACTTGGAAGACTATGTGACTAAATCCCTCAAATATTTGGGTTTCAATCTTATATTGGTTTACTTTGAATAATTTTATGAACAAATTGTTTATCGGATGTTCCTCGTTGAACTTTGGGTTTTGTTGGACAAATTTTGGAGATTAAGCATAGATTTTCTTTTTAAAGGGTTATCCTTTTCTGGATTATCTGACCTTGTAATAAACTTTTTGGTTTTGGTATTGGTTAAAGCCTAAATACATGGGATGTATATAGTTCTCTTTGGTGGATAAGATGATTCTCTAGAAGTTGATTATAGTACTCTTAATGTGAACAAGTCTTCCTAAATACTCGTCTTTTGGAGAAAATATGAGTTTGTGTAAGGAATCTAATAAAAATTGGAAGTCAACATGATAAGTGATTATGTTTCCCAATGAATAAATTACTCAATAAAAAGTAACTTAAAACAAAAATGTTGTCTATTAACTTTTCCTACTGGGCAATCGAATACCATTTAACCCATCACAAGTTTGTGATTTTCTTGTGGTTAACTTTCTCTTAACCATGTTTTCTATCACTCTCCATCAGAACATGACCCTATGTTTTCTCCTCCATGTCCATATTTTTCTACATGGAATCCTAGTATGGGTTAACTCGGGTGACCTTTGTACTTATCTTTCTTTATTTTAAAGTGATTGTTTTACCGACTCTTGTTCCAATGTGGGACTTTCAAGGATGTTTCCAAGCTCAATTTTAAAAATTGCGAGGACGTAATTCCCAAAAGGGGGGAAGGATTTAACACCCCAGGTAAATAAAGAATATGAAATTTTCATATTTATCTATATTTGTGAATAAAATATTAATATGTCTTTAAAGGGGACGCTATGCTCGATGGCGTACCCAACACGCAACAACGAGTTTCTTGGGAATCTTACGTTGCACTCTAATAATAAAATAATATTATTTTAAATGGTAGTTAACATGTAGCCGTTGTATTGGCGGTAATGGATAGAAATAACTAAAATATGATTATAAATGTTTTTAAATGTTTTTACATTTATCCAATAAAAGATAAAGGCTAAAAATATGGAAAGAATTCAATTTTAGGCGTATATGCCCTGGTTTTCACTAAAGGGTCACTTATCGCCTTTTGATGGCGAACCGTCATTAAATATAGTTTTGTTCACTCTTATACATTCAACTGGACCAAATAAAACTCTTCTTAAGAATTGGGACATCAAAATTTACTTTGTGTAAATTTTTGGTATCTTTCCGATAAAGTTCATTTTTTAAAATGAATAGTGTAAAATGTTGTATTTTAATTCAAAACCTCTTTTTAATATAATTTATTTATATGATTAGATTATATTTTTAATTGGTTTTAAAGTGAAATTAGAATATATTTTTACCGTTAAATCCAATATTGGTCGTTGGAATTAATTTCACTTTGAAATCAGACTTAAACCAGTGTCAATCTTTTGATACTTATTGTTTCATAAAAACACGCTATTTGATCTGACAGTGGGAATTAATTATTAAATTAATTAATGTGACTTATATGTTATGAATTTTATAAAATAGCATCATTTTTGAATTTGGAATATCAAATATAGCTTAGGTTTAATTTTTGGTAATTTTCTGAAAAACTCCAATTTTTGATGAATAGTGAAACCACTAAGTGGTAATCAAGCAAACTGATTTTTCAATTAAATGAAAGTTTACCACTAATGTGTATTGAATTTTGAAAATCTGACATAAATGGTTGTCATTATTATGTAAAATGTGGTTCAATGGGATGAAAATAATTTTTTGGTGAATAGTAACTTTTTTTCATTAATCGCGATTAGAGGTAATTAGTGTAATTTAAGATAAAAATGATATTATAAAAATATGAAAACACCATGACACTTGTCCTACCCCTATTGGATGAGTCATGGCCGACCAAGACAACCCATGGGTCAACTTGGGGACCCCATGGAGCCACTTTGGTTGGAAAATGACATTAATATATATTTATTTAATGTTAAAATTAAATTGACACAAACATGAGTTTTTTTACTAAAACAGTTTTTAATTGGGGTTACACAAGTCCAAATTTTGACTATAAATATTCATTAGAAATCTAAAAAGATTTCATACATCATAGTATTTTTTTATAATTTTTAGATATTAAATAAATTAATTTAATTACGACATCATGATGATGCAACGATGGCCTCATTAATGAACAGTTTAAATAAAATGAAACGATAATATAATATCTAAGACCTACACCTGTACAAAAACTATTGTATGGGAATATTTCGAAGCCTTATCATCTTATCTTCGAAATATATCAATGTGGGACCTTAGAAATTCGAAACACCTTTGAAAATAAAATAATAGTTTCATGATTTCCAAAAGTGTCCCTCCTCTCCTCTTATAAAAGGCCCCCACCTCTACCTCATTTTACACACTCCTCAAGCCTTTGGATCGGTCATCCCCTGCCCATTTACTCTCTCCACATACCTCTCCTCATCCTAGAGGATTCCCTTTGGGCAGAATCCTTTCAAAGGAAGCCTTTAGGCTCAAATCAAAAGGAGTTACACTTTTAAAGGTAATTCATTCTCTCATGTTCATTTGTTTTATTTTGCTTCTCCAACCCCATAAACTCTTTTTATTTACTTCTTTTGTAACAAAACCAGTATCTTCAATAAACTAGGATGTTGTTATAATATTTATTCGAGCTACACTCTCACACAACTACATCAAATGGTTAAAGAACATACGGTTTCCGTGGATGGAGAAATTCTGCCTCCCGAAACGATGATTGTTCAATACTCATGTAACACCTTCAAAGTTAGACATTATGATGTCACTATTTTTATATATGATATATAATATGTTTATTCTTTCCTTAAGATTCTGTATTTTTCATTTATGGCATAACATTATTGTTTCCATTATGGGTAAACACGATATCTTCATTTTAGGAAGTGCGGACTACCGCCCCCTGAAAGTGATTTGATTCATTAATACCATATGTGGGATGTGTAAAGGATAAATTTAATGATATTATATATGTTATTATACTGGAATTATAATATACTCTTATATCATTATGATTCCATTCCAGAAATACGAAATAGAAATGGAAGTAGCGTTCATGCGTACGTACGGCTTACCGTCTCCATGAACGGTGCATTTCATTTCTTACATCTAAATGATTATGTAATATTATAAATACATGTATATGCTGGATATATATGATATATATGATATCCAAATAATGAATATCATTCTGGATATAATGAACCTTTGACCACACAAACAACATGTAATTGTAAGAAGTCCATTTTCGACTAAAGAACCAAATATTGAAAAAACAAACATTATTAACTTAAATGATTACATAATGTTTATAACATTGAAATAAGTTATATAAAAGGAATAATGAAATTTAAGAAGGTTCATAAGAATGTATAAATTAACTCAAGTTTATTATTAAGGACGTTAAAGAATGATCGAGTCAAGTCGGACCTGAGGTAAGGGATCTTACTCCTCTCTTTCTTTTTAAGTACACTCTTTTATGTCATTCCCTCTAAAGCTAATATTTCTTGTTATTGGGATGTTATTTTATATTAAACTTACTTTAATTTTTGTGTTCATGTGATGAGAGACCCTATTCTCTCTCATCAATCCATTTTGGAAGTTTTGAATGGCGCCGTTAGGCTGCCGAATTTTCATAAGAGATCTAACCTCTCTCTTTCTTTTTAAGTACTCTCCTTTATGTAACTTCTTTTAAGATCCTCTTTGTTATGTTGGGGGATGTTCTTTTATATTCCTCTTTCTATAAACTTTAATTTAATATGATCATATACCCTATTTGATCTCATCAATCCATTTTTGTATGTTTTATGTGGCGTCGTTAGGCTGCCGAGTTTTCGAAAGGGATTTTTCATCTCACTTTTATTCCCGTGAGATTTATGCTACATTTTCCACAATTTCCTTTGAGTGGTGTATGTAATGCCCATTATTCTACTCTTTGTGTAATATAATTTCGTTTATGAGTATTTCAATCAAGGATTTATTGTCCTTCTTTCATGGGGTGTATGTTTTGAAAGATACCCAAGTCGGTAAGGGAACCTTTCACCCTCCTCTTTTTTAAAAGACTTCTTTTGTTGGGTATTTTAATTTACATATTTTTATGTTGGGATATGTTCTTATATATCCTTATTGATGTAAATTTTATGTCCAATTGATGAGATACACTTTTTATCTCTCATCAACTCATTTTGATGTGACGTCGTTAGGCTGTCAAGGGAACTTCTTAACCCAATTTTGATTTCTTTGGGTTCAATATATAGTTATTGAATATGTCATCCTTTGAATATGTGTGAATGAACTTTGATTATTTTACACTTAATATCCACTTATATTTGGTGTATTCGTTTTTCGAACATAATTATGTAATTGATTTATCCTTAAACCAAGGATACCGTCTTTGTATGGGACTTCGTCTCAATCTCCTTTCATTGAGGCATATTTTGTTTTATACACAACCTTCTTCTATACGATGTATAAACCCCTTTGACTTTTACATTTATTCAAAAGGAATATTTTTTATACGAAGCGTTTTACTAAACGACAAAAGGGAATGTTTTTGTCGTACGTATGCGGAGACAACGACTTCTCCGCCGCCGTGACCATTATTTGAGTTTCGGCTTCCTCTACAAGCCATACTTTTTTTAAAAAAAGAAAAATAAATACCATGTTTTACTTTTCTTTTATTTTGGTATTGAAAATGGTTTTCATAATGTTTTTATATCAATGTGTTTTATTGATATCTGGTGATTGAAAGGTGGAAATATTATTATGTTTCCTTTATGAATGTTTTATGTGATACGATTATGTTGAGGTTCTTGGGCATTATTATGAAGACGGGTGGTTTCGTGATAAACTAAGGGCGGGTGAGCCCGATATAGCTCTCCAATGCATTGGGTATCGCGAAGGAGTGAAACGTTAAGGTTTATCCGAAGAGATTTAGGGAATATACTGTGATGGGTATTCCAAACGTAACCAAGAGGGTTAATCCCTACCTAAGAATGTTATGAATGCCTCAAGTTACCTTTTATGTCTTATGATTTCGATGATTTATTCATGATTTGATGAGGTATGTTAAAGTGCCTATGTTTTATGGGTAAAGTATGATTTCATTCTTATGTATATATGAACTCATGTTTCCTTTCCATATTTTTATAACCCTTAATGAGCTTTTTATGCTCATCCCAAGTTTTTGAAATGTTTTTCACAGGTCAAGGGAAAGGTACATGATGTGATGATAGTGTCAAGGATGTGTCAAGAAAGAATCTGTGTTTTATTTTAAATATGTTTCCGTTGATGGGAAGAATGAATATTGTCTTTTATGTAACCACTTTGTTTAAATGTGGAATGTAATGCAAGTTTCATGATCTAATTCTCTAAAACTCTAAACCTAAAAAGATCCCCAATGTGTAATCTTGTAATAACTCAAGATTAAGTAAGGTTTAAGGCTGGGGCCTTATAGTTGGTATCAGAGGTCGGTTTAGACAACTTTAGGGATTATGAGTTTTTGTGAGGCACATGATTAGTCCCTATAACTATTATTTCAGTTAAATCCTTGTTTTAAAACTTTTTTTTCAGGTCAAGTAAAGTCAGTTACGAATGGAAGGAGGAGGATCTCAAACGACATTCCTATCTTTTCCTGATGACATCCTTGCAATAATTATTGCAAAGTCATCTTCGGATGATTGTGAAACTTTTTCTA
Organism: Viscum album; assembly: GCA_963277665.1. NCBI lineage: Eukaryota > Viridiplantae > Streptophyta > Magnoliopsida > Santalales > Viscaceae > Viscum > Viscum album. The sequence goes on from CAUJRU010000069.1 coordinate 1,524,171, forward strand.
GCATACAACTCACTTGCAAGCATTTGTTTGAGATATCAAACACCTTCTCTATACCTCGTTATCATCGTGGATCATGGGTTGTTTTTAGAAAAATAATATTTTCACAATATTCTCATGTTTTCAAGAGAGGTAAATATTATCAAGGTATTTTCAAATATTTTACCTTATCACAAGAATTTGAAGCATATTATGATTTTAAAAATGGTGCTGAGGAAGGAGACCCTTGGGCAACCTATTTATATTTTCTTTTAAAATATAGTCTCACATCACATACTTATGGTATTTTAAAAGGACCACTGATAGAAAGTTTCAACTCAATTTCGGTCTGAGTATTTTTTAGAAATCATATTTTATCAGATGTTTTGAAATTATATGTCATACATGATTATTTTCCAGAACTGTTTTTCTGTGAACACCCATATGACCCATGTTGCATGAGGTGTATTTGGATGGAGGAAGCAAATGATTTTGAAGGATCTCTAAATCATTGTTTTAATTCATGGGACTTATACCTACGTGAGCAAGATGACGATGAAACTGAGTGGACGCCATGATCAAGGTATGATGTTATTCATTTTGGGAATCGTTTTAATTTATCTTATGGTGGTGAAATAAGACTTCAAGAATTAAGGTGTTGAGATCATAATGAATTTGGATAAAATTAAAGGTATAAGGAAACTATTGAGGTTAAAACATGTTAGGGTTATTTTTGGAGTTTTATAAAAAGGACAACACGCAGACCGTGTGACAACCCGTCGCGTCGGACAAAGCTGCGGGAATCGATCCCACAACCAAAGTGCGACTGGTATTTATCGCCTACCACTGGACTACGTGAAGTCCCTGGTTAGTTTGACTGATTCTTTTTAGTTATATGATTTTATGAATTAAGAGTAAGTTGATTTTGGGTTATTTATAAAAATTATTAACCTATCATGGAGGATATGTGATTAGGTTAATTACTTTTCAATATGAGAATTTAGGAGCAACTAATGTTGTTTGGAGATAAATGTTACGATTTAACTTGGAAGACTATGTGACTAAATCCTCCAAATATTTGGGTTTCAATCTTATATTGGTTTACTTTGAATAATTTTATGGACAAATTGTTTATCGGATGGTCCTCGTTGAACTTTGGGTTTTGTTGGACAAATTTTGGAGATTAAGCATAGATTTTCTTTTTAAAGGGTTATCCTTTTCTGGATTATCTGACCTTGTACTAACATTTTTGGTTTTGGTATTGGTTAAAGCCTAAATACATGTTATGTATATAGTTCTCTTTGGTGGATAAGGTGATTCTCTAGAAGTTGATTATAGTACTCTTAATGTGAACAAGTCTTCCTAAATACTCGTCTTTTGGAGAAAATATGAGTTTGTGTAAGGAATATAATAAAAATTGGAAGTCAACATGATAAGTGATTATGTTTCCCTATGAATAAATTACTCAATAAAAAGTAACTTAAAACAAAAATTCTGTCTATTAACTTTTCCTACTGGGGAATCGAATACCGTTTAACCCATCACAAGTTTGTGATTTTCTTGTGGTTAACTTTCTCCTAAACATGTTTTCTATCACTCTCCATCAGAACATGACCCTATGTTTTCTCCTCCATGTCCACATTTTTCTACATGGAATCCTAGTATGGGTTAACTTGGGTGACCTTTGTACTTATCTTTCTTTATTTTAAAGTGATTGTTTTACCGACTCTTGTTCCAATGTGGGACTTTCAAGGATGTTTCCAAGCTCAATTTTAAAAATTGCGAGGACGCAATTCCCAAAAGGGGGGAAGGATGTAACACCCCAGGTAAATAAAGAATATGAAATTTTCATATTTATCCATATTTGTGAATAAAATATTAATATGTCTTTAAAGGGGACGCTATGCTCGATGGCGTACCCAAGACGCAACAACGAGTTTCTTGGGAATCTTACGTTGCACTCTAATAATAAAATAATATTATTTTAAATGGTAGTTAACATGTAGCCGTTGTATTGGCGGGAATGGATATAAATAACTAAAATATGATTATAAATGTTTTTAAATGTTTTTACATTTATCCAATAAAAGATAAAGGCTAAAAATATGGAAAGAATTCAATTTTAGGCGTATATGCCTTGGTTTTCACTAAAGGGTCACTTATCACCTTTTGATGGAGAACCGTCATTAAATATAGTTTTTTTCACTCTTATACATTCAATTGGACCAAATAAAACTCTTCTTAATAATTGGGACATTAAAATTTACTTTGTGTAAATTTTTGGTATCTTTCCGATAAAGTTCATTTTTTTAAATGAATAGTGTAAAATGTTGTATTTTAATTCAAAACCTCTTTTTAATATAATTTATTTATATGATTAGATTATATTTTTAATTGGTTTTAAAGTGAAATTAGAATATATTTTTACCGTTAAATCCAATAGTGGTCGTTGGATTTAATTTCACTTTGAAATCAGACTTAAACCAGTGTCAATCTTTTGATACTTATTGTTTCATAAAAACATGATATTTGATCTGAGAGCGGGAATAAATTATATAATTAATTAATGTGACTTATATGTTATGAATTTTATAAAATAGAAATCATTTTTGAATTCGGAATATCAAATCTAGCTTAGGTTGAATTTTTGGTAATTTTCTGAAAAACTCCAATTTTTGATGAATACTGAAACCACTAAGTGGTAATAAAGCAAACTGATTTTTCAGTTAAATGAAAGTTTACCACTAATGTGTATTGAATTTTGAAAATCCGACATTAATGGTTGTCATTATTATGTAAAATGTGGTTCAATGGGATGAAAATAATTTTTTGGTGAATAATAACTTTTTTCATTAATCGCGATTAGAGGTAATTAGTGTAATTTAAGGTAAAAATGATATTATAAAAATATGAAAACACCATGAAACTTGTCCTACCCCTATTGGATGAGTCATGGCCGACCAAGACAACCCATGGGTCAACTTGGGGACCCCATGGAGCCACTTTGGTTGGAAAATGACATTAATATATATTTATTTAATGTTAAAATTAAATTGACACAAACATGAGTTGTTTTACTAAAACAGTTTTTAAGTGGGGTTACACAAGTCCAAATTTTTACTATAAATATTCATTAGAAGGATAAAAAGATTTCCTACATCATATTATTTTTTTTATAATTTTTAGATATTAAATAAATTAATTTAATTACGACATCATGATGATGCAACGATGACCTCATTAATGAACAGTTTAAATAAAATGGAACGATAATATAAAATCTATGACCTACACTTGTCCAAAAACTATTGGATGGAAATATTTCGAAGCCTAATCATCTTATATTCGAAATATATCAATGTGGGACCTTAGAAATTAGAAGCACTTTTGAAAATAAAATAATAGTTTCATGATTTCCAAAAGTGCCCCTCCTCTCCTCTTATAAAAGGCCCCCACCTCTACCTCATTTCACACACTCCTCAAGCCTTTGGCTCAGCCATCCCCTGCCCATTTACTCTCTCCACATCCCTATTCTCATCCTAGAGGATTCCCTTTGGTCAGAATCTTTTCAAAGGAAGCCTTTAGGCTCAAATAAAAATGAGTTACACTTTTAAAGGTAATTCTTTCTCTCATGTTCATTTGTTTTATTTTGATTCTCCAACCCCCTAAACTCTTTTTATTTACTTATTTTGTAACAACACCAGTATCTTCAATATACTAGGATGTTTTTATAAGATTTATTCGAGCTACACTCTCACAAAACTACATCAAATGGTTAAAGAACATATGGTTTCCGTGGATGGAGAAATTCTGCCTCCCGAAACGATGATTGTTCAATACTCATTTAACACCTTCAAAGGTGGCCATTATGATGTCACTATTTTTATATATGATATATAATATGTTTATTCTTTCCTTAAGCTTCTGTATTTTTCATTTATGGCATACCATTATTGTTTCCATTATGGGTAAACACGATATCTTCATTTTAGGAAGTGCGGACTACCGCCCCCTGAAAATGATTTGATTTGTTAATACCATATGTGGGATGTGTAAAGGATAAAGTTAATGATATTATATATGTTATTATACTTTAATTATAGTATACTCTTATATCATTATGATTACATTCCAGAAATACGAAAAAGAAATGGAAGTAGCGTTCATGCGTACGTACGGCTTACCGTCTCCATGAACGGTGCATTTCATTTCTTACCTCTAAATGATTATGTAATATTATAAATACATGTATATGCTGGATATATATGATATATATGATATCCAAATCATGAATATCATTCTGGATATAATGAACCTTTGACCACACAAACAACATGTAATTGTAAGAAGTCCATTTTCGACTAAAAAACCAAATATTGAAAAAACAAACATTATTAACTTAAATGATTACATAATGTTTATAACATTGAAATAAGTGATATAAAAGGAATAATTAACTTTAAGAAGGTTCATAAGAAATTAGAAATTAAATCAAGTTTATTATTCAGGATGTTAAAGATTGATCGAGTCAAGTCGGACCTGAGGTAAGGGATCTTACTCCTCTCTTTCTTTTTAAGTACACTCTTTTATGTCATTCCCTCTAAAGCTAATCTTTCTTGATATTGGGATGTTATTTTATATTACACTTACTGTAATTTTTCTGTTCATGTGATGAGAGACCCTATTCTCTCTCATCAATCCATTTTGGAAGTTTTGAATGGCGCCGTTAGGCTGCCAAATTTTCATAAGAGATCTAACCTCTCTCTTTCTTTTTAAGTACTCTTCTTTATGTAACTTCTTTTAAGATCTTCTTTGTTATGTTGGGGGATGTTCTTTTATATTCATATTTCTATAAACTTTAAGTTAATATGATGAGATACCCTATTTGATCTCATCAATCCATTTTTGTAAGTTTTATGTGGCGCCGTTAGGCTGCCGAGTTTTCGTAAGGGATTTTTCATCTCACTTTTATTCTCGTTAGATTTATGCTACATTTGCCACAATTTCCTTTCAGTGGTGTATGTACTGCCCATTATTCTACTCTTTGTGTAATATAATTTCGTTTATGAGTATTTACATCAAGGTTTTATTGTCCTTCTTTCATGGGGTGTATGTTTTGAAAGATACCCAAGTCGGTAAGGGAACCTTTCACCCTCCTCTTTTTTAAAAGACTTATTTTGTTGGGTCTTTTAATTTACATATTTTTATGTTGGGATATATTCTCATATATCCTTATTGATGTAAATTTTATGTCCAAGTGATGAGATACACTTTGTATCTCTCATCAACTCATTTTGATGTGACGTCGTTAGGCTGTCAAGGGATCTTCTTAACCCAATTTCGATTTCTTTGGGTTCAACATGTAGTTATTGAATATGTCATCCTTTGAATATGTGTGAATGACCTTTGATTATTTTACACTTAATATCCACTTATATTTGGTGTATTCTTTTGTCACACATAATTATGTAATTGATTTATCCTTAAACCAAGGATACCGTCCTTGTATGGGACTTCGTCTCAATCTCCTTTCATTGAGGCATATTTTGTTTTATACACAACCTTCTTCTATACGGTGTATAAACCCCTTTGACTTTTACATTTATTCAAAAGTAATATTTTTTATACGAAGCGTTTTACTAAACGACAAAAGGGAATGTTTTTGTCATACGTATGCGGCGACAACGACTTCTCCGCCGCCGTGACCGTTATTTGAGTTTCGGCTTCCTCTACAAGCCATACTTTTTTTTAAAAATAAAAATAAATACCATGTTTTACTTTTATTTTATTTTGTTATTGAAAATGGTTTTCATAATGTTTTTATATCAATGTGTTGTATTGATATCTGGTGATTGAAAGGTGGAAATATTATTATGTTTCCTTTATGCATGTTTTATGTGATACGATTATGTTGAGGTTCTTGGGCATTATTATGAAGACGGGTGGTTCCGTGATAAACTAAGGGTGGGTGAGCCCGATATAGCTCTCCAATGCATTGGGTAACGTGAAGGAGTGAAACGTTAAGGTTTCTCCGAAGATATTTGGGAATATACTGTGATGGCTATTCCAAACGTAACCAAGAGGGTTACTCCCTACATAAGAATGTTATGAATGCCTCAAGTTACCTTTTATGTCTTATGATTTCGATGATTTATTCATGATTTGATGAGGTATGTTAAAGTGCCTATGTTTTATGGGTAAAGTATGATTTCATTATTATGTATATATGAACTTATGTTTCCTTTCCATATTTTTATAACCCTTACTGAGCTTTTTATGCTCATCCCAAGTTTTTGAAATGTTTTTCATAGGTCAAGGGAAAGGTACAAGATGTGATGATAGTGTCAAGGATGTGTCAAGAAAGAATCTGTGTTTTGTTTTAAATATGTTTTCGTTGATGGGAAGAATGAATATTGTCTTTTATGTAACCACTTTGTTTAAATGTGGAATGTAATGCAAGTTTCATGATCTAATTCTCTAAAACTCTAAACCTAAAAAGATCCCCAATGTGTAATCTTGTAATAACTCAAGATTAAGTAAGGTTTAAGGCTGGGGCCTTACAAAAAATGTGGGGGATCAATGTTAGATTGATTCATGAGGAAAAAAATACCAACATTCAATGTTTCTACAAACCCATTTGTAGCTGAACAATGGATAAGTTCCTTAGAGAGAATATTTCATACTTTGGGGAGTAACGAAAGGTAAAAAGTTGTCATGGCAGTTTATCACCTCACCGAAGATGCAGATCAATGCTGGTCATTAATTCAAAACACAAAGGAGGATGAAGAAGTATCAAGTATATAATGGAGGGAGTTTAAAGAGCTTTTATTAGAAAAATATTTTCCTCGTGACTATCGAGTGGATATGGAAACGCAATTTCTGAGTTTGAGACAAAATGAGGATGAGAATGCCGCAAAGTATGAAGATAACTTTACAAGGTTAGCAAGGCATACTGCAGATTATATACGTAACCCAACAAGTAATATTGATCATTTCTTTGATGGGTTAAAACCATTTCTCTATCAATCATTAGTCTCGCAATCCTTCTCACCATATGAAGATATTTTCTCATGCTCTATCAAGACAGAAAAGGAATTCTCTAAGTCTTACAACTTTAAAGCAAAGCAAGAGAAGAAGATATCTGCTAAAAATATAGGAAAGGAAATAAGAAAAAAGGGAAGAAGGGAAGAGTTATATTTCCACCCTGTGATAATTGTGGAAGGAAGCACCCTGGTGCCTATCTAAAAGGAAAAGGAGTATGCTTAAAATGTGGACAGAAAGGACATCTTATTAGTGATTGTAAGGGGAAGAAAGAAGCTACCAATTTTCAATGATACAATTTTAGGTAGATGGGACATTATGAAAATAAATGTCCTAAGCATCAGGGAAACTTACCTCAGAAAAGGCCAAGGGATCAATTCCAATCTTATGTGATCACTACTGCTAAGGTTGAAGCTCCGAATGACGTGGTGGAAGGTAATTTAATGGTTTCCTCAATTTTATCCAATGCTTTATTTGATTCTGGATCATTGCATTGTTTCATATCTTCCCAGTTTACTAAGAGAATTAGATATTTCCTATTTTATTTAATAAGGGAGTTGTCAGTCAAAACTCCTAAGGGAAGTATCATTGCAATAATGTTTTGTGAATCTGTCCCCATTAAGGCATATAAATGATATTTATCTGCTGATCTAATCACCATACCCATGATTTAATTTTATATAATCCTTGGTATGGATTGGCTTTCAGACCATGATGAGAAAATTTATTTTAAGAAGAAGGAGGTTACAATTTTCGATGATGATAAAGAGTACCTTATCTTTAGAGTAGAAACATCACCATTTGATTCTTATCTAGATCCACTCCCAATAGCTCTACTAAATTAAATCATTAGGAATGATGAGAATAAAATAATTATGGGTGAGGAAAAGAATTTTCGAATATAGGAAGTACCTATTTTTCCAGAATATGTTTATGTGTTTCCAGATTATTTACCTAGACATCCTCCAAAATGAGAAATTTATTTTTCCATTGATTTAATTCCTGGTTCAAGGCCCATATCAAAGACCCCTTATAGAATGGTAACTATGGAATTAGTGGAACTAAATAAAAAATTAGAGGAATTGAGTAATAAGGTATTTATTCTCCCAAGTGTTTCTCCTGGGGAGCCCCTATCCTTTTTATTAAGAAGATAGATGGATCTATGAGGTTGTGCATTGACTACCGAGAGATCAATGAAAGAACAATAAAGAACAAGTATCCCCTACCTCTCATTGATGATTTATTCAAAAAACTTCATGGAGCTCAATATTTTTCAAAGATTGAACTTCGATCTAGATATCATCAGTTGTGTGTGAAGAAGGAATACATTCCTAAAACAGTATTTCGAACCAGGTACGGGCATTACAAGTTTACAGTAATGCCTTTTGGATTGACTAATGCACCCTCTGTCTTCATGGATTTAATGAATAGAGTTTTCAAGTAATATCTTGATGAATTTGTAGTGGTATTTATGGATGATATCTTGGTATACTCTAAAAGCTACATAGATCATGAAAATCACTTGCGCATTATTCTAAAGACTCTTAAAAGAAATAAATTATATGGGAAGTTTAGCAAGTGTGAATTCTGGCTTCAAGAGATTTCTTTTCTTGGCCATATTGTCTCTAAGGAGAGAATATTTGTTGATCCTTCAAAGACCAACGCAATCCAAGAATGTCCATCACCGACAAGTATAACTAAGGTATGCAGTTTTATTGGTTTAGTAGGTTATTATCGATGTTTCGTCTAGAATATTTCTCGATTGTATAACCCATTAACTAAGCTCACATGTAAAGGGGTTAATTTCTTTTGGACAAAAGAGTGTGAAGAATTTTTTGAAGAACTGAAAAGGATATTAGTCAATGATATTATCTTGACTCTACCATCAGGGAACTATGGGTTTGTTATTTATAGTGACGCTTCAAATAAAGGAATTGGTTGTGTCCTGATGCAGAATGATAGATTTATTTCCTATGCATCACGGCAGCTAAAAATTCATGAACAAAACTATCCTACTCATGATCTTGAGTTATTAGTTATAATATTTTATTTTAAGATATGGAGACACTATATCTATAGTGAAAAACGTGAGATATATACCGATCACAAGAGTTTGAAGTATATTTTCTCACAGAAGAAACTCAACATGAGGCAATGGAGATGGCTTGAACTACTCAAGGATTATGATTGCACTATACACTACCACCCAAGGAAGTCAAATAAGATGGAATATTCTTTGAGCAAAAAGGATCATGGAGTTTTGAACAAGATGAGAGTTGAAAGGGATACTATGTACATAGATCAAGTAAAAATGGATATGGTAATAATCATGGAAGGTGAAACATTGATACGTTTTCCAATGGTTGCCAAACCATGTTTACTAGAAAGGATAAAAATTTATCAGGCTGATGATGAGGAGTTTCAAAAGAAAATTAAGCTATAAATGATGGGAGATTGATCGACTTCATATATGAATATGGGATTTTAAAATTTGGAAAGAGACTTTGTGTTCCTGATATACCTGATATGAAAAGGGAATTGTTAGATGATGTTCATAGCTTCAATTTCTCTATACACCCTGGTTGCACTAAGATGTATAAATATTTGAAAGATCATTTTATGTGGGACAACATGAAGAGAGAGATTGCTAATTTTGTGTCAAGATGTATGGTTTTTCAATAAGTGAAAGTTGGAAGACAACATCTTGGAGGAGTCATGCAACCTCTTCCTATACTTGAGTGGGAATGGGATGATATTACAATGGACTTTGTCATGGGGCTACCAAAGACTCCTAGAAGGAATGATGCAATATGGGTCATTGTTGATTGTCTTACCAAGTCAGCACATTTTCTTGCTATAAGAGAAGATTTACCACTTGAACATTTAGCAAGACTGTATATTAATGAATTTTTAAGACTTCATGGAGTACCTCTATCGATTTTTTCTTATCGTGATCCTCGTTTTACATCAAGGTTCTAGAAAAGTCTTCAGAAATCCCTGGATACTGAACTTAGTTTGAGCACTGCCCACCACCCTCAAACTGATGGAAAATCAGAACGGACTATTCAAACCTTTGAAGACATGTTGATATCTTGCTCACTTGACTTTCAAGGTATATGGAATCAATATTTACCTTTGGCAGAATTTTCCTATAATTATAGCTCTCATTCAAGTATTCAGATGGAACCATATGTAGCGTTATATGGAAAGAGATGTTGCACACCAATTTATTGGGATGAAGTTGGTGAAAGAAAACTTGTAGGCCCAGAACTTGTTGAGGAAATGATGGAAAGGGTGAAGGTTATCCAAACCCACATCAAAGAAGCTCAAAGTATTTATAAGATCTATGCCAATAACCGAAGGAAGGATTTGGAATTTTAGGTAGGAGATCATGTTTTTTAAGGTATCTCTATGGAAGGGAGTTATACAATTCGGTAAGAAGGGTAAATTAAGTCTTAGGTACATCGGACCTTTCGAAATTCTAGAACGAATTGGGGTTGTATCTTATCATTTGGAAATTCCACCAAGTCTCTCCAAAGTTCATGATGTGTTCCACGTATCACTGTTGAGAAAATACATGCCTGACCCAATGCATGTACTCACATATGAGGAAATTGAACTGGAACCTAATTTTTCTTATTGTGAAGAGTCTTTTAAGATTCTTGATACCATAGAACAAGTGTTGAGAAACCATATGACTCATCTGGTAAAAGTTCTATGGAAAAACCATAAGATGGAAAAGGCAACGTGGGAACCAGAGGAACTTATGATGAATTACCACCTGAATCTTTTTGTGCGGTAGTATTCTAGAAATTTCAAGGACGAAATTATTTGAAGGAGGGAAGAATGTAACACCCCAATCTTCCACGGTACGTTTCCCTTTGAATAATGCAATACCTTGCATTGTACGCAACTTAGAGATTCTAACACACCGTGACTAATCAAACTAGCTGTTATGAATAGTAATACCCGCTTTTTGAAAATTTATAAATTTTATTTTTCAAAATGGACTTCATTTTTGAATTCAGAATATCGAAATTATCTTAGGGTGAATTTTTTGTATTTTTCAGAAAACTTTCAATTTTTGATGAATAGTTAAAAACACTACGTTATTGTTTAAAACCGACTTTTTATTTAAATAATTATTTTTTTTATTTAAATTTATTTTAGGTAAAAATAGCTTCATAATACCTATATAAGTTAAATTTAATTAATTGGATTCATTTTTTAATAAGTTTAGATATATAAAAATTTTATTGAACTTTTTACCGTCTTTTACCCACCTCCTATGAGCATTTGCAAATTTGCGTAAAACTTAATTTTACCGCTTCTGTGAGTTGAATTTCAAAAATCCAAGAAACACAGTTAATATCAGTAATTAGAATGTGGTTCAATAAGATGAAAATAATTTTTGGTGTATAGTAACTTTTGACTTTTATTTACCACGGTTAAAAGTAAATAGGGTAATTAAGGGTAAAAATGATATCATAATTACCCTAACACAATTCCTAATTCTATTGGATAATTATAATTTGTCCAAAAACAACCTTAGTAATAAAATATTATCCCCTTTGGTCCACTTGGATTATATTAGGACATTTATTATTATTTTATTTAAAGAATAGTTAAAAGAGTTAAATTCAAAGTTTAATAACTAAACCATTTTTAATATAGGGTTATAAATAAGATAAATTCGACTATAAATATTAATTAGAAATATAAAAATATTTCCTACATAATGGTATTTTATTTGTAATTTTTATACATTAAATAATTAAATTTATTTATGACACAATGATGATACAGTAATTACCTTATTAATGAAATATTAAAATAATTGATATTATAAATATAAAAATAAAAGTAATTTGAGACTTTTGATGAATTCCAATATTTTCTAGGTTAATATTTCATGTTAGGGTTGATGAAATAATTTATTTTTGATGTAATCATTCTGTTATGATTTTCACAAAAAACAAATACTAAGTAGTGTCAAAATTGACAAAATTGAGTTTTTAAAACAAATACTATAATATTCATTGATATAATATTCTTAAAAATCAAAGGTTCCTAAAAAATACTTATATAAGGTTTTATATATTAATAATGAACCACTTGGGGTTCTCTTGTCTTTTTTATAGTAAGTTTATTAACAATATAATATAAAAATTCAAAGAGACATGGTAAATGTCAAACAATTTAACTAAGAGTTAAATCTAAAAGATAAGGTAAATATGATGACCTAAACTTTTCTAAAACCTATGTTTTGAGATCTTTTCGACCCATCCCCACCTTATCCTCTAAATAAATCATTTTTTATCCATTAGAAAGCGAAAATTATTTTATTATAAAATAATATTTCAAGCTTTTCTTAAAGTGAACCTCACCTATCTTATAAAAGGGTACTTCCCCTTATCTTAATTTCACTTATCCAAAGCCATTTTTCTCGGCCAAATCCTGACCAAATATCCTCCCAACTTTCCTTCCTTAATCCTAGAGGCCTTCCTTTGGTCATAAATCCAACCTAAAGAACCCTTTTTATCAAATCAAAAGGAAGAACATGAATAAGAGGTAAATATTTCATCACCTCTTTCAAGTTCTTTTCTTCTTCCACTTTATCTTTCTTTGTGGTTTCCATTCTAAAATAATAACTATAGTATATTCTATATATTGTGATGTTATTATAAAAATGTTACAACCATATTCATTATTCTGTCCACTATATGAATGAAAAAGTCACCATACGTGTGTACGTACGGCTTACCGTCTCCACGTCATGGTGTAGTTGTTATTCAAACACTTCATTATTTAGATGGGTATAATAACAAGTATAGCTAATGTAAATAATAAATATAAAATTTTAATGATTCTTTATATACGATATACCATCTTATTACATACAATTTCACCATCAATATAATGATATTGTCGCTCGTGCGTACGTACATATTACCGTCTCCACGAACGCGATGAGATTCATTCCCCATCATAATCATTCTAGAATAATTTTAATTTTATGATTAAAAATAATTTTTATTAATATAATATCATTTTTTATATGAATAAAATACATCCTATCCATAACAAACATGGATTATGTAAGCAACCATATAAAGGGAAATGAATCAGTTAACACCCGAAATAATGATACTACTGAAATATTAATAACAAAGAAATATTAAAGGATCATATATGATATCATATTTATGTATATAGTTATTGTATAATTTAATAACAATGTTTTAACTATTATACAGGAGGTTAACATACCATCGAATAAGGAAAATTACAAGGTAAGGGTTAATTTCACAATCTCTTTATTATCCAAGGTTGTTTTTACGTAAGTATCTATTGGGACCTCTTTATCATCCACATCTGTATTTTCCTAAAAATGTATTTTGAAAAAAAGTTACTATTTACTAGACTATGGGTTAAAGTAATTTATACCCTTATTTTACCTTATATGTTTTGAAAGGAATCTTTCCATCGTTTTCCAAACAAGGTACTTTATGACCTTTTCCACAAAATTAAGGTAAGAATGTTTTTTTAACTTATATGGTGGGTGCGGCTATTTTCCATTGTTATAACATCATCGAATATTTCCTTACAATATTATAAGAATATTTTCAAAATAAATTTTTCCTTTTATAATTATGTGACCCTTAAATTATTTCAAAATATAAATAGATATTTCTCTCAAATAGTTTTGATTACATCTATGTCAACATCCTTTGATAAATTTTACACTTGATTGAAGTTGATTTATTATGATACAAATATTCCATATTGTATTTAAGGTTTTGTGATATGTTTGACTGTGTATGAGTTATTTGTATACCATTTGTGGTTTATGGTTAAAGTATTGACATTTCGTATGCTAGTTATAATACGAATGTTCATATTATGTTTCAACCTTCTCATATGAGAAATGTATTGGACTTAGTATGTGATGGGTGGAGCCTGATATAGCTCCTTGATGTATCAGTAGGGCTCATGAGACAATTAGAAGTGGAATTGGCCAAGGCCTTTCCCAATTTGATATATGGTTTTGGCCAAGGCCTAAATCATTTTTAGAAGTCTTGGCTAAGGCCTTGAAAAGATGTTTCAGAATGTCCGAAATTATATATTCCCTCATTATGAAAATAATAATGATGGTTCATGTGGTTATTCGACTAGTATAATACCCATGAATTTGTTTTATTATGGAATTATTTACTCGTCTCATATTCCTTCCATAAAGTGTTCATGTTTATTATTTTTAAAGGAATGTGTTTTTAATTATTCACCATGCCTAATGTTTATGTTATCCTATTCTGTATTTCTTACCCTTACTGAGCGTTTGATCTCACCCCTTTCCTATGATTAATTTTCCCAGGATATGAAGAAGTTAGTTAAGAGTGACTTGCAGGCATAATCTAGGAGACTTGGATGTTTCTAATGGAACAAATTAGTGTTGTATTTCTCTTCAAGTTGTAATGTTGAACTTATGTATGTATATTTTTTCCAATAATACTAAATTGATCGGTCTTTCGGGACATGATTCTTTGTATCATGCCAATGTTATATAATAAATCACAAACTCTAAGTAACTAGAGTCAGAGTGTTACAACATGATCAAGGGTATAGGTTTTAGGATAAAAATTTGGACCATGTTACCAGTACGACCGACCAATAGATAGAATTAGATTATTCTTTCCTTCTCCTGATTTGATGTTTGGAGGCCACTACCTCAAAATTGGGACATTACTTTGTTATCTCTAGGACAATAGGAAAGTGATTTCCCAAGTACAAGGAATGTTGGAAGATAAATTCATAATTTTAGATGAATCAAGATTGAGTGATTCTAGAGCCCCTTTCCCCTAGGAGATATCAGGATGTCCACCCCATGGCAACAGCAATATGCTATACTTGTTTATTCCTCTGTGTTGGTCTGAACCGACTCAATCCAAAACACCACTACTACTTTGATATTATCGAGTGTGGCCCCCTAAGTCGAAGGCATGATGGAATTGGTTCAATATATTTTGTATCTATGGTATCAGTAGTATAGTTGTCTCCCAAAGTAAATCCCAATGTTTCCCAGGCCGGCACCAACATTCCATTAGGGTCAGCTAACTTTGACTAATTTTCCCTCTTGATGATCTTCTCACTGTAGATAGTGAAGATGATTTGTTGGATTCTCCTCCAATATTTAAAGAAGTTGTCTCCACCATGGATGATGAGTTGGTACAAGTGAATCTTAGTACCGAGGTAGACCTAAGACCAAATATGATCAGCAAATCCATCCCTACAGAAGAGCAATATTAGTATGTGGATTTCTTAAAATAGCACCGAGATGTATTTCTTGGAACTATGATATGATTCTGGTATTGGATCCTCAGATTTTATTCAACCATCTAGACTTCCTAGTAGGTTATCACGGATTCAAACAGCCTCCAAGAAAAATACACCCCTCTCATGGTTCCATGGTCAAGGATAAATTTAATAATTTTATTAAAGAAAACTTCATCAAGGTAGTCCAGTACCCCAAATGGTTAGCCAACATCATGCCTGTTAGGAAGAATAATGGGAATATCATAGTCTCCATCAATTTCAAGGATCTCAACTACCACTATCTGAAGGATGATTTTCCCCTTACTGTGTCAGAGTTTTTGATCTACGCCACTATTGGATTCCAGACTCTCTTATTGATGGATGGGTATTTTGGATATAATCAAATCTAAATTTCCCTTGGGTGTGAATAATTCACCACCTTCGGAACATTGTAATTCACTTTTTATTACCAGGTAATTCCTTCGGTCTGAGGAATTAAGGTTCCACCTATTATCATTCCATGAACCATATATTCCAACTGATCCTTGGGACATTAATGGAATTCTACATGGATGATCTGGTGGTCAGATACCGCCAACGTAACGACCATCTAAGATATTTTGAGAAATTTTTCAGCTTATTTCTCTCCCACTATCTGAAAATAAACTCATTGAATTTATCCTTTGGGGTCACCATTGGAAAGTTTCTAGGATTTAACATTAGATACAAAGGCATTAAGATCGATCTAGAGAAGATCGAGGCTATTATCCAAATTCCTCCTCTGAGAAATCTCTACGAGATCTAAAGTTTTCAAGGACACTTAGCCTACATATGATGATTCATTGATAATCTAGATGTAAAGTGTAATACCTTTTCCCGACTCATGATGAGAGGTGTTGGATATTAGTGGGATGATAAGTTCTAGGATTTCTGCGCAGAGATTATGAAGTATTTTCTTCAACCTCTAGTTCTGATGCCACCTGTCTCGGGAAAGCCACTGGTCCATTATGTGACCACCCTAGAATGATACCTCAGCACCATTATTTCTTAAAAAATAGTGTAGGGATAGAACATATATTATACTACCTCATTTTTATGCTCCTTGAAATAGAGAACATATATTCCTCTCTACAGAAAATCTTCCTCATGTTGGTTTATGCAGTGAAGAATTTTCGGCATTATCTGCAACACCATGATATACATCGGGTATCCCTTATGAACATATTAAAGTATATTCTTATTTGCCTCATGTTGAAAATAAATATATCTTGTTGGGTAGTGATCCTTTAGCAGTTCAACATTAGGTTTGTTCCATAGAAATATGTTAAGGTTCAAGTTATGGACAACTTTCTTGCCACCCTTCCAGCCCCCATAGAGCAATATTTGGATCTTGACATCCCAGATGAGACCATAATCATAGTGGATCAATCCATGCCATGTTGGAAAATTCACTTTGATGGAACCTCACAAAGATCGACTGGTAGGAGACTCAATGATATCAGATTCAATAGATTAGGCCTAGTATCATATTCATCACACCAACATAGGCTATAATGCCTTATTCATTCTTTTTGTTAGAAGTATGTACCAATAATGAGGTGGAGTATTAGGACTGCATCATTGGTCTTGATATAGCCCTTGAGATTAATTTTCCTCACCTATATGTGAAGGGGGACTCTGAACTAGTCATCAAGTATGTCAATAGTGACTACGTCTTCAGAAATTTAGAGCCCACACCCTTGTTAGAGTGAACTCACTAGGTAATAGCCCGATTCCCTTTTCGGAATGAGTTAATTCATGTTAATTGATCACAAAATGATAGATACAATGCCTTGTCCACCCTTTTCTCTTCCCCCGCAGAGTCTAACCAAGAAAATTTTGATCATCCATGTGGTGCATCAAAGATTCATCGCTCTCATTACTCTGGATGATGATGATAGATAGTGGGTAGGACATCTCACCACTGGTGCATCCACATCGGGGCCTATAGATCCCCCTGCCACAATAGAGGAGACCCTTGATTGGACAACCCCTTTTGCTGAGTACCTGCAACATAGAAGTCTCTGAGAAGATAGAGTTGAACGTGATTGAATCTGTCGGCATATAGTGCAGTTCACTCTCCAGAGTGGTCCCATCTTTGAGAAGATCCTCTATTGGCATGGGTTCTATGGAGTTCTCCTCCACTATATTTAATAAGATGAGATTCCTCAGGTTATGTAAGAAGTTCATGTTGGTTCCTAGGACATCATCACATAGGTTAAAATATCTCACACCAGATCTAAAGGTTGAGATAATTTTTTCCCACCATGATCCACTACTGCATCGAATTCTCTAAGAGGTTCTACGAATGTCATATCCATGCCAATTTTGTGCATCAAATGCCAGAACCCCTCCATACTACCAATAAATCTTGGCCCTTCATGGTCTAGGGGCTCTATGTCATGGTACCATATCCACCAACAATAGCTCGCAACTGTAGGTTCATACTGACAGCCAAATATTTCTTTTCCAAGTGGGAAGAGTCGATTCAGCTCAAGGAAGTTAAATCTCATTCTATCATCGATTTCATGAGCTCCAACATCATCCACTGATTTGGAGTCCCTCGCGTTATCCTCACCAATAACAACACCAACTTTTGAGTAGTTAAGCTAAAGATATTATACTCCAAGCACAATATCTGGTCCAACCATACTACTCATTACCATGCACAAGAAATTGGGAAGATTGAGGTGTTTAACAAAATCCTCTCTAACATCTTGTAGAAGATGGTTGGTAAGAATAAGAAAAGTTGGTCGGACAAGCTCTCCAATTCTATCTGGGCTTATCAGATGATAACTCACAATTCCACCCAGGTGACCCTATATTCCCTGGTCTATGGAATATAGGTATTCCTACCCATAGATATCGAGTTTTCATCACTCTGCAAAGCCATATATGATCATCAGACATTGGAAAAGGTGGAAAAATTTCATCTAACGAAAATGAAATCCCTCAATGAGAATATAATCTAGGCCTTGTAAGATATAGAGAGGCACCGGGATAAGATTTCCAGGGTTTTCAATATGAAGATTCATCTTCACTATTTCCTCTAGGGTGATAAGGTTTTAGCCCTGAGGACACTGATGATACCTGGAATGAATCCAAAAAATATAGAGCTCAAATGGGAGGGACCTTACATCATACACAAGGTCTACCCCAATGTTGCAGACTCTCTAGTTACCATGAATAGTGAGAATATTACTCCACCCACTAATTCCAAATTCCTCAAAAAAAATACTTCCCATATGTACCCCTTCATCCCACATGATGGTAAACTACAAACAATGAATAGACCTTACAGTCTAAGCTCTATGACAATAAAATAATATCTTCTCCATGTCCTAGCCGCATGGAAATAAACTACATTACAGCTATTCATCCTTACTGCATGATGTTAAACCGATTGACGTCTCTAGAACTATGTATGGATTGATTCCTGCTCTTGAAGGATATGTAGTAATTACTGAACATTTGGTTTTTGGGTCCAGCCCCAGCTTCCCCATTTCTAGTTCTAGGACATGAGGTTCCTTCTTGGGATGCATGGTGTGGTGTAGACTTCCC
This sequence comes from Viscum album, assembly GCA_963277665.1. Classification (NCBI taxonomy): domain Eukaryota; kingdom Viridiplantae; phylum Streptophyta; class Magnoliopsida; order Santalales; family Viscaceae; genus Viscum; species Viscum album. The sequence goes on from CAUJRU010000069.1 coordinate 1,543,101, forward strand.
TTTTTTCCTCATTCACATCAGATGTATAATGGTCATGCCATGTTCCCCTTTTCTCTAGAGCATTCTATATCACTTCCATCCTTACCACATGACGTTAAACTGCTCGGCGTATCCAGAAATATGTATGGATTGATTCTTTCTCTTATAGGATACATAGAAAGTTATGAATGTTTTGTCTCTAGGTCCATCCCTAGTTTCTTCAATTCTTTTTCCTAGACTCTTGGCCTAAGTTCCCCTTTGTAGGAATTCATGGTGTGGTGTGTACTTCTTTGTCTTCATTCACATTGAGTATTCTTTATCACGCCATGAACATCCCCTTCAAGACCTTATTCCCCCATCTTCATCCTTACTGCATGACATTAAACTACATGGAATTTTTAGAACTATGTATAGATTTATTCCCATCCTTATGGGATATATAGGAATGCTCAAACATTTTGTCTTTGGGTCCAGACCCTGGTCCTTTTATTCTGTTTCTTATCCCCTTTCATGATTTCTCTTTTAGGATTGTAAATGGTGTGGTGTGAGGCCTCTTTGTTCTTCATTCACATTAGGCTACTTTTCTATGACATACAAATTCCTCTTCTGAGATACCTCTATCCCTACCATCTTTACCGCATGATGTTAAACTGCATGGTATCTCTAGAACTACATATGTATTGATTTCTACCATCATAGGATACATAGTAATGAAGAGACATTTTTTCCTCAAGTCCATCCCTGTGTTGGTCAGCCCATTTTTCTCTATTCCTTGCTCATCCTTTCAGGTCATATCCCTAGTTACACCCCTAAACCTCTATCTTTCCACATCAATAGTCTACTATAGTATGAGACTTAGAGTGTTGGATTTTGCATGGACATTCTCTCATCTCTCCATCACACTTTGTGTACCCTTCATTATGGTCCCCATAATCTTTCACATCCAAAACTAGACATCCTAGTCTCATGCTACTTTGACTCAACTATTATCCTGAGCCAATATATTATAGGATCTTGAACCACAACTTGATACAAGTCCCACATTTTGAATATTGCCAATGGTTGATCCTCAGTTGTTTTTTCCCATTCCAGGTCACATGATATGGATACTTTGTTATGAACATTGTCATCTATTATCCCTCATCATTATCGCCTACTCGGTCATGCCCTAAATGTTGGTCTCATGATTCACTTTCCTTCTCACATCCTTATGTCTATTTGGAATTTTGATACCCTCAATCTCATTACTCCATGCACATTTTCACATTGAGTAGGAGAACTAGAATCACGGGGTCATCCTTGGCCCCCACACCTTTTTTCCCTTATCGTGTGTTTACAGGTGTTGTATAGATTATTCTACCCCATTTTTTCCCACATAGAGCATGGAACATGTAGACTTAGAGTTCTTGATATGGTTTATACCCACATAGAAGGTCGCACACCCTATAGTACAAACTCTAGGACATTAAACTAGTAGTTCAGGTCCCAAAGTCCAAACATCATGACTTTAAACTGTTTGTGAGTTGTCCTAAGAATTTTTAATGCAGTGTAAAACCCTTTAGTCTTAATTCACATCAGGTTTCTCTTTTTAATTTCATTGCATAACTCATCTTTCTAGTATGAACTCTATGACTTTAAACCAATATTTTCAGTGTCTGAATTCACATGACATTAAACTATGTAACAACCTCAATTTTTCTCACTTGAGAGAATATCACCCCTTTTTGTATCATTCACCTAACATTCCATATCTAGAACTATATTTGTCTTGATTCATTCCCTTGTAGTATATATAGAAACACCTAGACTTCTTTCCCATGGTCCAATAATAGTCCATGTCATCCTTCTGAATTCTTTCAGCCTGGGTCCTCCCAAGAGTAAATGGTGTGTTTGAAACCTTTTTCAATCCCCTGACACATTGGGTTATGATATCTGTGTTGTGTTCTTCATTTGATTGTACCTCTCCTTACATTCATCCTTACCACATGACATTAAACTTCATGGGTACATCCATGCTTCACGTGTGCCCCTTCATTTGGGTCTCCATAAACTTTCACATCCAAAAGGACCCCCGGACGACCTTGTCTCATGCCACTCTAGCTCACCTACTATCCTAGGCCAATGTCCTGAAGGATATCAAATGAAAACTTGATACAATTCATGTGTTTCGAACATAGCCATCGGTCAATCCTCAATTGTTTTTTTCATTCCATGTCGCATGATATGGATACTATGTTTTGAACATGGTCAACTGTTATGCACCATAGTTACGCCATCTCTATTGTGTCCCATCTACTAGGTTCCCTTTTTTACCTTTTCCTAACCTTCTATCCCTTTGTATGTATGTGTTCATTAACCAGGAATGTTGGTTTGGTTGGGATTTTCCCACCTAACATTTCTCCTCCATTTTTGTGCATTCTTGTATGATGTGGAAAGCCTAATTCCACCCCTTGTTTCCCACACCAATCATGGATCATGTGGGATTATAGGTTTTGATAAGGTTTATACCAGAATACAGGATTATGTAGCCCCTATTGTCCTGGTCATATGACATTAAACTATGCTCCAACATCTACATGAAATTAAACAGTTTTATCCTTACCACATGATGTTAAACTGTACAGAATTCAAGAACTATTTTTTGCTTAATTTATGACCTTAAAAGATACATAGTGACATCATAACATCTTGTTCCTAGGTCCATCCATAGGGGTGTAACTACCAGTTTTATCCCTTATTGGCCCTGACTCCCTGTATAAGAATGTGTGGTGTAGACCTCTTTGTTCCTCATTCACATCGGTTTATGTATCGCACCACATATCTCTCCTTTAGGGTTCCCATGTCCTCAATTCATGACATTAAACTGTGACCCTACCCTGAACAAATAAAAGATTCCCCATGATAATTATGGGATGCTTCATCTTTCTCAATAGAGAGGATTTCCCCCACCAGTGTTGGTCTCTCACTATATTGTATCTTGAGAACTATTTATAGCTTGATTCATGCCCTTAGAAGATACGTAGGAACGACTAGACCTTTCGCCTTAGGCCCATAGCCAAGTTCATTAACCCTCCAAGGCCCTTTTCCCTTATGTTCCAAACTATATTACCTTATACTAGAAGTCCCTAGTCCATGTAACACGGCTTTAAGTTGTTGAAAAATGTCTAGGTAGTATGACCTTAAACTATGTGCAACAACCTAGTTATATGGAGTTAAACTATTCAATACATCATACTCACTATATGATGCTAAACTATGTGCTTATCATCCTCATGTACATGATGTAAAAATGCAAGTTATTCTTGGTCCTTACTAGAGAGGTCCTATCTAGAAGTAGGTTTGATCCCGATTCGGACTATACAGTCACCGAATGTGCTTTCGTCATGGTGGCATAGTTTCAAGAGTGTTGGAATTCATTCAAACTGCCCATCACTCCATAATCATGCTTTTTGTGACCTTTATTTCATATCCTCATCCACTTTCACATCTAAAAGGACCCCCAAATGGTCTGGTCTCATGCCACTTTGGCTCACCTACCATCTTGGGCCAATATCCCATAAGATCTTGAATTACAACTTGATACAAGTTCCACATTGTGAATATGGTCAACAGTAAATCATCAATTTTTTTGTTCTCATTTCAAGCTAGTATGATATGGATACTTTACTTCAAACATGGTCAGCAGTTATCCCCCATCATCATGCGACCCCCACTGTGTTCTGAATTTTGGGTATCATGGATCACACTTCTCATTCCCCCTTGTTCGGATTGTTTCCAACACCCTTGGCATTGTCCCACTCATGTGCCGGAGAACTTTGGTAAAGGCATTTTGGATACTCTAAGAATCATATTCTCTAGTCACCTCCCATTTTAAACTCATAAACTCTAGGTGGTCAGTCAAACCCAATGTGTTTAATGATTGTTTGGCACTCTTGTATCCCATGTAAGTAGTTGTGCGGTCATCCCTTGTTTCTCACATCGTGCATAACCCACCAGAGCATTGGGATTGATTGTCGGTTGTTTAATAGATATTATTGAAATGAAATAATGAAAATAAGAATTAAATATGTCCATAAATTTATTTTATGTGAGAAATTGGGTGAAGGAAATATGTTTTAATTTGGCCAAAATATAGCCCCTATAGATTTACTCGCTCAATGGAAATATTTAATTATTACACACTTTGGAGTGTATAGTCCAGGTTTTCTTGCTGCTTCCCAAGCTCATTATCTTCATTAGTGATCATGGATTGATGCTCTTCATCCCCGATCTATGTTCGGTCCTGTTCAGTATGTTGTTCTGCTACTTGAAGGTTTTCCTGTGCTAATTGATCCTAGGACTCTTCCAGTTGGGATTTCAGTCATTCGACAAGCCTTGTCTACTTAGAGATGAATTTTAAATGATCAATCATATTACCATTGATATGATAGATCACTTTCTCAAACTCTTTGAGTTTTTGGATATTTTCATACTTTTTCCATAACTTTTTGGCATCCAGGGGTTGACTATTCATCTGCATCCTCTCGTCAAGGTAGTATCGGACTAATGTGTGTAGATGTCAGGCATCTACCCCTCCATCATATAGATCTTACAGCCACATGAGATGAAGTCCCTTTTGGCCTATCCACTCAGGTTCTAAAACATCATTGAGGAAGCACTTGATTAGCTTCCATGCTTGGTACTGAGTCATGTGGCTATCTTCAGCTGCATCAGAATCACATTTATTCATTTCTAAGGTATCATCTAGTTCATATTCAATAAATGAGTCCAGGAGCTCCGTAGTAGGATCTTCCTTGGGCATCAAATCTGAAGAATTGGGTTCTAGGTTTTCTGGTTTTTCCTCATCACTTGATTTTAACTCGATGATGTCATCTTAACTGGATCCAAGATCTACTCCACCAATGGCTTCACCTATCACCACAAGTTACCACTCACTAGAAACTATATCTTGGATAGCTTGGGTCCTCGTATGAACTATCACACCTCTCGGTAAAGGGGTTCTGGGTCCTCTTTCCATCCATACTAGCATGGGTTCCCACCATTCTAAGAACTATTAGGACAAGGATTGTGTCAGTCACTTTGATTGAGAAAAACAAAAGGTATGGATACAAGAGGAATGATAATTATGATGGTCAAAATCTTGGTATCGCCTATGACTTTTCATCACTACAATTCCAAGGCATGGTCCCCTATATATGGTGGCAGGTCTTGAAGGTTCCATAGATTTTGGTCTTGCTTCCCCTGCACTGCTCGATTCTGCAACCGTAGTTTCTCTGGATGTGAGTCCTAGTGTTTGGTTCTCCACACCAACTATCGCATCTTCGACCCTAAATATAGGGACGGTATGCACAAGGTCCTCCTACATAGTTATATTTTGATTGACGGACCAAGATAAAGTGGGAAAAGATATTATCATAGGAGACAAGTTGAGTCTTACTTCAAGAGTTACAATAAGTCCTCCCAGATAAGTTTCTTCTAAGGCCATGATTTTTCCTTCCTATGGAGAACCTCCCTTGGAAGCTACTTCCTTATCCACCTTATGAAGGTCCTCAGCGTCAAACTCTTCCCCTAGGAACTATTCAAGTCAGACAAAGTAAAGCGCTCTGCCAGTTGAGCTACCAACGACATGGGAGGGATAGTCTTGTTCAACATCACCGTTACTCATCTTGTTAGCAACCGCATAGTTCCTCAGAAGTACACTAGTTCCTCCAGTTATTTTATGAAGTTTCTTCCCATAGTTGGGGCCACCTTGAAGCCATCTTTGTTGAATCCAATTTCCACCAGCTGCATCCCAAGCTTTTTCAGGTTCGTCCAAATGTCTTCTGTATTGAGGAAGTTCTTGTAGAATTACTAGTCTTTCCAAGCCTCTGTATAGACAAAATCAGGTGGAATCAATGATTGACACACATTCTTATTGGGATCTTGATGGGGCACCTTACGAAACCCCCTCAATAATTCTCCTCTTTCCTGTGTCATCCCAGTTAGAGCCACTAGGTTTAGGACTTCCACCTCTCTTGCTTCACCTTCACCTATAACTAGTTTTTAGCATGTTACCCTTGATTTTTTTTCACCACTTCAACATGAATTATATCAAAACCACCCTCATTAATTCCCCTTATTTCCACTTGACCTCATCTTTGAGGCACAGGGACCGCTCCTCTATTTTCTAGTATTGTTGATTTCGTCAACATCTCACATGGGTAAGAAGCTTCCCAACTCAGCGCATATTCGTGAATCAATATGAATGGATTGGTGGATGGAGGAAAATTATTCCACATCATTCCATACTCCATTGTTAACATCTACCATAGTTGTATCATAACACACAAATGGTTATCATGACATACCCCCAATTACACCTTTGGGGTCAGCCTCTGCATACATCGGAATTGTCTTGTGAACCGGTTTTGAGTATATGGTTCACATATGGGTTTACATCCCACCCACGTGACCAACACACCACTGCAGAAGGATAAAAGATACGACCACTTCTATATAGTGTTTTTTCCATCATCGGTGAATGATCTTATTGGTAGGGAAAATGGGTGGAAGATGAATTAGTTGGCTTGTGCAATTTTGTTAAGCACAGCCATCATGACAAGGTTGAGCAGGGAGCTCCCCACTATATTTAGAATCACTGGACAAGAGTGTATCTCTGGTGGAGCGATGTGATTATGGTATTTATATCCTCCCATGTTCATAGGAATTAAGTTGTATAGAAAATGGAATGGCCCGCACACGTGCAACGACCTCTTTCCCTCGCTGATGTATCGGAGTAAATGATATAAATTTTTGAACATCAGTATTCCTAGTTTTATGCGATCTTCATAAGCCAGTTGCACCACCATAATAAATTTTCTTGGCCACAATTTTATTTTCGCATCCCTAACTAGCAGCATTCACTCACAGATCAGTGCAGAGATGAACCAGCTAGCCTGACTATTGGCTATTGGCCATCCATAATGTTTTATCCCCACAGTCGCCACTATATATCCTCCATCTGCTAGTAATAACCTTCCTTGACTCACTGATATCCCCTCTGGTAGGTGGGGGCCTTGTTGGTAGATTCCTTGGCACTACTTCTCCTTTAGGTTGAAAGTTCATAAATTAACAAAACCACTTCTTGAAGTGGTCATCTCTGGTATTCTTCTTTTCATCATTCATGCATGGCACTAGGTTCATAAATGCCTTCACTGTAGATGGAATATATTTTTCATCCTCCTAGATATTTTTGGAAGGAATTAACTCATCATACATCTTTCCCATAATCCGGATGCTAGAGATTTGATGGAGATCCCATAGGATAATGGCAACCTCCTCGTGATACAGGAGGAATGTGTTGGTATCCAGAGACCACCAGCTTAGCCGTTCCAACATGAATTCTTTCAATTGGGAAACATGTAATTGGGAAGCCCATGGAGATTCATACATGCCTACTTTCCTCAACACATGATCAAACTCAACACAAGATGCGCACACCCAGTATGCCTAGTCCCACTCATCAGTGATGTTTCTACCTTGGTGTAGATCACAACTATTGATCCACCCATTCTCCAAATTCCCAAGCATTGCCTTGATTATAGTATTATACGATAGTGGGGATGTCTCTTCTTCCAACTATTTACCATTTATGTTGTTGGCATGATTATAGAGGAAGTGCACTATAACATAAGTATGATCATTCCCGACATGGCCAACTATAACCCTATACCACTAATATTTTCTTGTTGTGCATCTAAACTAGTAGGTCGGCTCATCTAGGATTTCCTTAGTAATGAAGACATCATCCTGCATGAAAAATCTATACAGAGGTAGCCTCTTGCACAGTGGGTAGTCCTTTTAGGAACTAGACATCAGTGTCATCAACAATTCATGATCAAAATTACTCATAATGTATACTCATATTTGAATGGTGTCTTCCTTTTCATCCCTCTAGGCAGCATCTGCGAGAACTTCTCGAACAACCTCCTGAGTAGCCATCATCCAGAGACATAGAAAATTTTCATATTCTATTCACAGATATCATTTTCAGATATCATTCAAAGAGGCCATTCATAGATAATATTTTCTCTCGCCTAAAGTCATATAGAAGAAATGTTTCGTGATACATGGGTTTGCTGGAAATTGTTCACAGAGCACCATACTGAAGAACCTGGTTCATTCAGGCATGTTAGTGGGGTGGATCTCATCATGAATAGAGAGAGTTAGCGCATTCATTCACATAGATCTAGGTACGGAAAAAATAGAACTATGGACCTATTTTTAGGTAAGATATGACTCTCCATTCATGGTGACCTTCTCTCGCCCTTCTCGGCGACCTCCAACTGCGCTTCGTGGCGTGTTGCACCCTTCGTGATCTAGTGAATTTTTTTTGATGAGTTTCCTTTAGAATCTAACCGCCTTTTCCCTCATATACCATTTTCAGGGGGGGCATTTATTAGTTCCAAAAGTGGTGATGCCGAAGGCATGAAAAAATTCACATTTGGTTCAAAGCTAAATGTGAATCCGAGTGGCCTTGAAGTATAGAAAATCATCAAAGGGATCTGTTTCGCAAAGTGCCTCCGTAAAGACCCTTTATGGAACCTCTCATAAATGGATCTCCTCTAAGGTGTATATCTCCCTTTGCATACCCACTCACAAATGGATCTCCTCTACGGCATCTAGCTCCCATTGTGAACCTTCTCATAAATGGATCTCATCTATGACATCCATCTCCCTTCATGGACTTGCTCGCAAAGGGATATCCTCCACAAAATCAAGCTCCCTACATAGACTCACTTGTAAATGGATCTCATCTATGGGATCCAACTCCCTTCAAGGAACCTCTCACAGATGGATCTCATCCATGTCGCCCATCTCCCTTCATGGACATGCTCTCAAACAGATCACCTATGCAGCATACAGCTTGCTTCGTAGACCCACTCGCAAACAGATTCCCTTCATGGCAGTACATTTAATTTGTAGTGTCCTAGTTGTTTTCTTTGGAATGATATTTTAGTTTAATTGAACTCCATCACCAATAAATAGAAGGCTCACCCCCCCCCCCATAACCATGGTTACTCTGATCTTTCACCTTCCCATCTCTCGTTTCGTGAAGCTCTTCGCAAACCAAAAAATGGATCACCTAAGGTACTTATATTATGATAGTTGTGATTCCTTAGGTTATTTATGGATCCCATATATGGTGGGTATTCCCTTTGTGAAGGCCTTATCCCTTCACAAAGAAGGGAGCCCCTTCAGGTTTCTCAAGGATCTGTGAATCATTAAGCCTTCACGGAGCACTCTCAAAATTAAGATCTCTTTGCTATGAAGAAGATCTGCTCCACCCAAGCCCTTCTTTCGTAAAATACCTTTCTTCTTAAAAGTTCTGTTCATTCATGATGTCCCTCTTTGTGAGGCCCTCATCTTCGCAAACCCTTATCCCATGCACCCTCCAGGATTGTATGAAGTGACTTCATGGTCCCCTGAGTGGTTCTTCATAGTGTGTTACCTTGCCTCATGATTCTTCACTTAGGCATGCTAATGATTATTGCGTATTCACATAACCATGAAAAAATGAGCCCCTTGAATGACCACTCCTCCACCCTATTGCTTCCTGGAATTGCTCATTCCTTATCTTTCCCAAGTGCATATTGGTACAAGTTATGTATGTTCTAGGGAAAGAGAGTGAGTCCTCCTCTTCTGAGATGCAAGGTGTTAAACTACCAAGAACCCCACATCCCCAACACATGACATTAAACTATGAGTAGCCTCAAGTGTGGCCGGCTTGAGTGGACTAGAAAAGGGGATGAGACCAAGAGCCTTTTACTCCCTTTCTTTTCGATATGTCTCCTCTTTTACTCTGGGATTTTTCACCTTGTGCACTTCGGGAAGCCTCTGCATAATCGTCGACACACCTTGATAGGGTTCTCCCTATACGATGGTCATATATTATGTGTATATCAAGACACCCTCCCTAGGAATATTCCATGTGTAATCCCCATTCATGAGTTCCCCTCTATAGTAGCACTCAGGAAGCTTCCACGTGTAAGCCCCATTCACCGGTGCCCCTCCATAGACGCACCCAGGTTGCTTCCACACATAAGCCCCACCCCATCTCATGTGAACATACCTTCCACAACACACATGTCTAGTCTATTTATTTCTCTTGTTTCTCACACTGAGCATGACTCACATGATCGTAGAGGTTAGTAGTTTCCACAACACCACACCCCTTATGAACTATGTAGGATTTAATTTCTTGCCACGGGAATACATAGGATGCCTCTATGAGGTTAAATACCAATATACGGTAAACCTTGGTGTTCCCTCTTAAGGATTCACCCCCCCAAATGCGATATGTTCTCTTTCTGGGACGTAACCCCTAGATCTTCCTCCCTAAGATTTCCTGATCCCCCTTGGCCGCAAACCAAGCATAATCCCCATGCCCCCTTTCATCCTGAATTATGTGGACTTTGAACCATGTCTTCTACACATGGTATTTCGGAAGCTTCCTCAAGGTTCAAGTCCTAAGGTTCATCTATTCTGTACATTTCATGTTGGTCCACATTCGACCCACATGACATTAAACTGTATGCCCCTTTCATCCTGCATCATGCTAAACTATATTTTTGAACTATTTGGGATTTGATTCCTTGCAATGGGGATACATAGGAATCCTCATCGAGGTTTAACCCGAACCAATGGTAACTTTGGTACTCCCTCCTAGGGATGTACCCTCCTAATGTGACATATTTCCTTTTGAGGAAACATCTTCTGGATCTACCTCCATAAGGTGTTCTGATCCATATGGGAAACTAACCACATATAATCCCCACACACTCTATCCATACTCCTCCAAATAATAGTGTTCTTCTTGTGATGGGCTGCTAACCATGCGTAAGCCCCAGCATGTCTCTAGGTTGATGTGATTTGTGTATACCTTGGTTCTATGCCCCATCCATAACTACGTAGAATTTGATTCCCTAACACAGGGATACATAAGAAGCATCCTTGAAGTTCAAGATCAGCATCCATGTCTCATCCTAGTCTCTCCCTTGATCCCATATGTTTCGGGAATATAATTCCTCAACCCAAGGTTCTATTTCCTTTAGGTATCAACCATACATCCATTCTCACGAGCCCCCTCCTCTAGTGACTCAATGCCCTATTCCAGAACTACATTAACTTTGATCCTTGCCTCCCAGGCAGGGTATGTAGGAAACCTCCCTGAGGTTAAAGCCTACATCATTATCTTCACATAGGCTTTTTCCCATCCATCTCATCCACTTTATCAAATCACCCCTGAAAACTATGTGGGTTTTGATACCTTTTATCTACATAGGGTATGTAGGAAGCCTCCACAATATTCTATACCAGCCAATGGTAAACCATAGTGTCCCCCTCATTGGGTCCACCTCCCTGATTCTCCCTCAGTGGTGTCCCAATCATCCTTCATGGTGTGAAATCTTCAATTTTAGGGACACACCATCCTAGGTCCATCCTCATTGGTCATTCTGATCCATCCATATAGTTATATTCTAGGTGATCCCTCTTAGGAATGTACTCATCTGGTCTACTTTTATCAGTGTTCTGATCAGTCTGATCCATCTCTGATAGATGTTAAACTCACATCATACCTCATGTTAAACACGGAAAACTGAGGAAAACCTAAGAGACATTCCTCTGACATAAGATACCATGCATTCGATGTGGGAAGCCTCATGTTTTTTCTCCTTGATAAGCCCTCTGACGAGGAAGAATACATGAGTTAGAATGTTCCAGTGTCAAGACATTCCATAGAATCCTCAGTGTGACTACTCCCCTAACCAATGGTTGCTTCTCTGGTTGGACCCCTTGGAATGTCTGAACATAAGTAGTGTAATTAACCGGTGGCCACAAAGAGGTGGCACTAGGAACAAGTTTCACGAACAATGTACTATAAGTGAGACCCAGACTAAGGGATCAGTTCTGAAGATAAATCAATGGAAGTAAGAACCAATATCTCATCATCTCATTTCGATCAAGGAGAAAACATCACTGAAGAAGTGATGGATTTTTCTCGTTGTTGGAAAGCGGGAATGAGGGGAACAATGTGATCATCAGTGAGCATCAAAGTATGATCTTGTGGTGAATCCCGGTAGAAAAACATTGGAAAAATATATATAAACTATAAATCCATCATTATTCCCATAACTGAAAGGTGATAATGTAGTAATGAATGATATCACTTCATGAGGTGGTAGTTTGTTATACATATTAACAATGATTATGTATCCCATTTAATGGAAGTGTTTAAATTTTTCGGTCATACCCTTAACATAAAAAAAATTTATTATATTTAGGTTACTTAGGTTATTATATAATAATGATAAGAAATTTATTAAAGTTGGTGGAGAAGTAAATAAAATAAAATTATTAGAATAACATTACCTCTTCTTCAAGATTACCACTTTGGTTTTCACTAAAACCATGAAAGGTTTAATTTATGCCAAAACTAAGGCTAATATGGTGAGGATAAGGAATATGGTAATTTTTTTGGTCAGGTAATGGTTGTACCATAGTAGTTTTATGTGTTTAATTAATGGGAGAGGTGGGGGACTTTTATATGTGGAGTGAGTAGAAAACTTGTAAATTTTAGAAAGTGGGAATTAAACACTCCTTTTTTCATGTAAATTGGATCTAATAATGAAAAAAAATATATAATATAATATTTAACGATGAAATATGTGCATAAAATTGGTTTTGGATAAGTTTATAGGTCATTTAGACCCTTAAATTTAAAGTTGAGTCACTTGGTAAACAAGTTTTTCTCTTTATCATTGTAATTAATTTTAACTGCTTTCACTATTCACTTTTTTAAAAAATTAATTTTGAATTATGAAAATTATAAATTATTATGATTCAAAATATTTAATCTATTTTAAAACATTCAATACATATAATTCCAAAAAATTAATTAAAAATTAATCACACAGGCGATATGAGAAAGTTGGTTTTTAAAGTGAAAATTTTCAAAAGTTTATATTGTTTTTATATCTAAATTCAATATGAAAATGATTCCAATTAAATAATTTGGATTAATATATGTATAGTTAATCTAATTTTACTTTAAAACTAATTCAAAATATAATTTAACATTAATAATTTTTTTGATGAAAAGTCAGTTTTTAATTAAAATTAAATATTTTTCATTATTCATTAAAAAAAATGAAAATTCTTAGAAAAATACCAAAAATAACCCTAAGATAATTTTAAAATTATGATATTAAAAATGAGGTTTGTTTTTTCAAATAAAATTCAAAATTTTCTAAAAATTTGTTTTTAAAAAAAGCCCTTCCTTAAAAGGAAGAAAAAATGCCTTTAGAAAAAATACTTTTCTTCGTTTAAAATTACATTTTTTTTCTTATATTATGCCTATAAAAACTATTGGATGAATTTAAAAACATTTTATTTAATATATTATATAAGTAAATTTTATTAATATCATTTACTAAGATTAATTAATTTAATTTTTATGATAATATTCCTTTTGCGCATGATAATAGTTTTTTATAAAAACATTTCTTTTATATTAAATTAGTTTTTATATTCATTTATAATTAATTCGTAACCAATGAATTAAACCATATATATTTAGATGTTATTTTATCCTATTTATAACCTCTAATTTAATGTATTATGTGATAATTTTCATTTTAATTAATATTAAAATTATTCTATAAAACTCAGTCTTGCATGTAATGCAAGTTATCGAAGAAATTCATTGTTACATGTAATGAAAGCTAGCTCAGTATTGTGTGAATTAAAATCTATATCATAGATTGAATTTATTTAAAATTATAAATATATTTTAAATTATTTAGATATTATATTTCCTCTAATTCTCAGTGTTGTGTTTTATACACACTATTGAATAAAATGTTATTCTTTTAGAGTTTTTGGGGTGTTACACTTGAACACCTTCTTATTACATCTACTTTAATGTGAGTAAATTCCCCTCTGTTTTTCTCTTTGTTCTCAAGGAAATTATTTCTTAATGAAAATCACTTTAAAAGGTCTCAGTTACATGCATTTTATTTTTTTAACCTATTTTTTGTTCTAGATCCATGACCACCGTTGATCTACATCTACTTTCAAACAACACGCAAAAAAATAACATTTTCACATTAAATAATTACCAAATCTAATAATATATTTTAGAGAGACTTAGTCCATTGTTTAAATACCAATGGAATAGTAGTTTCATTAAAATATAGATGCTTATATCATATTAAGTGATCAAAAATATATAAATAACAAAGTGAAATAACAAGATAGTCCATATTAGCAGGGGTATTGGTCATAACCCAATTTATTTTCCCTGATATGGTCATGATATTCTCAATTCCAACACCAATTGTATTGGATTTCTCAAAAGGGAAACATCTACATTGACTACCAATGTTGTTTCATTTCTTTCATTTATCCATCTCTAAATAATGTAACACCCTAAGATAGATCATAACCATCATGAATATTGATTTATATTATAAAAATACCTATAGGGGTAAAAGTTCTTAAATACCATAAGATATTATGATAATTATCATTTTTGTTGTATTAATTTATAATCTAGTTCCCAAGGATCCTAAAAATATTTATTTGATACCTACTATAACACCCCAAATCCAAAAACCCAAAGCTTGTGTTTACCTTTTTCATTAAACAAAATACAAAAAATATCACCATGAAAAATCAATCAGTTTAATAGTCTTGTTTAACTAAAAATATATAATATTACCATATTACATTGTAAATATGAAAAAATAACATAATAAACATTATTTCATCCTTAAAATAATTCATAATATCCTTCTCCATATCCTAGGAAAAGGAAAAAAATAAAGGGTCATCTCAGATGTTTAGTAATGGTTATGTACAATGGAATCTATCATGAGTAAATAAGTCATAATCAATACGGTATAATGTATAATCAAAACACATGACATTCAATAAACTTCCTGAGTTCAATGAACATACATGAATAATATCAATATATTAGCTTCACAGATAATGAAAACTGAATTATTAATAAATAAACTGCATAATTTTGTAAATTTATGACTAAGGATACTTAACCAAGGCCTTATAAATCTTATCAGCAATGCCTCTCAACCAAGACATCATTATTTATAAATAGGTCTATGTAACCAAATACCCATAAAATATGGAATGCCTACTATTTTTTCTCATGATACCAGTTGATACATTGATGAGATATCTATAAATATTCTTTACTCATTACATCAATGTCCTATGAATTCAAATTATTTTGGATGATCAATACAATTAATTCTAAAAATTTCATTATAATTCAACAATTATCTATGTTAAATCAATAATACTCAAAATAAATATTTCATTATCATAATCAAATTGATAAATATTAAATATGGTATCATGGGATCATATCCCTAGTAAAATAAATGGGTTATGTCATATATGAAAATACCTTTAAATTATAATTAGAACATTTCTTGAGAAAAATACTCTTTTCATTTTTCAAATCACTTATTTAAAAACTTAAATAATTATAGAATATTATAAAAAAATTATTTATACCATATACATGGGATATTTTAAAGTAATATTCAAAGTAATGATTATTCATGATGGTGGTAAAATATATTTATGCAGTGTACATTAAAACAAATATTCCATTCAAACATTTGGTAAAACTTACCTCATTCAGAAAATGAAAAGAATATTATTTTTTGAAATTTTTTTATCAAATATTAAAAATGGTTGAAAATGATGTAAATAAATAATTTTAGAATAATAAAAATATTATTGAAAACATTCCAATTAAAATGTGTATATATAGGAAAAATAGTTGGAAATAAATCTTCAAAAAAATATTTTTAATATAAAGTCACATAAATGTAACTTACTTGTTGATTCTTGGTCAAAAAAGAGAAGAAATTGAAAATAAAAAAATAAACCCCAAACATAAAAATAGGGGAAAAATGATATGGGTTTTAATTATTATTATCATATTATTTTCTTGAATGAAAATCTCAATATAAACAATCCTGAAATAAAATGAGATTATAATAAAAAGCTCTTACCCCTAGATCAACATGCCTTGTAAGTTATTTCCTCCTCATATATAATAATTTAAAACTTATTATAATTTTATAAAAAATCATATAAATACACATAATATCATATATGATACATTTATAAAATTTCAATACCCATATATAAATAATTACTAATAAAATTCATTGTTTCTAAGTGTTAACTATTTCATTTTTCATGAAAGTTTTGGTTCGATTGTTTCAGTATTTGAATATTTATCATGGTTCCATCATATCTATAATTTTAATAATTATATATATGTGTGTGTGTGTGTGTGTTAATTAATTATATACATATTTATAATTATCATTGAAATTTGGATATGAAAATGTAATCACATCACTGCATTGATGTGGTAGTCTACATGTATGTATGTGCGACATTATCTTTATTTAATGAGTGGAATGGTAAAAAGGTAAAGGATATCATGTTTTAAAAAAAATAATATAATAAATACCATATATTATAATTATATCCATCATAATAACTATCTATGAATGGTGGATATGAAAAATTAAATACATCATATTGTGACGTGGTAGTTCACATGTATACAATAATGATGCATTAATTTCCCATTTGATGGAGAAAATATGAATAAATCATGAACCATAAATATAATAATGTATAATTATATGGGATATAATAATTTTATTATATCATCATGTTTATCATGGAACTGAAGTTGGTATAAAAATTAGTATAATGAAAATACTTGGTTAATAGTTATACCTCTTCTTCAGACAACCTCCTTATGGTTATAAGTAAATCCATTATAGGATAGTATCATAATAAAAACAGAATTTCTAAGGCATGGGGAGGGATGTTATGATATAATTTGGGTAGGAATTGGAAGATATAAGTGGCTCTTTATGTGTGTATAAGAGAGAATATGTGGTGTCCTTTTATAAGTGGGGGAGAGGACACACTTGGAATATTTCAAATGATTAAAATATATTAATGTATTAATTTATTAATGTATTAATCATTCCAAATGGATATAAAATGACTCATATTAGAATTTTATGAGGTTATTTTATAAATATAACTATCTAGTGGGGTATAATCAATTGTTTTTTCTTATCTTGCAGCCTTATCTAATTATTTTAACCATGTCAACCCTTTTTACCCTTAACTAAGGTTATAAATATTTACCATTGTTACTATTTATTATGACCAAAAAATAATTTAACCTTATTAAAAAATATTAATTATTATAATTACCAATATAGAATCCATTTTACATGATTAAACTCATATAAGTGTAAAAAAACTACATATATTATAAGTTCACAAAAAGGAATAAAGCCCATTTTTAGAAAAATTCATGTTTAAAAAGAAATAAGATTTTACATTAAAGTAAAATATAATGTTGATTATAATGTAATTAATTTAGTTATGTTAAATAAATATATAGTTATATTTTATTTCAAAACAAACCAAAACTAATAGGTGCCTTGTAAATACATTATTAAGATAAAAGAAATAAATACAATTTTTATTTGAACAAAATCATTACTTAAGTTTAAAAAATGTTAAATATATATTAATAATATAATCATTGTATTTTTATATTAATTATATTATTTCATAAATATTTATTTGGTCTATAAAATTTTTTTCATAATCCTTTATTTTATTATTACATCATTAAAATTTCATAAAAGTGATAGTTTTCTAAAATCCGTATTTTCCACTATTCACCTAAAAACAAATATCTCTCATAAATATAAAAAATTAATATTAAGATAATTTTGATATGATGAGTTAAAAAAATAAAATTAATTTCTTTTAATTAAATTTATAAAATTTAAGAATTTATATGTTAATCACATTCTTGAATAAAGCTATGTGCATTATGTTATTATTTTATTAGAAAGAAAATGTTACTTACTATAATTGAATCTAGGGAGTTACACTCTTATTGTGATGCTTCAAGATAAAATAGTATAAAATAAACCATTCTATTTATACAATTATATATCATATTCATTGGTAGTAAGTGTATTTACTTGGGAAAACTTTGGTACTGTGCGACTTGACAGGTGGAAAACAAAATGTTAGGTCATATTGTCTTTAGGTACTATAAGATTCTAATGATTTGCCTATATTATATTAAATCAACCTAATTACCATTATTTAATCAAAAAACATGATCATGGTATCCACTAGTGTTATCATAATAATGTAATCCTCCATTTCAAACCTCTTAAGTATCTCTTTAGACTATTTTGATAGAGAAATAAAGTTCCATGATTTCATTAGGTCGCATTATAGAAACATATTGTAATTTTATTTTTATGGTTGCTAAAAATTAGGTCATCTCCATAAATGAATAATAATATCATTTGTTCATTATATTTCTTGATTTAGATATTTTTATCAACTATGACTCTCTTGAATCCAAGATTTATTAAGTACTTTTGAAGCCTATAATACCATGATCTTAGTGCATTTCTTAGCCCATACAATGCCTTCATGAACCAATATACTTATCTTATATTCATCTATTAGAAAACAATATAGTTTCTTGATGTAAACTTCCTCATCAAGGTCCCCACTAAGGAATATTTATTTGATTTCTATTTGGTATGAATTAAACTTTCCATAACCAACATTTCAAAGAATAGTCAAATAGTATCCAAATAGGATATGGGGGAAAATTTTTCTTCAACACCAATTCATTATATTTGGTAATATCCCATTATCACTATCATTATTTTTTCTAATCCACATTACATCTTTATTATGTTTCTTATGGTACACCTTGTTAGTTCTGATGACATTTTTTCTTCATAATTTTTTATAATTTCTTATATTTTATTTTGAAATATTTTTTATGTTATCCATGTATTTATTTAACCCATTTTTCATCATTAGTTTCCTCCTAAAAATAATTATACTATACTTAAGATAAGAGAGATGTTTTTTGAATGTTCTTCATCCTATGTGATTATATTGGACCTATCTGATCAACAATGATATTCCTTCATTTATTTTAACTGTGTTACTTTCTTTATTTACATATTCAAAATATAATATAAATTTATTTATCATTTGTGAATTCATTGGAATCTCACTTAGCTTTATGTTCTCCCTCCAGGACTCTTACTTCAAAATATCTTTCCCCTCTATTTTCATCATTTTTTAGTGAAAAAAAATCTAAAATAAATGGTGAAATATAATAATTTTATTAAATAGAGACATCTTGAATTGTAATATTATTTCTAGGTAATTTTTTATAGATTTTTTTAAATTTATTTTAAATAATTTTCCATGTAAAACATATACATTACCATGAAATTAGAACTTATGGTTTTTCTACTTATTTATAATAAGTAAAATAATTTTAAAAATTTAAATGTATTTCAGTGTTGGATTCTTCCCATACCACATATCTTAGGCTGTCTTCTTAAAATTTTTGTATAACAAAGAACTATTGTAGATATAAATTAATCTAATTAATTCCTTCTGTAGATATATCTATGGAATATCATTATATTAGAGTATCATTTAGGTCATTTTATTAATGATCTAGATCCTCCTCTCAAGGATTCCTTTTTTTATGAGTTCTTACTAAAAAAATTTGGTACCTTATCCCATCCATTTTGAGATATTCTTATACCTAATTAAGGGTGAATTTCGTTGAATTGTGAGTTTTACTTTTATAAATTTTCATCCCTAAAATCTTCACCACCAATCTACGATAACTTATAATTCACTTGAACATTTTAGAATTATGAAAGATCTCCATCAGTCATTCTACCATAATATAATCATTGATACATAGAACATAGTTCCTTTTTTCATCCATGGATTTTAGTTATATTATTCCACACAAATCGATGTCCCCCAACTAAAGAAATATCATTAATTTATTATCTTTTATATTTTAAGTTTTCTATAGATACCTAATAATCATATATATATTATTACATGATTTTTAACATAAATACAGAAGAAACATAACCTCAAAATCTAGAGTCCTAGTATACCTAGAATAATAGGTTCATAATACATAAATAAGAAAATAAAAAATACAACATCATTGTTATAATTTACAAAACATTCACTTATATACCTTGTGCTTCTAAAACTACATAGGATAACCTATACAATAAATAAAAAACTAAATTTTCTATAAATACCAATAAGTGAATAAGCATGGTAAAAGAAGACTATTAGATGAGTCATACAACATATCATGATAAAATAAAATTCAATGATAATGACTAATCATATAGAATCAGGAAATAATGAATATGAAATACAAATATTATATCATCATGTTATTTTTTCAACAATATAAAATATGAAATAAGTATAATTCAAGTCTGACTACCAAGAAAATATAAAATCGTGGATACGGTCCAATAGTAGATTAGGTTTACACCCTAATCTCATACAAGTAAACTTAATAGAAATAAAAATTAAAAAAAAATTGGAGTGATATCAAGGTTCACCCTTCATAACATGTGCATGCATGTGTGTGACACATAAAGAAATCAAATATAAGGCATAAGCATCAGAAAATATCATGAAAAAAATGGGTTACATAATCATGTCGTATATCATAATGAAATGGCATATCATAATGGTTTCCATGTAATAAAGGATCAAATAATTTTTAGGTTTTAATATATTAAAAATAAGTATTGTATAATAAAAATAACATCCATGTGGATAGATGACATGAAAAAGAGTGTATAAGAAACCTTTTAAATATATATTTTAAGTAGGGTTTTATGGAAATGGGTAAAGAAAAATTAAAGATAATAAGGGAATAATTATTTATATTAAAACAAAAATAAAAAAAATCTAAAATAAAATGATAAATTTTGGTAACCTTGGATGGTTTAAAACATTTTATTTTGTATTACATGAAATTGGGTAAGAAACAAAGAAGTTCCATTTTATTAGGTTTTATTACCAAATAAAATTGGTAATAAATCCATAAAAATGTGTATATCCCCAAGAATGGAAGATAATAATGACTAGGTACATTTGTGAGGGGAAAATATATAAATAATATTAAATAAATACATGATAATAATAGTGTGATGAATTGGTTTTTAGAGGTAAAGGGAATGACCCAAAATAAAGGAGGGTGGTTAAGAGGTTACCTTTCCTTAAATTCAGATTCTCTTTTCACTTTCATTTAAATCACTAGAAAAAAAATTATTTATTAAACAATTTATTAATAACATAATTAGAAAATATTTGATTTATTATTAGACATTTATGTTAGTTTTCAGTCATTTAATTGAGATATTATGTCTATATTCACCTTCATAAGGTCTTTCGTTCTATGGTTCCAATGTTAGATTAATTTTTAGGTAATTATGAGAGTTATTATGTTATGGTTCCAAAAATCAAGAAGTGTTAAAACATGTTTTTTATGCAATTACTATAGTTTTAAATTTTTATAAATTTAAAATAGTATTAAAATACACATGGTTCATAGAGTATAAATACTATCATTTTAAAGTTATATCACTTACAAGGTTTTTTAGGCCATGGTGAACTTTGTTTTATTTACCCATATAACCATTTATCAATTCTAAAATATTAAAAAATATATAATATAACAACCCTAAATCTATAAACATAGTTTCAGTGCTATAACATATATTCTTTATATATTGGATTTTTTTCAAGGAAAAATGACTATGTTTTTCCATTACAACATCGAAGGGAATATTGCATCACTTACATCCCAAATATATTTTTAGGTTTAAAGTTTTAGAGAATTATGAAAAAAATATTACATAATAGTACCCATGTATTTAGGCGAACATTTTTCTCATAATTCCTATCTTTTTTTAGTCCATGAATAGACTTCAACATCTCACATAAAATTATCCACGTATAAATTTTTTAACATCAATATTCATAACCTAGGGAAATCATAACATAATAAGGGGTGATCTCAAATGACCGGTAAGCGTAAACATGGAAGATAATAGTACATAATCATAAGTGAGGAAATGATAAGAATAAGGGTATTAGATCATGATCTTATCATCAAAAAATCAATCCCAACAACTAATTGGTCATAATTATTGATCATGAAACAAAAAAAAATTATAGTTCATAGGACATTAATCAAAAGAGAATTTGTGATCATAGGTCAAGAGAATGTAACATTTTCATAAGAACCTATCATAAGATATTGGTATAACATGTTTCATAATAATAATTAATGGAATAATTTTTCAAGGATATCTAAAAAGATATTCATCACACATTGGGATTGGGATGACCACCCATATACCCTCTGTGGGATAGGGATAACCTCCTATGTATATTGCTTCAGGATTTGGTTAACCTCCTAAGAACCCTTTAATCTTAAAAAATTAAACATTACCTAATTTAATGTAGTTAAAAATAGACCCAAAAATCACATAATCATAATCAATTCATATGTATTCCATAATATTATGAAAACATTTATTACTTCATCATATCATAACCTGTAGGAAAGAGATAGTTTTCATCATGATTTCATCATCATAAAAAAATCCATCAAGATAAAAATTAAGGATTGTATCATTGGAAAATCATCCCATTTAAACATATTAAAAAACAAAATATTCTATAATAAATGAAATATATATTTAAAATAGCATTGGTTCATTTTATATAAAAGTAAAAGAAAAATATAGTTTTCCTTTAAAATCATTTATTAGATGTATAAAAATTTCAAAAATATTGGGGAAATGATTTTATTTGTAATGAAACATGTAATATTTTTTGGGAATATTCAAATAATATAATAGTCATGATATTTGAAAAAGTTTCTTAAGACGTATACATTAAAAAGAATATTGTTTTTTAACTTTGTAAAGAAAGTCAAAATGTTCCTTTCGAGCACTTGAAAAGATTAATTTTTTAACCATTATAAATAAATTCAAACATTGTTTAAAATGATCTTAATAAATAATTAAAATATAAATAAGAACATTCTTGAAGGATTTTTATAAAAATACGGACATTAAAGAATAACATTTTCGGTATAAAAGAAGATATAAAGACAATATCACATACAAAAAAATTTGTCATTGTTTATTGAATCAAAATAGAGGGATTTTAAAATAAAATTATAAACCAAATACCTAAAAAAAGAGGAATAAAATATATGTGGTTTAATAAATAGATATCATACAATTAATTTCAATGTAAATTTAAACATAACTAACCTCTATCAAAAAAGTTATTAGAAATAAAACTCTTACCTTAAGTTTGAATTTAATATTAAGTGATCCAAAATCCTATATAATAAATTTATATTTAATATATTTATATAACAGAAATATATATATACTTATAAAGTCATGTATGATCTAATTATAACATTTCAACCGCCTTTTATTAATATTTCTTTATTAGAATTAGCATTTTAGGGTGTTAAAAATTTTGTTTTTTATGTATGTTTTAGTTAGGTAGTTTTCATAATTTCATATTGATCATAGTTCCATATTTAAAATATATTATATATATTATTAATATCATATTTATGTATTATATATAGTTTTATAACTTCCATTTATAGGAAGTATCATAAAAATAAAATACATCGTTCATGGAGAGGATAGTTCGTACATACACATGAACACTATTTTCATTTTCTAATGAAAAGAATGAAAGAAATTTAAATATTATTTAATAAATATATAATAATAATTATATCATAAGTATAATATATCTTCATTAATATTATAATTATATCCATCCATGTGAGGTGGTGATGGAAAATGAAACCCATCGCTACATGGAGATGGTAGTCTGTACGTACGCACAAGTGATTCTTTAATTTTCAATTGGATAAGTAATAAAAAGGTAAATAATATATTTTAATTATAAAATAATAATTATATTATTAATATAAAATAAAAACACTATATCCATCATAATAATCATCCATTAATGGTGGTGATGAAAAATAAAAGACATCGCTACGTGGAGGTGGTAGTTTGTACATAACCACAAACAATTCTTTCGTTTCTCATTTGATTTAAAATGAAATAGATATAGTATATGAAATAAAATAATAATAATTTAATTATATTTAAGATATATATTTTATTATATCATCATGGTTAGGATATAATTTAAGGATGTAAAATAATAAATAATATGGTAGAACTTGGTTAATATTTATACATATTCTTTGAGAATCCTCCTTTAGATCTCCCCTTAAGAACTATTTGGTAGGTATTTTAAAATGAACAGAAAAATTATAATGTATCTATATAATTTTATAATATAAATTTTCATGGTTTGGTAAATTTATGTGTCTCATCAATTGTGAATATGAAATGAGTGGTGGTGTCCTTTTATAAGAGGGGGAAATGACCCACTTGTAAATTTTAAGATATTTAAAACATAATAAATATCATAATCATTTAATGTGGCACAAAATGAGAATAATTTAAAATATAGGATAGTTAAACATAAAAATAAATACAACTAATAATATTTTTATTTATTTATGTGTCATTTTAGACATTATCTTTTGGTTTAACCCCCCCCCCCCCCCATAAACCCTTTTTAATTTTACTTGTAATAACAACTTATTCAATCCTTAAGGGTTATAAATTTTCTTATAAGGTGAAATGTAACTAAATAATGTTCTATTTATGAAATTTTAGAACATTTACAATTACTCTTGTTATATTTCAAAAAAAAGTGATTTTTACATCATTTAATAGAATATTATTCAACATAAATTTTCATTATAGTCAATTTTGGGTCAATTCACAAAATTTGACTTTAAAGACAAAACAAATAAGCGTATTTTGAATATAAACTCTTTTATCATTAATTATACATTATTATTTACCATAAAAGTTATTTAACACCATATTTTATTCAGAAAAATACTTTTTTTGTTTTCAAGTCATTAACTTTGATTTTTCTACTAGTTTCACAAGCATTGTGTTAGAGTTGTGTAAACGTTTATGGTGATTATACAATTACTAAAAATTAAATTTAAATTTACATCATAAAAATAAATTATTAATTTTATAAAAAATATTTATATTTGTTTATAATATTTTTTAACCAATGAATACATAAAATAGAAATTAAATACATGAGAGGGTCATTTTTGTAATTATCCTTTACTTAAAAAAATATTGGTTTTAATCAAAGGAAGGTGGAAAGAAATTGTGAAATTTTAGAATATTTTGTGGTTATGTTTCAAAAAAATTGATAATACAAAGACATTTTATAGGAAGTTTTTTAGACTTATTTCATAGTTTTAACCTTGTTTTACTTGTTTAACCCTGACTCTAGAGAGAATAATTTTACAAAGGTCGTAATTAACCGAAATAAAAGGGACATATTTACAATATTAAAAAATTTAGATTCAAAATATGGAAATCAGTTTTCAAGATTCTATTTATATTTTTGGAATAAATTAATTTTAATATAAATTTGTAAACAATAATGAAAAAGTTTTTTTTTTGAAAAATGGGGCTTTAAGCATAAAAATGATGTTATAAAAACATTTAACATGATTCCAACGCCTTTTTAGTTAATTAGATTATTTATAATTAAATAAAACATATTTTACTTTACGACTAAATTCAAAACATAATGGTAATTTTAATTACATAATTTAATGTAAATAAATTAAATTTTTACAAAAAAATGATATTTTTTCACTATTCACTCAAAATCAATCCTTTCTGAAAAATCCCAAAAATTCACACTCTGATAATTTTTATAGGTTGATTTAAAAATTTATTTTCATTTAATTAAATAAAATTTCTAGGAGCATTTGAAATTAATTATAATATACATGCACAAAATTTATTACAAGCAATTTTTAAATATAATGTGTTTTTGAAATATAAAATGATTTTACTATAAATTGAATGATTATCTAGAATTTATTATCTCATAATAATTATTTAGAAAACTTTATTTAATTGAGAACTTTATATATAAATATATATTTCCAAATTTGGTAACTCTTATTCATACCTATCAATCCAATCACTGTGATGTAATATATTGTTGTTTGTTTAATTATGGTGTTTCATGTCATGAAAGCTATCAAACACATAAAATTCATTAATTAGAAATATATTTCAAAATATCATGATGTTACATACTCCACACAATAATGAAATTGTGTCCTAATAATTTTTTTTCATGTTAAATTATTATATAAATTCATAATAACATATTTAAAAATCATTAATAACTTAAATTCCTAGGTTAAGACCAAGAAACATATCATTTATAAAATAATGTTTTATTAAATTAAGATTTTATAAGACCAAAATAGTTATTTAGTTTCAAAAAACATAACTTTTTAGTTGAGTGATGTTTCCCATAGAAGACTTTATATATTTTTCTTTCTATTAATTGAGTTAGAGGAATTTATTTACTATTGAGAAGAAGAATGTGAGATGATATATTAACTTGATACAAAATTTCATCCTTCGATTTTGTTTCAATCTATTTTGACCTCTAATTCATCTCATATTCCAAATACTAATAAACAAGATTAATTTATCATACCTAAAGCACTAAAATCAACTTTTAATAGGTCTTGAGTTCTAAAAAATTTTAATAGGTTATTCCACCTATTCAAATACATTTACTAAAAAAATGGTTAGATCAAGATAAGATAATAGTCAATAATACTTCATATGTTGATGTAAGACAATATTCTCCAAAAAACATCAATAACACCCAAAGTTCATTATAGATCATTCCTCTAATAAGTAAACCAGAGAACTTTTCAAAGTTTGTTTTAAAAAATTTGAAACCAAAAAATTCATGAATATTTTATAATATAATAATAATGCAAAAAAAATTATACAATATTCACATATTAACCAAAATATAATAATATTTTCCACAAAAAAACATAAATCACCAAATATAAAATAATAAAATATTTATATATGCATCATAATATTATCATAATATTTTTTCTTTAAATAGTTTCAAATATAAAATCATATACTAGAAAATAATATATAATGTTGCCCAAAATTTAATAAACTTATTTAAAATAACATTAATTATTATTCTCAATGGATATTAGTTTCATTCAAAATATGAATAATTATTTAGAATAAACTATTTTTCCTTAATTACCAATACATAAAATCATATAATTATCCCAAAGGATAAATATACAAATATTATGTATTCCTTATTAAAAAAATTCCAAAAATGTCATTAATCACCTCAGAATGAGATAATATAGAGTATTTATACATTAATCAAGTTGTAATGACCCAACTCTTTGACCAAGGTACAGATCATTAGTTTTTATTTTTGGATGTCTTAAATAGTCCTTATTAAGTCACCTAATCAAGATAAGGAGTTCACAAGAGCATCTAGGGCCCTTTTGGAGCCCGAAATGTAGTGACCCGATCCTTTTTCACGTAAAATTAGATGATTTTAAGAATAATTATACATCAGAGTACAAGCCAGGGATCATTAAGTCTAGTGTCTTGGAAGACTAGGTACATAAAAGATAAAACATGGGTCTAAAAAACTCTTCTTTGTTTAATATTCATAAAGAGATATTAACTTACTTTGAGCCCTTACATCTGCATAGGGTACCCTGGGGAACACATGAAAAAAGGTATGAGCTAAAAAATCCAATAAGGTAATGAATATAAGGATACAGCTTAAGCACATGAGTTAAGAGTCATGACATAATGATAGCAAAAGCATGGAACATATGAAATCATATCACATAATCATGGGATCATATAAACATGAAATAATAAAAATGTGGCAGAAACATAAAATATATCTTTATTACAAGTTAAGGCTAACTACTAATCTCTTTTCCCATAGTATTATGGGTCAAGGATAACTGCCAATCCCATTTCCCATAGTAGTATGGGTCAAGGCTAACCGCTAATCTCGTTTCACATCGTATCTCATGAGACTTAACTTTACACAATCCATTGGAGTTATATCTGGTCACAACCATATAAAAATTTTCATGAATATTCTTTCCACATACATAATCATACATAATTAACCTTATGTAAACATAAGGGTGTCCATGGAAGTAAATGGGTATCACAATCATGTCATAAAGCATAATAAATGAGTGTATCATATAAGTGCCCACGAAATAAATGAATTAAATCATACATGGAAATTAATAAGTTAAAAAGTCATATATCATGATAAGTGATGTCAAATAGAAGTGACAACTTGTAAAAAATTATTTAAGAAACTTTAGAATTAAAACATTTTTTTGTTGTTTTAAGGAGAATACTATAGATCCTTTTGAATAGAAACGGGGAAAATATTTTATATAAAACCAGAAGTGAACCAAAAAGGTTTTAATAATAAAAATAAAGATTTTATAAACCCAATGGTGTCTTAAAATATAAGATAGGGTGCACTTGAAATCTAGTAAGAATTTGGGAAGTTCCCCTAAAACAGGTTTTCTTATCGAAAAGTAATAATGTGGGAATATTTTTAAAACATGTATATACCCAAAAGAAAGTGATGAAAGGGTATTTGTAAATTAATTTTTTAAAACTACACAGAATTTAGTAGATGTACATAAACATATAAGATAACTTCATTTTGATATAAATAAAGATAAGGCAACCAGAAGAACAAAGGAGGTTTATGTAGAATTCGTTACAGTTTATCGGCATCGTGTGGGGTGTACCTAAGATGGATTGATGAGAGAGAAAAGGGGCTTCTAATGACTTATACATATTTATTGAAGTATGGGTGAGTTGCTAAATCATACCCCATCATTTGCGATTATACATAGAAAGGCATAGCATAGAGGACAATCTTGATAAATAGTGAAATAGAGAGGACCCCTTACCTTAAGTCTGATAGTGATCTTTTCTTGAACTTAATAATATGAATAGTCAAATTAAGTTCATTAATTTATAATTAAACAACCCATTATATGTTGAAATGATTTATTATTACCCTTTTTAAGTTTATTCATGACCATTTTTATTGGTTATGAGGTTTAATCGCATTGTTCTGGTATGTTTGCTTACTTGGTTTTAATGATCCGTTCACTTATATTCATGTTTCGATAAACATGTATGGTGAAATTGGTTGTCCAAAATTGAAGTTTTATGATATTAGTGAAAATAAATGAGGTTTCATGGTTATAAAAATTCATTCGGTTATTAGGAGTGAAGATGAATTATTATATAAAACCTTAGTGATAATTGTTTGATTAATCATTGGGATTGATTACAATGAACATGTTTTTCTTTATAACTTAATACTATTTGTAAAAAAGGATTAAATAACCTTAACAAGAATATATAAAAATCTGGTTCAACCATAACACAAATGGTTTCATGTCCAGAATTAAATATGATAATAGAAACTTATAAATTGTTTTCCTTGAATGTGCTAAATTAACACATCTCAAACGGTGTTTTCATTTATTTCAAATAAAATGTGGAGAAAGGAGAGAAGATAAAGAATTATACCATTATAATAATATAATCATAGTACATTTATGATACTATAGTTATCATACCATTTGGGTGAAGGTAGTTGAGGAAAGAAACAAGAAAAGAAAAGAACATAAAAGAAATGAAATAATTGGAAAGACGAATTTACCTCTTGAGTCTACCTCCATTGAGAACCTCTTAAGGGGAGAGGTTTGGGTATTTTGAATATACTAGGTGCCTTTAAACGTGGGGAGGATCTTGGGGATATATTTTTTTAGAATATTGGCAAGGAACAAGGCTTGAGAGGAGTGAAGAGAAGAGGGAGTGAGGGGGGTTATAGTGGAGGAGAGGAGGGTTTTCATAATTTGTTAATCATTAGTTTATTAATTTACCTCAATATAAGAAATGGTGATTATTACATGACCAATAATAGTAATAAATGAATTTGATTTTGAAAAAATTTCCATTTACATCATCCATGACTCAAGCATGATTCAGAAATTCAGGTTTTAGCATTTATTGTGAATTATCGTATTTTACTATTCATTAAAAATTCAAATATTCCAAAAAATCTAAAAAGTTCACCCTAACCATTTTTTAACATGTAAAATCCAAAAATGAAGTCCATATTTCAAAAATAATTTTCTAAATATGATTAATTTTATATTTAATTTAAATCATAATTTATTATTAAAAAAACTAGTTTTAAGACATTTATTTACATATTCTAAAATATAGGTTCATCATACTTTAAATTAAATTTTATTTATATACTATCATAGGTAAGGTTACTATTAATTAGTTTATATCACTATTCATAAGGGTATATTATTATTCATAAGGGTAGGTTATTATTCACCAAAAATTAAGTTTTTCTTACCGGACTCTAAATAAATTACTGATCACAATCGTGAATGTTATATTTTCAAAATTCCAAACACATAAGTGAAAAACTTATGTTTAAAGGTCACAAAGAACTTATTAGTTCATTATGTCATGATTTCAAGTGGTTATATGACATGTTTATAAGATATTAATTTCCATTGATAAAACATTCAGTCATTACATTCTTCCCCCCTTATGAAATTTTTCCCTCAAAATTTTGTTTTACATTCTAAGTCATAAATAGGTGCAGGTAATTTTACTTCATTGCATCCTCCAGTTCCCATGTTGTCTCTTCATACTTATAGTTACACCATAGTACCTTGACCAGGTGAGTAGTCTTGTTATGTAGAACTTTATCTCTACCATCCAAGATATTCACTAGATACTCCTCGTAAGAAATATCATCCTCCAACTGTACCACCTCTGAAGATAGTACATGTGAATGATCTTGTATGTACTTCCTTAAGAGGAATACATGGAAGACATCAGGTATATTGGCCATGGTAGGTGTAAGTTGTATTCAATATTCCACCGCCTCGGCATGATCAAGAATATCAAAGGGGTCGATGTACCTAGGACTTAACATCCCTTTATTTCCAAACCTCATGACCTTCTTCCACGGGGATATGCATAGAAATACCATGTCTCTAACTTTGAACCCAAGGTCATGTCAATAATTATCAGCATAACTCTTATATCAAATTTGGGCTGCCTTGATATTCTACTAAATGGTTTTCACCTTCTCCGCCATTTCTTCGACTATTCCAAGTCCTACCAGCTTACTCTCACCGACTTCATCCCAACACGTCGGTGTCCTACACCTTTTCCCATAAAGGGATTCATATGATGCCATTCAGATACTCGAGTGGAAACTGTTTTTTTAGGATAATTGAACTAGTGAAAGATATTGGTCCCATCCTCTTTCTAATTCCATAGAACATTCTCTCAACATATCGTCTAATTTCTGAATAGTTCGCTCAGATTGGCCATCATTTTGAGGATGATAGGTCTCACTTAAGTTCAGTCCAGTACTTAGAGGATGTTAGAGAATTTTCTTGAACTTTGAGGTGAATCTTGGATCTATATAGGATACAATAGATAGCGTTACTCCATTCATCCTTAACACTTCTTTGATATAAATTTGTGCAAGTTGATCTAATGAAAATTCCTCTCAAATTGTGATAAAATGATTTGTCTTTGTAAGACGATCCACAATGACCCATATAGCATTGTTTCCTATGGATTTCCTTGGAAGTATAGTGACAAAGTCCATGGTAATTTTATCCCACTTCCTTGTTGGTATGGTTAGTGGTTACATCATTCCCTTAGACTTTTTCCTATCAGCCTTCACTTGCTGACGTACCAGGCACTTTGATGTATATTCAGCAATCTCTCTTTTCATATTGTCCCAACAAAAGTTTTCTTTGATATATTGATACATCTTTATGCTCCTATGTAGATAGATAAGTTCAGACTATGTGAATCATTAAAAAGGTCCTTATTTATCTCTGGATTTGATGGTATAAATAATCGTGACCAAAATCTTACAACTCCTTCCTCATAAATCTTAAACTTCTAGGATTTCCCATTTCTATCATCTACTACCCTTTTTAGAATTTCGATATCTTTTCTTTGAGAATAAATTATTCTATCCATGAGGGATGGTTGAGAATCCATTTGAGAAAATATTGATGGTGTTCCTACCTTAATGATTCCCATGTCCATCCCCAGCAAATCTAAGAAGATTTGATCCTTTTAAAATCTCATCATTGATAAAGATGCAGGATCCTTTCTGCTTAGAGAATCTGCAACCTTATTTTTCTTATTGGAATGGTAGTGGATTGAGTATTCATAATACTTGATGAGTTCTAACCATCTTTACTGGATCATATTAAGCTCCTTCTATGTGAATATATACTTGAGGCTTTTGTGATCCGTATATATATCACACTTCTCCCAATAGAGATAATGTCTCTAGATTTTTAATGCAAAGATCACTTCTGCCAACTCTAGATCTTGTGTAGGATAGTTTTTCTCATGGATTTTCATATTCCTTAAAGAGTATGTGATCACTTTTTCATTTTTCCTCATATTACACAAAAGGGAGACTTATAATATTTTCAAGAACAACATTCCCAAAAACTTGAACATTCGATACAATACTCATAGAAGTTTTCCCTATTGATATAATATCATTTCAGGTGGGTACTCAATGTTCTTAGAAAACATGATAGATATACTAATAGGACATGAATTAAAATAAATTATTAAATACACTACTTTTAAGTAGTGGTTACATGTAATTTATTCATCATTATCCACCATAGCATAGGACCTTCAGTGCTCCCTTGTTCATGGAGATTGTTGATACTTATCATTCTTCTCCACCCTTGTAATAGAGCATCGTGTTGGATAATGGCCAAATTCTCTACATTTATGACATAGAAATATGTACGATGCATTATATGGAACTTTATTTCTAGTCATCACATTATTCATTTTGTCATGGAAATTGGTTACTTTATGCCCAATCTTTCCACACTTAAAACGTCTTTGAGTCCCTTTATGACATTCCCCTTGGTACCCTTTTTCACACTTGTTGCATAAGGGAAATTTGGTCTTCTTTACCTTATCACC
Source organism: Viscum album (assembly GCA_963277665.1). Classification (NCBI taxonomy): domain Eukaryota; kingdom Viridiplantae; phylum Streptophyta; class Magnoliopsida; order Santalales; family Viscaceae; genus Viscum; species Viscum album. Next base: position 1,576,133 of record CAUJRU010000069.1, read on the forward strand.
TTTATCATATGAACCTTCATGATATTTCAACTTCCTCTTCCTTGACTCCATTGTTCATTCAACCAAGTACCAATAGTTAATCGTGATTTTTGATAACTGGATTGGAAAAATCATGATATGTCCTTCTTGATCTCCCATATGATCTGGGGTCTTGTTTTGGCAGTCATCACATTGCACTTCACATTAATTATTAACCTGATTCATCCTATTTCCAACCATTGGCTAGAATAAAAAGAAAATTTGGGTATGAGTATGACATAAGGGGGAAATCAATGAAATTAAAGGGATAACTTACAAATTACACTTATCTCTTTAACTTATGTGTTTCTGGGTATCAATAAATGATATTCATGATCTATCTCCTAACAAATATTCTTATGGGATCCTTTTTATTCCTTTAATAATGGTTCATACTAAGCTCATGAATTTATTAAATCATATCCTCTGGGAGTGTCAAACCAAGAATGCAGGAAGGCCCATTGTCATGTACCAGGATACCACGGGTTAGGCCTGAAACTCCTTGTCGGAGTTTTCAATCCTAGGTACATTTGTACTAGAGCCACCTCTACCTATTTTTGTCTAGACAGGGATTTATTTTTTTGATAAACCACTTACTCTATACTTACCAAAATTTATGGATGTTTTCCTATACTTCGTCTCATCCTTGAGGTTCTTACTAAAGTACTTTATTCCTAATCTCAAAAAACAACTAGAAACTCCTATGATACAAACTGTAGAGACCCTATCCATTTTCACATAATATTACATGATTTTAAGCATAATTATACATCAAAGTACAAGCCAATGAATGTTAACTCTAGTTTCTTGGAGACTAGGTATATAAAACATAAAACATGGGGCTAAAAACACTTCTTTATTTAATCTCCATAAAGGGATTCTAACTTCCTTTGATCCCTTACATCTATATAAGGTGCCTTGGGTAACACATGAACAGATGGATGATCTAAAAAGTTCAGTAAGGGAATGGACATAAGGATACAGCTTAAGAACATGAGTTCGGAGGCATGATATAATGATATCCCAAGCATAGAACATATAAAATCATATCACATAAACATGAGATCATATAAACATGGAATCATATAAATGTGGAAGAAACATAAAACATGTCTCTAGTACGAGTCAATTATAACCTCCAATATTATTTTCCATAGTTGTATGGGTCAAGCCAAACTGCCAATCCTATTTCCCATAGTAGTATGGGTCAAGGGTAACTGCCAATCCCATTTAACATCACATATCATGAGACTTAACGTTACCCAATTCATTGGAGCGCTATCTGGGAACACCCATCTAAACATTTTCATGAATATTTTTTCCACATACATAATCATACATAATGAACCATACATAAATATAAGGGTACCCATGGAAAGAAATGAGTATCACAATTGTGTCATAAAGCATAATAAATGATCATATCATACAATTGTCTATGAAATAAAACAATTAAATCATATATGAACATTAATAAGGTAAAAATTCATATATCATGATAAGTTATGTCAAACAAAAGTGACATCTTGTAAAAAAAAGTATTTAAGAAACTTTAGAATTAAAACATTTTTGTGCGGTTTTAAGGAGAATACTATAGAGCCTTTAGAATAGAAAAGGGGAAAATATTTTATATAAAACCAGAAGTGAACCAAAAAGGTTTTCAAAATAAAAATAATTATTTTATAAATAAATTGTGTCTTAAAATTGAATATAGAGTTCACTTGAAATCAAGTAAGAATTTGGGAAGTTCCCTTAAAACATGTTTGCTTATGAGAAAGTACTAAGGAGGGAATCTTTTAAAAACATGTATATACCCAAAATAGAGTGATAAAAGGGTCTTGATAAATGAATTTTTAAAAACTACATAGAATTTTGAATATGTACATAAACAGATAAGATAAATTCATTTTGATATAAAGAAATATAAGGCAACCCGAAGAACAAAGGAGGTTCGGGTAGAATTCGTTACGATTTATCAGTATGGTGTCTGGTGTACCTAAGAGGGATTGATGAGAGAGAAAAGAGGTTTATCATGACTTATAAATCATGAGATAAGTATGATGGAGGTGTTAAATCATAACCTATCATTTTGGATTACACATAGAAAGGCATTGCATAGAGGATAATATTGATTAATAGTGAAATGGAGAGGATCCCTTTCCTTAAGTCTAATAGTGATCTTTTCTTGAACTTAATGACCTAAAAAATAAAATTAGGTTCATTAATTTATAATTAAAGAACCTCTTATATATGTAAATGATTTATTATAACCCTTTTTAAGATCATTCATGACCATTTTGATTGGTTATGAGGTTCAATTTCATTGTTTGGATATGTTTGCTTACTTGGTTTTAATGATCAGTTCACTTATATTCATAAGGGTAGGTTACTATTCACCAAAAATTAAGTTTTTCTTATCGAACTCCAAATAACTTATTAATCGCAATCATGAATGTCATATTTTCAAAATTCCAAACACATAAGTGACAAAATTATGTTTAAATGTCACAAAGCACTTACTTGTTCATTATGTTGTGATTTTATGTGGTTATATGACATGTTTATAAGAAAGAAATTTTCATTGATAAAACATTAGGTTGTTACACGGATCTCCGAAAAAGTGAAATCAAGCTGGGCCGCACGGTTTTTATTCAACCATATGACCCAGGTGCATAGTCGTGTGACTGGTTGAAAAGGGTGTTGCAGAGTCATTTACATGGTCTATATGTGGTTAGTGAAACCATGCGTAGGGTCCATTCATTTTTTCTAGTGATATAGTAGGGTACACACGGTGTGCGCACGGTTTCCCTAACCATGCGCGGAGACCATGCACACCCAGTTTTTTAGGAAAAATGACTAAAATGACCCTACTTCCTTTAAGTTATAGGTTTCTTTTATTTTATCCCTTGCTTCATGTGCACAACAACTCCTCTTCCTCCCATAGGTTTCCAAAAGCCTTCCTCCTTAAACCTTATGCTACTCCTTCATCCGATGTCTGATCATCATTCCGTCAGAATCATTGGATAGTCCAAGGTAAGGCTAACCTTGTGTGCTCTTCCTCTCTTGCTTAATTTCTCCATCTATTGCAGTATTTAGATGCTGACTCATTCTCTCTATTTTCAGGGTGTTGGATGGAAACACATATCTACTCAAACCTACTCTGAATCTGAGTTTGATACTCTGTGAGGCATCATCTACATCTCTAAGGTACATGGTCACAAAGTTTTCCATTTTATATTTGGTCATTTTGTATTTAATCACATAGTGTAGGGGGGCGTAATTTGACGATATCCCTTATTATTTTGATTCCTTCATTCCTAATTGACCCAAGTGTGATGAAAAAGGATAATTGATTCATGTTTCAGTGTTTTGTTATCACCCATTCACTATATGGACTCCCAAGGGGTGTTCCACCAAAATTTTCCATTTTAGGGAAATTTATCAAAATAGGTAATTATTTTTTATGTTTCTTGGCATGGTTTATAATTTAATTGGCCTTGGTTCTAGGTGTATTTTGACTAATCTAGTCCACCCCATGGGTGTTTGGACCTCTTAGGCTTGGAATTTCCAATTTGACCCTATGACTATTTTTATACATCTTTTCCCTTAGATTGTTCCCTAATATATGAACTTGGGATGTTGTTAAAATGGGATGGTTATCTTGAATGGGTTGGAAAGGTTGAGATATTTTAAAACTTTAAAATGAAATGCCATAAATGAAATTTTTCAAGGGTTGGTATAGACATGCCCATGTATTGGGTTTCATTATAAATGCATTGCAACTTTGTCTTGTTTTATTTACTTTATATAGTGTAAGATGGTTTGCCTTATATTATATAAAATTTGAATTCATATATCATTTCTATGCTTTTGGGTTGATAAACATTTGGTTGGGAGTCATTACTACCTCGTGTCATTGTTTAAATGTCGGTGGGAGACATTAATACCCCGTGCCATTATTTACATGTGGGTGGGAGGCATTACTACCACGTGCCATTATTTACATGTGGGAAGGAGGCATTACTACACCATTCCATTATTAACATGTGGGCGGGAGGCATTACTACCTCGTTCCATTATATTCTATGGTCAGGAAGCATTGTTTCCCCATGCCACTATCTTCTATGGGTGGGGTGCATTCTTACCCCATGCCAAGTATATATACATATATGTTTATATATACATTTAAGGATGAGAGTAATTATTACTTCATTATAGTTATAACCTATATATATATACACACATATATATCTAGTGACATCTTCACACATGCCAACACTAAGCTGAAGTAGGTAGACCTTCCAGGTGTCATTTTGGAACCTGAGTGGGAGGGTAATTGTTTACTTTGTGTTTCTTTACTTTCCTGATATTAGATGCACACTGTTTACTTATGATTTCTACTCGGATTACACCTAGACACTATTGGTGGTGGCCTACTAAGATTTATCTCACACCCTATTTGGGCTTCCTTTGGCACCCGAGTAGGATGTTTTCCTACAGTTATGGATAGAGGAAAGCACCACTCCTCTGACTGCTAAATCTTTTTCTTATATAGATCTTAGGATCAGAGGATCGGGCATAGGATTAAGATTCTATGGAGTAGTTTTTGACTTTTGTTTCACTTTTTTAGTACTGTACTATGAATTCCTACTTCCTATATTTTGTTCCCTTTTGTACTAGCATGGAATTCATGCATATCTGTATTAGACACTTACTTTGAGGCATTTTGTTATATTATTTAATCTTCTGTTGTATCTATTATTCTTCTGTTGTTTACTTATTTTGTCTGTTTGATTATGCTTTCGCTATTGAATGTTGTTGTTACACCCAATGTGTACTCTAACATGGAGGTATAGTCTCCCTGCTGATATACCATTACACCCCCACTACTAGTCTGCAGCCCCTAGCTTATGGGGAGATGCACCTGGGGTCATGTGGCCAACTAGGCTCGGGGCATGAGTTACGTGGCAGCTGAGTTTGGGACGTCACAATGTGGTATCAAAGTGGTTAGTTTCTTACTTTACTATTTGGAAACAACATATTGGAGAATAAAAATACTTGGGACTTAGTCATAAGTTGTGCCTTGACATTGTGAACCCATGTATGGGGTAAAAACCAGGTTTCCTTACTTATTACTATTATTGATTCTACTATTACTATTGATATCATTTCAATATTGGGTGATTCACATGTTTTGTGATGTATTTTTTATTGATGATGTTGTAATTGTGATTTCATTGTTTTACCTAATGAGATGAGGGTTAAGTGTTAGAACATGCATCACAATAGGCACAATATAGATAGGCCATGTATTTTTTTATTCTATATTTAGATTTATAGTGAGCATTGTCTGTTTCATATTTTTGTGCCTTGTTACATGGATATAATTATGCTAACACCTTTTTGTAGGTTTTATATTATTCTATGGTGTGAGTTTAGTGGGTACCACTCTTTGATTCATAAGGTGTATGGGCCCTTATAGATCATAAAATGAAATTCCAACTAGATTAACCTTTTGAGGAATGTAATAATCACATGTATAAGAACAATTTAAAATTAAAATTACATTAAAGTGAGTGTCATATTATGAATCATAAGGTTTATGGTCCCTTATGTGTTGGAAAATAAAATATCACTGGATTCAATGGTTTAAAATGACTTATAACTTGAGAAAATTATTTTTACACATTCCTAACTTATAATATTTACCTGAACCTAACCTTAGTAGTGTGTATGGGGCATTCTTTTTTATAGCCTGTTACGATCTTATCTAATTCCTAGTCCTAGATTTATAAGTGGTTGGATAGGTATGTTCGTGCATATAGAAAGGATTTAATACTTTTCCTGTTGTCTTAAATGAAATCTTCTAAATTTCATAATATCTTCTGAGACATTCATTTGGAATTATATCATTATGATGCCATGACGTCCTCCAGCCATGCGCCCTGAAGGCGGCGAAGATCGTGCTCCTAAGGTGGTAGGCCCTGTGCCGACAGTTGTTTTTCCAGATGAGCCCCATGTGGTTCCTCCTCCAATACCATAATTGGGTTCTAATACCCAGTTTCGAGAGGGATTTTTTGTGTATGATGTGGAATTTTCAAGGTAGAGTGTGACCTAACTTGATTATGGCAGAGTTGACTCACAAGTTTCAGTATAAGCATCCTCCCACTTTCTCAGGGGATAGAGGACCATTCACTACAGAGTCTTTGATTGAGTCAATCCTTTCTATATTTGATCACCTAGAGACGCCTCTAGAGCAGAGGGTCAAGCTAGATGCTTACATGCTACAAGACTCTTCCAAGAGATGGTGGGGTGTCATCACCCAGTCAGGTCAGCATAAAGAAATGGTTTGGTATGACTTCCAAACTTTATTCTATGACTAATTATTTCTCTAAAATCTAAGGTTTGACTAGGATAGAGAGTTATAAATCTATAGCAGGGGACCATATCAGTCATGGATTACTCGTCCTATTTTACTAAGCTGTAGTGTTTTGATCCTTATCTATCCACTAATAACCATAAAGCTGCTAGGCGATTTGAGAATGGGTTGTGTTATGCCATTTGGTCATAAGTCAATATTTTTAGGATAACAACTATTTTATAGATCATCAATCAAGACCTAATTATAGAGAAGAATATGAGATATGTTGAGGGTGAAATTCATGGTGGTTCATCACCAAAATATTATAGTGGAAATTCTTTTAGAAAAAACCTACGTTTCAGGGAATCTCACAGAAGTGGTGGTGGTCAGGCTCCTTCTGCTAGCATTTCTTCTATCTGTAACTAGTGTAGAATGATAGGGAACTACAATGGCTAGTGAACATGGAAACTAGTTGAGTACAGAGGCTATGGAATGATGGGTCACCTACACCGTTTCTATATATCTTTCCCTCCAGTGCCTAGTGATCAAGGATCCGCACCTACTCCTTAGCCAAAAGTGGGGTCAACAGGATCACGACAGTTAGGCAGCTAGAATACCACCAGTCGATCAGGCCGAGGTAGTGTTCAAGGTAGAGGAAATCGAGCATATGAGGAACCATCAGAGCAGGCCTTCTCAAGGCATTAAGACAACAACTCATGGTCACAATACATTCCAGATACATGAAGTCCAGTATAAACTGTATGAGTAGATCGTTAGACCATCTACTGTATAAGGTACAATTATTGTAGCCTCAACTTTAGTATCCTCTTTGTTCTATATAGCCTCTTCTCACTCATTCTTATTTTAGGCAATCACTAAGAGCATGAGCCTCAACTTTTAGTATTATCATGGTTTTATGACACTAGATACACCCTTAGGTATATGTTTAGAGAGTGTTCACCATTTTCAGAACCGTCCCTTTGAGATAGGTAGTTACCTTTTCGAATGGAACCTATACATTATTGATATGATAAGTTTTTACATAATCTTTAGGATGGACTGTTTACTTCCCTACAAAGCCCATATTGACTACTATCATTTAAGGGTGGAATTTATATTACAAGATGGAGTTACACACGTTCATAAGGGAGAATTAAATGTTTGTGCGACATGGGAAGGACCCAAGAAGGGGAGGCTAGGTAGTGTTATGACACAGATTTCCAGTCTTTACCTTGATGATCAGGGGTTGAAACCAGCCTTTTTTATTCTTTAGTGGAACATTTCATAGATTTTTTTTTAAAGACTTCTCTATTCTACCTCTATTGTGATAGGTAGAGTTTACTATTGATATTATTCTAGGAGCATCACATGTGACCATTCCTCCATATAGGATGGAATCTAATGAGCTTCAGGAACTCTAGACTCAGTTGTAGTATCTAGAGGAGAAGGGTTTTATATTCCCTAGAACTTCTTCTTGGGGTTCACCAGTCCTCTTTGCCCAGAAATCATTTGGTACCCTTAGGATTTTTGTGGACTAACATTGATTGAATCAGCTAACAATCAAGAACTGGTATCATTTTCTTATAATAGATGACCTCTTTGATCATCTTCGATGAGATAAAGTGTTTTTAAAGATAGATCTGAGGTCATGCTATCATCATGTGTGTTTCAGGACTTTAGAAATACCTTTCATAGATTTTAGGAGTAGGTATAGTCTCTTCAAGTACTTGGTTATGTATTTTAGGCTCATGAATGCACCTATTATCTTTATAGATATTTTGAATTGGGGTTTCCACCTATATCTAGATTCATTTGTAGTTGTCTTATTAGATGATATCTTGGTGTATTATCACTTGATACATGACCATGTAACCCATCTTGAGATCATGTTTAATACCCTGAGAGATCATTAGCTCTATGATAATCTCGATAAATTCCACTTTTGGATTGATAAAGTTCACTTCCTAGGTCATATCATCTCATAGTCATGAGTTTATGTTCACATAGAGAAGGTGAGGGATTTTTTTCTTGGGAGAATCCCTATAACATCTTTGATATATGTATTTTATTAGGACTTTCTGGATACTATATACACTTCATTTAGGATTTATCATGCCTTGAAGCATCACTTATGGGTTTGATGAAAAAGGGTGTGAAATTCAAATGGTTAGAAGCTTGTGAAGCGGCCATTCAGAAGTTAAAGGGAAAACTTTCTTCAGTGCTAATACTGATTCTTCTAGAGCCAAGAAGGGATTATATAGTCTATTTCAACACATCAGGTATCAGTTTTGGAGCTATTCTGATGCAGGACGATCAAGTCATTTCATACGGTTCTTATCAATTGAGGCCACACGAGCAAAATTACCCAATGCATGACCTCGATCTTACTACGGTTTTTCATGCCTTACGTTCTTAGATACACTATATATTGGGAGATTTTTTTGTGGTGTTTACATAACATAAGATCCTAAAATACATCTTCTCTCAGTGGTATCTAAATCTTAGGTAGCATAGGTGGGTTTATTACCTACAATCATTTGTTTTCAATCTTGAATACACTCTAGGGAAAGGGAATTTAGTAGCCAATGCTCTGATCTGAAAGACTCAAACACAGGAAGATTAGGATTCTAGTTAAAAATGGAAGCTTATGGTATTATTCTCAGAGATGCACATTGAGGTTCAGGAGGACCATGGTCAGACTATTCTCTCATCCTAAGTGGTGACATCTACTCTTCCACAATACATAAGGTCAAGATAGCTATCTGACTATAAAGTCCTTGTCCTAAGGGAAAGCATCTCATATGAAGATATATATTCTGGTTGTACTATCAATTATAATGATACCCTTATATTATGTGGGCATATATGAGTCCCAATAGTCATCAAATAGGAGATGATGAGGGATTTCCATGCCTTGTCCTAGGCAGTTCACTTTGGTGTCACCAAAATGTATCGAGATCTACAACATCAATTTTTGTGGCCCAGTATGAAGCATGAGATAGCTGGCTTCATCACTCATTGTTCCACCTGTTAGTAGGTGAAGGCAGAACATCAATGTTCAACAGGGATTCTTCATCCATTGTCCATTCCTAAGTGAAAATGGGATGATCTTTCAATAGACTTTGTGACTGGTTTACCCGGATCACCGTGTGGAAATGATGTAGTGTGGGTTGTCATTAACAGTATAATGAAGGTCTCACACTTCTTACATGTATGAGAGACCTTTTTTGTAGATGATATGGGAATATTTTATGTCAAGTAGGTGGAATATCTTCATGGAGCACCTCATTTTATTATTTCTAATAGAGGTGTTTTTTTCATGTCATGGTTCTGGAAGGGGTTATAGAAAGCCTTGGGTATTCAAGTACTTTTGATCATGGCCTATCACCCTCAGACTAATAGTAAGTAAGATCATACAATACAGGTGCTAGAGGATATGAACCATGTGTACGTTCTCGACTTTGGGGGTTCCTGGGAGAAACCCATTCCCCTAGTCGAGTTTTCTTATAAAATAGATTTCAAAATACCATTGAGATGGCTTCTTATAAAGACTTTTATGGTAGGCCTTATTTCTCACCTTTGTGTTGGTTAGAGGAAGGGGAATCAGCTGTGATTGGGCCTCATCTTGTGTAGGAAACATCAGAGTAGGTCCAAAAAATTCAGAAGCGTATGTTGATAGATCAGTCTAGATAGTAGTCTTATGCTAACAGATGTCGGTGACCACTTTAGTTCAAGGTTGGAGACTGGTTTTTCTTGAAAGTCTCACCTAGGTTAGGGCATAGATGTATTTTGAAGTAGCGTAACCTATCACTGAGATTCGTTGGACCCTTATAGGTTGTGAAGCGAATTGGACCACTGGCTTACCAGTTGGAACTTTCTCAGAGATATTGGTTCATGCACAATGTTTTCATGTATCTCAGCTTTGTCAATATTATCTTGACTCATCTCATGTATTTCATCCTGATGAGGTTGAGATAAATATAGATTCTTCTTTCGAGGAGTATCCAATTTGTATTTTTTATTGGAACATAAAGACACTCCAAGGTAGGTATGTTCCTCTTGTATGAGTGATATGGAAACATGGTTGGGTATAGGACGATACATGGAAGCGAGAAGCTGGTGTACGATCTGAATGGCTGGAACTCTTTTCTAATAGTACCACTTTACCCTTTGAAGGGAAACTCGGGGATAAGTTTCTATAAAGAGGGGATGTTGTAAGGACCCGACTCTTTGAACAGGGTATGGATCATTATTTTTTTCATGTATTAAATGGTCATAGTGAAGTCGTAAAATCCAGATAAGGAGGTCACAGGAGCATCTGAGGCACTTTCGGAGCCTAGAACTCATAAAAAGGGAAAGCAGATTGGGCCGCATGGTTTTTCTACAACTGTATGATCAAGGTGCATGGTCGTGTGACTAGTTGTCCTGGGTATTGCACAGCCATCTACATAAACTATGCATGACTTGTAAAAATGTTCATAGAGGTCGTGCATTTTTTCCATTGAGGAAATGGGGTACGCATGGTGTGCGCATAGTTTCCCTAACCATGCACAGAGACCATGCTCACCCAGTTTTAGGTCTAAATGACTAAAATTACCCTCCTTCTTTTTAAGTTCTAAGTTTCTTTTTTTATCCCTTGCTTCATGTGAATTGTATCTCCTCTTACTCCTGTAGTTTTCCAAAATCATTCCTCCTTAAATATCATGGTACTCCTTAATCAATTTTCTGATCATCATTCTATCAGAAGCATTAAGAAGGAAAATGTAAGGATAACCTTGTATGATCTTCCTTACTCACTAAATTTTTTCATCTATTGCGCTATTTAGATGCAGGTTCATTCATCCTATTTTCAAGGCATTTTATGGAAACTCAGATCTACTCCAACCTACTCTAAATATGAGGTTGATACTTAGTAAGGCATCATCTACACCCCTAAGGTAGGTGGTCACATAGTTTTCCATTTTATATTTAGTTGTTTCGTATTTAATCATGTAGTGTCGTGGTATGAACTTTTCCGAGATCTCTTATTATTTTGATTCTTTCATTTCTAGTTGACCCTAGTCTGATGAAATTGACTAATTGATTCATGTTTAGGAGTTTCATTATCAACATTGCACTATAATGACTCCCAAGGGGTGTTCCACCAAAATTGTTCATTTTAGGCCAATTTTTAAAAATGGGGAAATATGGTTTATGTTTCCTGGCATGGTTTCTAATTGAATTGTCCTTGGTTACATGCATATTATGACTAATCCTAGACACACCATGGGTGTTTTGGACCTCTTAGTCTTGGAATTTTCAATTCGACCCTATGACTATTTTGATACGGCTTTTACCTTGGCTTGTTCCCTTGTAGATGAACTTAGCATGTTAGGAAAATGTGATTGTTAGCTTTCATGGGTTGGCTAGGTTAAGATAGCTTGAACCTTTAAAATGAAATGCCTTAAATGAATGTTTTCGAGGGATGGCATGGCCATGCCCATGCATTGGGTTTCATTATAAATTCAATGCAACTTTGGCTTGTTTTCTTTAATTTAAATAGTCTATGATAGTTTTCCTTTAAAAAAAATGTGAATGCCTATATGACTTTTATACTTATAGGTTGATATACATGTGGGTGGGAGGTATTACTACCCCATGCCAATATTTACATATGGGCGGGAGGCATTACTACTTTATGCCATTATTTACATGTGGGTGGGAGGCATTACTACCCTGTGCCATTATTTACATGTGGGCGGAAGGCATTACTACCTTGTTACATTATTTCCTATGGGCAGGAATAATTTTTACCTTGTGCCACTATATACTATAAGTGGGAGGAATTATTACCCCATGCAAACTATATATACATATATTTATATATATACTTTTGTGGATGAGAAGAATTCTTACCTTGTTCCAGTGATAACATATATATATATACATATTCCTAGTGACATATTCAGACATTCCAACATTGAGCTGAAGCAGGTAGACCTGCCGGATGTCCATTTGAAAACTGAGTAGGAGGGAAATTGTTTATTATGTATTGATTTACTTTCTTTCTATTATATGCACACTGTTTACTTACGAGAACCATTCTGATTACACATAGGCACCATTGGTGGTGGCCTATTGAGATTTTTCTCACACCCAATTCAGGCCACCTTTAGCACCTGAGAAGACTGTTTTTCTACAGGTATGGATAGAGGTAAGACCAAATCATCTAGTTGTTGATACTTTTTCTTATATGGAGCTTATGAGTAGAGGATTGGGCTTAGGATCGAGATGTTATGGAGATGTTCTTGACTTTTGTTTCACTTTTTTAATATTGTATAATGTAAACATGCTTCTGCTATTTTGTTCCCTTTTTTACTGGCATTCCATGCATGCATATCTGTATCAGACATTACCTTTGAGGCATTTTGTTATATTATTCAGTCTTCTTTTGTATCTGTTATTCTTCCACTATTTACTTATTATGTCTATTTGATTATGTTTTCGCTATTGTATGTTGTCATTACACTCGTTCTGTACTCTGACATGGGGGTATAGCCTCCCTGATGATATGACATTACACCCATGATGCTAGTTGGAAGACCCTAGATTATGGGGAGACGCGCTATGGGTCATGTGGCCAACCGGTCTCAGGGCACGGTTTACATGGCAGATGGGTTCAAGACATCACATAACTATTCATCCTAAGCCACCTTAAATCATAATTACATAAGTCCATAAAAATGTATCTATGACTTTTAATCATATAGTAAGACTTAAATTTAAAAACCCAAGATTATAACACACTAATATTTGACATGTATTTCCTTTTAAATAAACCTAAAGTGTTTGATAACATTCTTTACAAGTAACCCTAAGTCTAAATAAAATGTTATATATTAGAACTTTATAACCTATCCATTGGATTAGTAGGTATTAATAGGATTTACCACATTATGAAATATGTGTATAGTGGTTTAGGATGACAAACATGTATTGGTAAGAACTCAATTTTAATAAAATCATTTAATGATTACAATACATATTATTCAAAAAGAATTATTTTTAGAAATGTTATTCATTATTATCTAAAAAATTATATTGATCACTATTAAAAATTTATATTCATGAAATTTATTTGTATTTTTTGAATAAACATCCATAAATTAATCATTTAATGGTTAGTAATGAATATATAATCACTTAATGGTAAAAGGTTTTATTTTTCTTATATTTTTATAATAATAAATTAAATAAATAATTTTTCATTAATTTTTTAATGAAATGTATAGATTATATATTCACTAAAATTTTTTAACAAACATTTTATTATTTTTACCTGGTATGTAATAAAGTTGAATTCATTTTATTACTTAAAAATTCATTTTTCTATAAATGAGTTTTCATTCCATTTTCCCACTTATTTTAAAATTTATTTCTTCCACTTAATGAAACTGAATTTGCAAAAATGGATATCAAATTTGGAATCATCATGTAAAATATTTTATGTGTCCACTTTAATTTTTTTTTAGAATTAATAGTAAAAATAGTAAATATTTGTTACCATGGTTTAGGTTAAAATGTGTTTATCCAGGTATTAAATTAAGAGATAAGGGTTTGATTTCCAAATAAACTGGTATAATTATTATTTTAAGAGAATATTTTGAACTTGTATTATTTAAAATTGCATTTTTTTCCAATTTAGATGCATTATTCATGAAAAATACAATAATTATATTTAAATCATTTAAATAATTCCCATTGTGGCCTCTTCCTCACATATAAAAGGGAACCTCCTCTCCACCATTATTCATGAATTTTGAGACTTATATATCTAATAATACCTAAACCAAAACCTTAATATATTCCTTCCCTTCATTATTTAACCTAGTTCTTCTCATAATAAAAATCATTTTACGTCTTAAGTTGTATACTAATGGAGGTTTCTCAAAGAATAAGTATAAATTTTAACCGAGCACTTTGATTTTATTTATTCTTACACCTTACCTAAACCTATTGCATGCATAATAACATGATTAATACCATATAATAAATATAAATATATGTGTGTGTGTGTTATTATTAATAGGTTTCATCTTTTTTTCACCACTTTTTCATCAAAAGGTAAATGAAAGTATCGCTTCTACATACATGTGGACAACCGCCTCCACATAGTGATATGATTCATTTTCCATCACCACATCGTGTTGATTAATATAATGATGTATTTAATAAACATGTATTATATTTATGACCTAATTATTATTTTTTAATGATAAAATATTATTTTCTATCATCCCTTTTGTTAGATTTTGAAAATAACGTTCATGCATACATATAGACTGTCATCTCCATAAGCAGTGTAATACATTTTTATATCTATGAATTTTATAGATGGTTTTAAATATGTATATAATGAAAATATATGATATTTATATCATTATTAACATTATATATATTATTTAAACATGATCAATGTAAAAATAAAAGTACTGTTGAATCAAAACTTTGATGAAAAAAAATAACACCTAAGAACAAAGAATGTAATAAAGTATTGTTAATAAATGGGAATAGAATGTTATAAGTGGAACATATATGGTATTATATGTATAAATATGGTTCTATTATATATTTATAATAAATTTTAATTTATTATATAGTATTTTAGATTACTTATAAATAATTTCATACTTGAGGAAATTGTTTTATATTTTAATCTCATTTTTATCCAGATTTTTTATGCTTAAATTTATAATGATTAAACTATATATATATATCATATCATATCATATACCTATTTAATTTTATTCATGTCTATTTATTTCTATATATTAAATTTTTTCCTCTAAATTTGTACTCTTTAAGTTCTTAAGAGAATAAAATATTTTTTTAAGTTAACTAGACTTTGTTTTCTATTCATCTAGGAATATTTTCTTCCACATACATATATTAAATAAATTTTTTCAAAGAATGTTTTTATTATTCATAAAATTTTTATTACATTTATTTTCACCATGTTTTCATTTTTATAAAATGGTTTGAAAGTAATATTCTTTTAATTTTCCTAATGAGGTACTTTTTACAAAAAAAGTATAAATGAAATATTTGTTTTAGCATACTCCACATGAATGAATGTTCCCACCATCATGAGTGATATTTAACTTGAATATTACTTTACAAGTTTCCATGTTTATTTTCAAATAAATTTTTCCCTTAATATTTTGGAAATTTTAAGATTTGAAATGATTTATTTCAAAATTAAACGGATATTTTCCTTAAGAAATATTCTAGTGATATTTTAAAAGAATTTACCATCTATGATAACATGGAAAGCTGTTACATATGCTTCCCTAGGGATATGATTCTATGATACCATCCTTATTATTTATCTATATGGTTATTTATTATAATAATTAAATCTTGGTGAAATCTTTTCTCTTTTTCATGGGTTAAGATATGATGGAATGTTAAATGTTTTCATGATCTTATGGCATACATATGAGTGGATTTTGATTATATTATGGGTGGTTTTGTTATATAACTCCAATTAATTTGGTAAATATTAATTTTTTATAACCTCAAAGGGTACATGGAAGTTTATCTCAATCCTGAAAGATGGTACATGATAGGTTATCCTAAGCCCAAAATAGGTACACAGGTGGTTAGTCTAAGTCTAACATGAAATTAATCTCTTGGCGTGTTACCTTGGAATAAGATTTCTATGATTATGCTTCACTTTATGACATACTTTTATGAAATGATATTATTCCAATGTTATTCTCTCATGGATTATGTTCTTTGATTCCCTTATGATTCATTTCTTATGCACTACCATGATTTTTTTCATGACTCATGATTATGATCCAGGAATTACTGGGTAGGGTTTTAAAATTTTAGCCTCGTATTATTACACCCTTATGATATTATTACTCTAATAAAAATTATTGATATATCCCATGTTTATCCTTAGTGATCATCTAAGCTCACCCTTTATTATAATTCCTTTTTATTGGATATGAAGAAAGGTTTTATGTATGGTATCTCTAATAAGGGTGATAATTGTAAAAATCCTCGTGGGAGATAATATATTTCATTTATATACCAATTTTTTATGTATCCATGTTTCTATAGACACTAAAAATGTAAAGTTATAGTATGTATTGTAATGATATGTAATGAATATTCATCTAATGAGATGTAATATTTATGTATCTAGTTTTTTGTATTCCTCATTGATGGAATGCATAACTCTTATGTTATACTCACATGAAAGAATCCTGACATCCAAAGTTCTCTAATCTCTAATCAGATACAAACTATAACCCCCCTAAACCTATACACTAGATTTCGTTTAAAAACATATATTCATTATATATTTTATTTGAAACTAATAAACTTGACCCAATTTTTTCTAGTACAATGTCAAAGAAAATATTGAGTCACTTACACCCTGAAGTCCTTTTTTGGTTTTGAGTTTCAGAAAATTAAGAGAAATTCCTACATAATAATACTCATTTCTTTATGTGACCATTTTTCATATAATACCTATAGTTTCTTATTCCATGAAATTTAATCAATATATACCATAAAAATCTCCACAAATAACTTACCTAACATCATTATTTATAACCTGAGGATATGGTAACATAAGAAGGTGTGAGGTCAAATGATTAGTAAGGGTAATCATGGGAGATAAAAATTGATAGTAATAAGTGATAATTATACAATAATATTTTTATGATAAAATGATCTTAACATCATAATATCATACCCAAAAATTCATAGATCATAATCATGAATCGTGGAATAAATATTTGGCAGTTAATAAGACATGAATTGTTAGAAAATCAAAGATAATGAGCCATGAGAATATAAATTTTGCATAATAACATGTCATAAGAGAATGGAATAATGTGTGGTGTTATCAAAATCATAGAAATAATTTTTCAAATATATCTACCAAGGCATTCATCATGTAACACTCAGAGATTTTATATTTAAACATGATGTATTTGATAGCTTTTTTTACACACATCCCTGAGTCTAAATTAACTGTGATAAATTATACTATTATAACATATAATTTGTAATGGAATTTATAGTATTAACTATATTATAAAAATTATGTATAAAGGTAAATTCATAATAAATAATAACTCAACCATCAGTAATATCAATTTAAGATCAAAAAAATTGTTACTTAAAATAAGTGTTTTATTGCAATTTTTACTTGGACATTATAATTAATTTATAAAATTTAAATAATTCATATTTTATGAAATAAGTATAATTTGTTAAATAATCATGTAAATATTATCTTAGGAAATTTTTTTTTAATTTTTATGAAAATATTTATTTTAATGTCAATATTGAGAAAATAATTTTTTTAAAACTATCATTTTATTGATTAAAAAATTATTTAAAAGTATCATTATATTTTTAATTTGATTATAAATTAAAATTATAATCCTTTAATTATAAATAATATAATTAATTAAATATGAATCAACCTTTTACTTGATTATGATATAAGTTAATATTTATGTTTAAAAACATACTTGTCTAAAAATTGGTTTCATCATGTTTTGTGGGTTTATATTTAAATTTTAATATTCTAATTATAGAAATTTAATTTGATAAATTGAATCCATAATTAGAATAATAATTTCAAAAAATTTCTAATGGGTCCACTTTCATTTTTTCATTAGAAATAACAACAAAATAAAAAAAATCAATATTGTTGTAACGGTTAAACTGGATTAATGAAGAGGTGGGGGTTAAACTAAAAAGATAAAGATTAAATTTACATAAAAACCTAAATAAATTATATATTATATAAATATTTTAATCCTGTGTCTTCCTCCCTTATAAACTTTTTAATTTGGATCCACATGTCTTTAGTAAGACATTAATATATTTTAATCTTTTGAAAAATTAAAAGTGTGTCCTCTCCCTCCTTTATAAATGGATAACACATATACTCGATTCCTCACACTTCATGGCCCATATAGATCTTCAAATTTCTAAATAAATACCTTAATAAAATCCCTCTATATGATCTAGAGGTCTTGGTTTTATCAAAATACCAACATTAGAATACATAAGTTGTAAGTTAAAGTAGGTTTTCAAAAGAAGAGGTAAATCTCATCAGCGAGTGTTATCATTTTATTTATTCTAATATATCTTTCAATTATATTCTAACCATGATGAAGTGATATAATTATTTTGTACCATATACTATTATTTTATTATTTCAATGTTGTATTCATTTCCTTCTCCTATAAATGGGAAATAAAATCATCCTTCATGCGTACATGCAGACTACCACCTTGCAAAGCATTGGGTTCATTTTTCATCATCACCATTCATAGTTGGTTATTATAATTAATTTAGTGTTTATGTAATATTTTTATGATATAATTATTCTTCGTTAATTATAATATCTTATCTACCCTCTTACTTCCCCATCCTTTAGAAAATGATAACACCGCTCGTTCCTACATGTGGACTACCACCTCCACGAAGCGATGTGATTCATTTTTTTATGGATGGTAATAAGGATATATTTAATGAAAATATATGATATTTATGATATAATAAATATTATTCGAGGTTGAATTACTATTTACCTTCATTTCATTCTATCTATTGAAAATTTTAAATGCCACTTGTGCGTACGTACGGACTACCATCTCAATGAAGTGATATATTTCATATATCATGTTATTTGAATAATTATAAAATATCATATAATCAATAAATATGATTACTATTATATTATTAATATTATATAGAAGATTAATCTATGACTAATGTGAAACTATAATAACCATTAAACTGAAAAATGCATGAAAATAGAATAGTTTTAACCTAAATTTCCACTTTGAGGAAGAATTGTTAACAAAAGGATAATTGGAAATTATAAAAAAATAACATATTATTAGTAATATTTTAATATGGTACTGGAATAAGTTTATAATAAATACGTATTTATTATATAGTATATTTGAACGTTTATAAATCATTATGGAACTTAAGTTAAAGGTTTAAGTTTCCATCTCATTTCTTTTTAGGATTGGATACGATAAATTTATATTGGGATAAATTTTTAGGATATTATACTTTAAAAGTACAAAGAAGATGAAATTATATCCTATAGAAATACATGTCAATAAAAATAGGCTAAATAGAAAGATAAAATACTACCAGACTAAATGTACATTATGTGACCATCTTTCACCACCAAACCATCATGTTATGATGGTAATTACCAAAAATATAAATCGGTATACTACACAATGTCCATCCATTTACCTGGCTCCTACAAAAAAACAACTAAAATGGACCAAAGGGAAAAAAATATTGTGTGAGAAAAAAGACTAGTATGATTTCACTAAATGTTTTATACAATGTATAATAACAAGAATGTGTTAACTCTAGATTTAAAATAAATCTGGATTACAAAAAATATTCATAATATAAAACCATTTTGTAAATGATCAATTGGTTTTCATAAAAATCCTTTCATTTTCAAATAACATGGAATATGGAATGTACATGTGAGATATCATCAAAAAATAATATAAACAACCATGGATACACTATAATATAATCAAGTGAGTAATAACCATGAGATATTCCATCATGTGAAATAAAGAAAGAATAAATGAGACAATAAAAGATTTGGGCTCTAGCTTATTGGAATTTGTACTAAACACATGAAAGAACACTAATCAAAATAATGTGAATCCTAATGATATTGAGGCCCATAATAGTCTATAGATATCAATAATAAAACCCTTAGTGTTTCTACACTCACTGAGGTTAAATATGTCCATTTTCTAATGCACTCAAGGTTCCCAATCTATTATTATTGCCAAAATACATTTGAAAACCATGCTCATAGTTTATAAAAATATATAGAGAATCATCACTACACCCACACTTTAAAAATAGTTTTATATTTAAAACCATTTTTGGAGAACCCCCCCCCCCCCCAAACATGGATTTCATAACACAAATCCAACTTGATATCAAATTCAGTATTTCAATAAAACAAACCAAAAAAAATATACAAGAACTTACAAAAATTTATGTGTTAAATCCTTTGTATAGATACAACCACCTAGATAATGGAGGAAACCTGATCACCTTAAAAATAGTAATTGAAAATGACCGGATTATCCTTTTAAAGTTACAGAATTAAGGAAAAATAAAAATAATTAATCTAGATCACATACTGATTATTAGACTTCAAGTATTTATCACACACCACTACCAACCTGATATCAAAAAAACTGAATAGTGAAAAGGAATATCACATATACATTATGAAATACAACCAACCATTATAGTGATTAAATGCACCAAATGAATTGATCTGAATTACTAAAACACCCAAAGGCGCCTGAGTAAATTCTAGGTCTTGAGGGAGATAGTTGTACCAAGAAACAAGAGGTAGGTTATGCATGAAGTGAATAAAACCCACTGGGCATGGGGGATTGATGAAATAAATCTCTAATTTATGATGTGAATATACCATAAATTTGGTAAATTGAAAGAAAAAAATATGTTGCCTCAGGTTAAATAGTATTGAGCGATGATTATAAGACATAAAATTGGGTATTACAGCATAAAAATATTTATATCCTAAAAAGTTTTACAACTTGTTACCATAACATATTTACACCATAAATATCACTTTTTTGATATAAGAGGGGTCTACAGGAAACACCAATTCTAATTTCTTCCAAAACTCCCAAAAACAACTACCACACCCTCCAAACCCAAGCACTAGCTATTAAACAGCTAAATGAGAGCATTCTTTTTTAACTAGGTTGTTACAATATCTCTATCATATAACTTTTTATCTTATGGAAGTCACATGGAAGAAGGTAGCACTAAAAAGAGGTGAGGCCACTTCTCCCCCACCAAAGACTCATACTCCCAAGTATCATGGTTATCTTGTATCGACTTCCATAATATAAGAATCGGGGTAATTGTCTTTCCACAAAGTACCTTATCTTAGTGATCTATATTATAAACTATCTAATCATCAATGGTGGTGTTAGGATCAAGATAAAAAAACACCCATTGATCACATGGGAAGGATCAAGTTGATACCTCCTCAATTGGGAAACATGAAACACATCATGAATGTATTTCAAATGATATGACACATCCAACTGATATGCCCCCTTTCTAAATTATCCAATGATTTCAAAGGGGACCAGAAACCTTGGATCCAACATACACTATATACCCAACTGATAATGTACCAATTGAGGTGAAACTTGAAAAAAGACCTGATCACCAACCTAAACCCCTAGTAGTTAACAACAAAGGTCCATATAGAATTTATGATGCCTCTGTTCCATGACCAGTCTCTTCTAAATCAACATAAAATTTTTTGGATTCTCTTAAACAAGCCTCGGTCTAACTAATGACCTCTCTCATAGCTCTACCATCAAAAGGGATATCTTCATGGTATCCCATATAATGCCTCAAAATTTTCCATATTAATCAAATACTAATAATTTTTTTATACAAAAAATTATCTAGAGATAGATTCTTTTACTAGGAACCACTAAAATCAAGAAAAAATGCTCAAATCATGTCTTCAAGAACCTATATAGCTCACTCAGTCTTTCCATCCATCTCCATATAATATAGCATGATTAATTTTAACTAGAAAGACATCACTTCCTATAAAAATTTCCAAAACCTTCATGTAAACCATGAGTCCCTATTAGAAATAGTCATAGATGGAACCCCATGAAGTCACACGAACTCTCGGACATATGGGTTTTTAAGATACTCCACCTTCATAGTTTCCATGATAGGAAGTAAATGATCTGATTTCATAACTTAATCAATGATTACACAAATTTTATCCTTCCCAATATGATTATTTGGTAAACTAACAAAAAATTATATGGAAATCTCATCACAATTCCATACAGAAATGGGAAAGGGTTCCAATAAACCTACAAACCTATGGTGATCTACCTTAATTATATGAAAAGTAAAGAACTGTGACATGAAATCTAAAATTGACCATCTCATCCCCAGAAACCAATGACGATATCTCATATCATGTTATATATTGGTAGTTCTATGTTGTATAAACCAAAAATAATGGTGTCCAATATCCATCAGATCATACCTTAGAGAAATTAGAATGACCATCCTCCTTCAAAAAACAAAGCACCACTAGGAGACTGAGACCACTCACCCAAGGTCTCTCTAACATTTAGGATTTAACTAAAGTAATATAAATTGGTTTCTTCCACATTCTTGAGCATAACTAGATCATAAAACAATGATTAAACATTTAGTGAATCTAAGAAAACCTTCCCCCCATCATCTTACACTCTTAATCTCATCTCACCGAATAAAATCATCATATACCACTCCTCTGATTACTCCTGCATAGGTTGAGTTAATAATTTGTGGCTTAGTGCTTTGGGGACCACATTCCCTTTCTTAGGATTATAATCAATTTCAAAATCAATCACCTGAAGATATTCAACTGATTGTCTTTATCTCATGTTCATATCCTTCAGAGTGAAAATATATTTCAGGTTATTGTGATCAAAATACACTATAAAATTCTCCCCAAATAGATAGTGATGCCATATTTTGAGTTCATGCATAAACGATGCCAACTCAAGATTATGATTAGGGTACTTTATCTTATGTGGGTATAACTGAAGAGATCCGTAAGTCACCACCTATTTTTCCTGTATCAAGAAACACACCAAAGCCATACTTGAAGCACTACATAAAACATCATTACCTAAGCCTATTTTAGGAAGAATCAAAACAAGTGTTGTATTCAACCTTAAATTTAGTTCCTCAAAATATCTCTGAAAATTTTGTATTCCACTCAAACTTTTCACCCTTACAGGTCTAATATTTCATCAAATATTTAATCTTGGAAAAGTCAAGAACAAACCACCTGTATTAACCAGAAAATCCCAAAAATCTCTAGATCTTAAACACATTTCAAGGATTATCTGAAAATATTACCCATGTATCTATTCAAGAAACATTTATATTCTCATATAATATATAACATACCCCATAAATATCACTTCTCATATCCAAAAATCAAATTTAGAAATATTACCACACGAATGATGTTCCCTCAAGTTTCTAGGTATGACAAAAAAATACTCCATGTGCTCCTCTCTAACATGGATTACACTAAAATATCTTCCATGAACACAACCAAAAAGTGTATAATAAGTGATAAAAGATATAGTTCTTCAATTCTATAAATATCATATGATAATTTTTTAGACCAAATGGAGTAACGAGAAACTTGAAATTCCCATAATAATTCCTAAACACTATTTAGGTATATCCACTTCTTGGACTCTCAAAATGTGGTACCCTAGCTGAATTTGAATATTTGAAAACAAAAATTCCCCCTCTAATTTGATCAAATATATTAATAATCCTATGAAATGTATATTTATTCTTATTGGTCACCTGATTTAACTTCTGATAATCAATACAAATTTTGAGCCACCTGTATTCCTTATTATTAAAGAGAATAGGTGAGGAAAAATGTGATATAAAAGTATGAATAAATCCCTTATTCCCACGGTCTGCAAGTCAATCCTTAAGCTCATGTAATTCAGTAGGTTTCATGTGATAGTATGGAATAGAAATGGGGATCATACTAGGTATCTGTTCAATGATAAACTCAACCACTCTCTATGATGGTAAACCAAAAAAATCATCCAGAAAGATGCCATAATATTCACTAACCACTAAGAGAAATGGATTTATCAATAAAAGATAAATGGAATCAAGTAATATCTCTATTAAATAGAATGATATCACCACATAATAAGGAATAACAAGACTCACCCTCCCAGATCTAAAATCCCACTCACACTGAAAGACATAAGAGGCACCATCAGAAGATAAAAAATAAACAAACTGAGGATAATAGTTGATCTGGGCCTTAATTTTCATCATCCAGTAAATTTATATATATCAAGGTCAAGGACCAATAAATCCAACACCACTTTAAAGTAATCTATTATTACCTCACATGTGGTACATTTGAAACCTTGTTCATACCTTTTTTCCAAAGGTGTGGAATGATCCATTAAGAATGGAATAACATCTAAAAAAATACTACCATGTGAATTAACTTTGATGATATAAAAAATGAGCATCACTTATATCAAATAAATATAGATCTATAGAAGACAAAATAAATAGTGTGCCTCTCATAGTAGTTGGACCTACATCAGATTCCTTGGGTGCATACTCCACTACATAGGGATGTCCAGTCTCTACTCATTCATGAGATTTCTTAAAAAAATGAACATCCCCATTGGCCTGAGGATAATACATACCACACTTAGTATGACCATTCCTTCCACACTGATAGAAAAGAACCTATTTATATCCTTATGAAGCCTCTAAGACTTTCCTGGAAGAAAACTAGCTACCTTTTTATTTTTTATTCTTTCTAGAAGACACACCTTGAATAACAACCACACAAATCAAATATCCACCCAAAACTATTTTCCAATCTATATTTTCCTTTTACATAGATTCTTTATCAACTACCTTCATAAATTTTGGAAGGCACATGAGAATCATCATCAACCAAATATTGGCCCTCATTCCCATCTCAAATCTCCATGCTTTAAGGAAATAATTGGTAATAAGCTCTAGTGATATGTGCACCAACTCAGTGAAATAGGTGGAATAATTAAAAACAATTTTCTCTCCTTGATCTAAGATCATAAATTACCGGGTCTTCACCACATGAAACATTCTAGGATAAAAATTCTATTTGGATATTTTTTTGAAATAATTTCATGTAATATATTCATTTAACTTTTCTTGTACAACATATTCCCACCATGTCATTCTAGCTCTCTCAAACATATATGTGGAAAATCCACAGTAGAGTCCTAAGGTGTTTTTAAAAAAATTGAAGATCCTAAAAATCATCTCAAGACACTCCTTAAATTAATAGGGTCCTTTTTCACCTGTAAATATGGGTGCATTCTTCTTGGTAAAATTTGATTCATGATCCATCGTTTATCTCGAGTTCCTAACACCCACCTGACATAGAGTATGAATTGTGTGGATAATAGAATTCTCCAAAGAGGGGTCCATTGGAGGATTTTTCTATAGGACCTATCTCACAGTTTCCCATCTTGGATTCATAATATATATTTAATGTGGAATATTTTAATAAACACTAGACAAAAGACCAATCAGTTTAAGAGTAAATTCAAAAATCCAAATAACTTCTAGAATCAAAATTAATTCTTTTAAATGATAATAATTTATAGTAATTATGAATTCTAAAAACAAAATAAAATTCCTTAAAAGGAACATGTTCATTTAAATAAACACCATTTCCATTTTATTCAATCCTCCAATAACAAGTATAATGCTTGTAAAAAATCTATAACCATCCATAGTAACTTGAGTTCGAAAAAGGAAGTGATCTAGTTAGGTACCTTCCTGCACTATCTGAACATTGATAGTCCTAACTCCTTTCAACCAAAAAAAAACCAAAATAAATCTGGGTAGTTTCTCAAAACTTCAAGATATGTAATCACTTTGATACCATTTTGTAATGAACAATCTCAGCATCAACCAAAGAAGTCGCCTGAGATGGTCCTGCCATATGGTGAGGAGAAAAAAAGAAACACAAATCTCTTGTATGAAGAAAAATAAACATAGTAAAAATAGTAAGAACTAGTACATATTTAGGATAAATACAAGGTCAATCCAAATATGCTAAACTGAAAAGATAAAACAAGGAAACACTAACAAGTCTCCATATAATTATCCATGACCAGAAAACCCTCTTATATGAAGGTGAAGAACAATAAGATAAACCACCATTCTAAAAAATTAATTTCCCTTTACCTAATTAAAATAAAAAGAATCTACAATAGTCCAAATGGAAAATTAGAGTGTGAGAAAAAATCCTGGTTAGATTTCACCAAATAATATATACAATGTATAATACCAAGAATTCATTACCTCTAGATTTAAAACAAATCAAACTTACATATCATTTTCAAAAGAAAAAACCATTTTGTAAAACATTATTTGGTTTTCATAAAAATCCTTTCATTTTCAAAAAACAAGTATGTACATGTGAGATAATAAGAAAGATTAATAAAAAAAATCATGGATGCACCATAAGATAAGTAATTTTTCAATAACCTTGAGGTATAACATCATGAGAAAGAAATCAAGAATAAATCTAAAAAACAATATTTTGGATCTAGCCTATGGGAATATATAATAGGAATTTGAAGGAACATTGTCCTACATAACCTTGAATCCTAATTATATAAATTCCTACCATAGTCTATAAATATAAATAGTAAAACCCAAAGTGGTTACACACTCACAAAGGTTTCATATGTCCATTTCCTAGTGAACCCAAGGTTCAAGACCTGTTATTATTTCCAAAATATATTTGAAAAACATTATCACAATTTAAAAAACATTTTTCATAATGAATCATAACTTCTCTCATTCTTGAAAACTCATTTGAGATTCAATACTATTTTTTGAGTAAAATAACTTTAAAAATGGATTTGATGAAAAAAATATTCCTTGATATCACACATAATATTTCCATAAAATAAACCAAAATAATTACACAATAATATGAATAAGTTCATATTTTAGAATATTTATATAGATACATATACCTCAAGGACAAATAAAACCTAGTAACTTTTAAAAATAGAGATTAGAATTAAGAATATTGGACTTTGAAAGACAAAGCATGAAGGAAAAATGCAAAATATTGATTGAGATCACATTCTGATTATTAGACTTAAAGAATACAGCACATTCCACTTCTAAATCAAGATAAAAAAAATTGATCAGGGAAAAAAAATATCACACATACTAAAAGGAAGACAACCTACCCTGTTAGAGATCAACTGTGATAAAATGATTGATCTGGAGGTAATGAAATGCCTAAATACACTGGGGGAAGTTATAGGGATTGAAAATATAATATTTACAACATGAATCTCCTATAATTAGGATAAACTAAAAAAACTTTACCTTAGGTTAAATTATACCAAGAGAAAATATTACAACATAAAAATAGTTCTTATGGAGTAGAAAGTTTTAAGGCCTAAAAGGATTTATATCTTTCACCCCATAACATATGTACGTAGTAATATTTGTTTTACAATGTGGAAGGGGTCGAAAGGTAGCACTAAACTGAATTTCTATAGAAGTTTACAAAAACAACTACTTAACCCTCTGAACCCAATAATTATCACTTAAACAACTAAAAGTGAGAGTAAACATTATAGTTTTCCTCTCTTGGATATTTAAAAATATTTAGAAAATGTTTTTATCAACAAAATTCAACCTTATTTCCTCTCTAGTTGTTGAACTTTCCTTCCATATCCATGCTCTCCAAAAAAATGGAAGGTTTTATATATACTTGAAAAGATTTAAAATTTTCATTTTCATTGCTATTAACTTTATTTTAAAAGGTTTAAAATGAATATTTTTAATGAAACATTTTCAAAATATCTTGTGTTTTTTAGTTTATAAAAAAAGTGTGAAAATAATAATCTCTTTTAGTATATACAGTATGAAAACAAAATTCTCATTGTCATGGTTATTACTTGATTTGAATCTTACTATATAATTTACCATGGTTATTTTTGAAGAAAATAATTTTCTCAATTTTTTAGGAATTTTTTGTTAAAATTTTATCAAAATAATAGGATATTATTCTCATGTTTTAAAAGAAAGGATAAAATATTAATTTAAAGGTATTTTTCAAGTATGTAAACATCATTTAATGATTTATATGATTCACTAGGGATATGATCTTATGATACCATTCAATTTATTTGTCTATATGGATTATGATGATTATGATTTAAGGATGATTATATGAAACAAATTTTATTCACATGGGTAAATTAAGTTGTGATGAAAACCATTATGAAACACCACTATTTTCTCTGGGTTATGTTATGATATAATGATAAAATGTTTATGAAAATCATTTACCTTCCCTGAGTTATGATATAATGTTATGCTGAATATTTTATGATCTTATGGAACACATATGTATGGTTTTCATTATTGGATGGATGGTCCTGGAATTATATATCTCTCTAATGCATTGGGTAAAGATGGAATGGAATGGCAAGAGAAACCAATTCCATAAGATAATATTTTCATTAAGATAGTGTTGGAAGTTAACCATGACTAAGGAAATGCTGGAAGAGGGAGTGAACCCATTCTACTACAATAGTATTTGTATTGATCCTAGATTAAGGAAATTAATTTATATGTTAACTTGTATGATTCATACTATTTTATATGCTTGTGATATGTTCTCGTTAATCATGATTGAATATTATTGATTCCATATTCTTATATCTTAGGTATTTTGATTGAAAAACCCTTATTCCATGATTAGTGTTTAAAGATATTTCAATGATTGGGTGTGGATTTCTAAATTTATGATCATATTATCATGCCATTATTCTTATGCTCACTTATGATCATTGATTAATATCTCATATGTTTACCATTAGTAAACATCTGATCTCACCCTTTCTTATGTTTCCTTCTTTTCTAGGTTATAAGGAAAGTTATTAAGTTAGAAATTTTTGTGAAGGGTATTATAGAGGAGAAAATTATAGAAGATATTGAATATATTTTATTAAATGAGTTGATTATGTGTCCATCCCCCAAAGACACAAAACCTTTAATGTACCTAGGATTTTATTATTATGAAATGTATTGAATATTAATCTAAAATGTTTTAATATTTATGCATATTATGATAGAGTAACCTTAGTTGTTATTGGAGTAGCGTTTAGTAATATTTAGATGTTAGTAGTATATAACTTGGATTAAAATCGTAGAGATAATTCTAAGTATGGGATAACATCCTAAAGCTTTGGTAAAGTGGATATTATATGTTTTCGTAGAAAATACATCCTTGTATTCATAATGTAATGTGGATGAGGTTATGGAATAGATGTTTCTAATGGTAATAAATCTTAATGGGGTGAATTGGGTATTAACATGAACATTACCAGTGCACAATGAGTGGGACTAAGACTGTACACCTAGCTAGATACGCATGGAGAATATGTCTAGGTTAAATCACATTTTCATTATAAATCAAAATAAATGAATTGAATAAATGATGACCATGAATAACTTAGGATAAACCTAAGGTTTCATAGATTTAAAATAAGGTTTCAATATTTAAACATAAAATGAATCATTTTTCATGATTAAGTGATTACTCGCTATAATTATTGCTACTCATGTTGTGCTTTTAGTTTTAGTCAATGGATAGAACTAGTAAGAATCATGTTATTACTGAATTTGATAGAAAATAAAATGATTTTATTTATAAACAACCAAATTGAATGGGATTTTTAATATGAAACCATGTAAATATACTTAACCATCTATCTCGATATATAATTAACAAACTCAACTTGGGTGGGTTTCTTAAAACGCCTAATAAAAGAAAAATAGAGTTTTATTAAATTTTAGTTGTAAAGACTAAAACTTATCAAACATAAATACAACATATTAATATATGAATATTCATTTCATAACATAATGATTCATGACAGAATCATTTAGGTTTAGTGCCTTTGGGAACTTGTAAAAATAAACAACTATTCCACAAGTGGGCTACATCATATTTGATTACGTTCTTTATAACTAACATATTTCTTAGACATATCATACATAATAACTTGCATCATAACATAGGGAAATAAAAAATAAGAAAGGGTGAGATCATATGATCAGTAAGGGTAAATAAAATATATATTAATATATTGTGAGAATAAGGGTATGAGAACATGAGAATATCATTTGAAAACTATACCCTACATATCATAGATAAAAAACTTGATTCAAGGAATAAATCATTAAATTTCATAATAAATGAATCAAAATGGAATCAAATAACATGTACCATGAGAACATAACATTGGTATAAGGCATAGATTTTTCGAATAAACATAATAATAGAAAATTATTTTCTTGGTAGTTAAAGGATCATTTCTAGGACTATCATGTTGGAATGGGTTCACTCCCTAACCCATTATTTCCACAACCCGTCCCCCGGGGCCCGTTCCATGACTAACCCAAGCCCGCCTTCCATAGGTCAGGGGCTAGCGACTAGCACTAAAGGCATATTCCCTAAAATTGGGAAGGAATTGCCTTTATAACCTGTAATCACATGCAACCAAGCACATAGCAAGATACGAACTCAAGCAAACTGTATAACCAAAAGAGAGTGCTGAAAGTAAAGGGGCTGGAATACAAGCCCAACAAGAAAAGTACAAGTACGACTGAAATACAATACAACTGGAGAAAAGGGAAAGTCAGCTGTTGGGTTGTCCTCCGAGGATCCTACCTGAAGGGTAGGTACAAATCGCCTCCTCAACACACCACATCCACCCATCTCCTCTGCGTACCAACACGCAGTATAGTCCACCTCTAGGTATCATCCAGTCCTGGTACTCTCAGCCTCAGTCAGTGTTGTCTGTCTTCTGCATCCAACACAACAAGGTGCGGTCATAGCCCATGCAGGGGTGAGTATAATGATACTCAGTAGGGACCCTGAGACCCTCAAATTCTCACAAAAATCTACCAAGGATAAATCACAAAGTATGAAATCAAAAGATAACCCTAATTAGGAATATGCCCATACATATACCTAAGTTATCAAGTAATCCATCTCAAAAATGAGGAAAACATAGAAAAACTGACTCATCTCAAACCAAGATTTTATTTTGGGGGTAATATCAAGTGACATCCCTAGTCATATTGTCGAAACCTCGGCTACTAGAGATATCCACCTCTATCAAGTATAGTGGGCCTACCGTGACACCAAGGCGCTTCCCATTAACCTTATATTGTTGAGGTACTCCTCCTGTCGAGTATCGTGGGTCTGCCGCATCACCAAGGCGCTCCCCCTTGTAGCCTACTGAGGTACTCCTGCTATCGACTATCGTGGGTCTACCGTGATACCAAGGTGCTCCCCACTGTGGGTCTTCCGTGACATCAAGGTGCTCCCCACTAGGCTAGTCGAGTTACTCCAAGTCAAATCGGTCAGTAGTCATCAGGACTCATCCAGCTACTAGGTCTCTACACTATGTCTGGTCGTCTCCAGCAGGATCTGCTCCACGAGCTATTGGTCGATACTCCAACTATCACGAAGTCTTGCGAAGAAGTATCTCAAATGTCCTCCATGTCAATGGGGGCTTAACGTAATAGACGGCACGTCAATCGGACACTCAGTCTGTGAGTTATTAGCCTTTTAGTCCCGAAGGCCCAGTTGGATTCGTGCTCAATCCTACCTGATCGTTTACCATCTCAAACCAAAACTCTAGTGGAGTATACTCAAAGGGACCATCTCACTCCAAGATTTTACGCGTCACTGACGGTACATAAAACGGATGTCCAGTGCCAAGTTATGTCCAAAATAAAGTAAAGGGTCGTAGTGGGCCCGGGTCCGGTCCGACCCGGTCCGGCCCGTGAGGTCCACGGGGGTGGCGGACCGGCCACAAGGGCGCGGACTGGTGGTGAGGGTGCGGAATGGCCAAGAGGGCACAGATCGGCCGCAGGTTGATGGTCCGGCCACGGTTCGGCAGATCGGCTATGGTTCGACAACGGTTCGTTCATGAGGGTGGAGCGGCTCAGCTCGGCGGTGCGACTCGACTCAGCGGCAGCACGGATCGACTCGGACGGTGGCACGGCTCGACAGACAGCGGCATGGCTCAGATCGGACGACGGCGTGGCTCGGCGGACAACGGCACGGCTCGGCTCGTACGGCGGCATGATGGTATGACTTAGCTCAGCTTGGATGGTGGCGTGGCTCGGCTCAGTGGCGCGGCTTGGCTCGGACGGCAGTGCGGCTTGGCTCGTACGGCAGCGTGGCTCGGCTCAAATGGCGGGTCGGCCGGGGCGGCGCGGCGAGGCCGCGGGAGGCAGTGTCGTTGCCTCCATCTTCTTCGTTGCCTTCCTCCATTTCGAAAAATACACCAAATAAGAATGGCGAAGGGGTCAGGCCGTGTTTGTTTGGCCCGCACCCTCCGTGTTTAGTGTGGTAGAAAGTGATTCACAAATAACGAAGCATGAATGTGAAACCCTAATATTCCACAATGTTTGTTCCCAACCCACACAAGAAAGGAAAGTAATATATGTAAAGTGATTAACATTTAGGAATAAACCCCTATCTCATTCTCTTGATGATGTTGGAGAAAAAAGGTAGTATAGTCTTCGATTCGTCGTAGATGAAGATGTCCTATGTTGGAAGAAGTCATAAGAAATAAGCTCTAAGTCGAGGTCGGTGTTCTTCACTGGCAGTGCGTTCTTCGTGGAAGAACATGTTCTTCGTTGGAGAGTTTTCTCCCACCAAGAACTCTCTCTCCTTTGCCAATGGATGTTCTTAAAATAATAACGCACCAAAATAAAAGAGATATCCAATATAATAAAAAGTGTTTCCCAAATTTAATTGTTGGAAGAATTAAAATTGAATTAATTAAATTGGCTCAATTAAGTGGTGCGTTGGCATAATTAAGTGGGGGAGGGTTCGCACAATTAATCTGGAGGAAGCTCAAGAGGATCCTCTACATTACTGAAGGAGTTAAAGAGGTTTCCCTACATTTATGATGGAGTTAAGGTTTTTATCCCAATTAAAGGGGGGTTTCAAGGGGGTTTAATCCTGGGTGGTCCCCACCACCATAACCTCTCATGGGAGGTTAGGCTCTGGTGGTCCCCACCACCATAACCTCTAATGGGAGGTTAAGGTCTGGTGTTCCTCAACACTAACTTCCACAAGAAGGTTGGTTACAACCAAAATAAAATAAAACGTGTGTTTATTTTATTTTATTATTTCCACGAAAAACCCAGAAACTAACATTCACCCTCAACCAATTGTAGTCGAGGTGAAAGTCTTCTTAAGAAAACATTGACGCTGCGAGTTCAATGGTGCCCTTGAATTTCAATTCTAATCACCGGTTCAAAAGTTATAAAAACCCACTCGTATGTTTACTGAACGTACTCGAAGAAAAGTTCAAAAATTCATTTCGAGCACTCCGGGCCTCGGAATCACGCGCCATCAATTTTCGCGGACTCGTAAAATTCCCATATATTTAAAAAAAATACATGGAAATTTTGGGTCTTTAGATTCTCCCCACCTCAGGGTTCTATGTCCCCGTAAGTCACAACTCAAACTAAGGTAACAAGTGGGGTTACTAAGAATGCATCTGAGCCTCCCGCTTCCATGTTCTCTCCTGGAGGTTCTCGTGCTTCCATAGAACACGCAGCAGAGGTATCGACCATCCATGAAGGACCCGCTCCTATCGATCCTCAATTTCTACTGGAACCTCCATAAAATTCTCCCCATCGTCGACATCCATCTCGCCATGGTCGATGATGTGAGAAGGGTCATGCATGTATCTCCTCAGTTGGGATACGTGGAAGACGTCGTGCACCTGGTGCAATTGAGGTGGAAGAGCTAAGAGGTATGCCACCTCGCCAACTCTGTTGAGGACCTGAAAAGGTCTGATGAACCTCGGAGATAACTAGCCTCCTCGGCCAAATCTCTATAGATCTCGTCAGGGTGAGACCTATAGAAAGGCTTGGTCGCCATCCTCGAACTCCAGAGGCCTTCGTCTCATGTCGTCATACGACTTCTGCCTACTTTGTGTAGTCTTCATCCACTCCTAGATGATCTACACCTTTTATGTGGTATCCCGAACCATCTTTGGTCCCACGAGTGTGGACTCCCCTGGGTCAGTCTATCACAAGGGTGATCTGCAAAGTCACTTGTACAATGCCTCAAAAGGTGTCATCCCTATGGTGGAGTGATATATGTTGTTGTATGAAAACTCCACCAAAGGTAAGTGATCCTCCCAACTATGACTGAAGTCGAGGATACAAGCACATAGCATGTCCTCGAGGGTCTGAATGGTCTGCTCAGTCTCACCATTTGCCTGAGGATGGAAGGTGGTGCTCAAACGAAGTTGTGTCCTGAAAGCCTCCTGCAACCCCTTCCATAGTCGAGAAGTAAAATGTGCTTCACGATCAGAGATAATCATCGAAGGTACTCCATGTAGCCGAAAAATCTCTTGCACATAGAGGCTTCCCAAGCTCTCTACTAAACCCTTCTCTTTGATTGGTAGGAAGTGGGCCGACTTGGTGAGTCGGTTGATGATCACTCAGATAGAGTCATTTCCCCTGGATTTACGTGGAAGTCCTATCACAAAGTCCATGGATATCTCATCCCACTTCCATTATGGGACCTCTAAAGGCTGAACCAATCCTACTGGTACCTTATGCTCTACCTTCACTTGCTGACATGTGAGGCATTGAGAGACAAACTCTGCTACTACTTTCTTCATTCCTGGACACCGGTGCTATCTTCGGAGGTCCTGATACATCTTTTCCACTCTTGGATATACCGCTAGAGGGGATGTGTGGAACTCCCTCAACACTTCTTCTTGAAGTGACACTGGTTCCATGGTACATCCTCTCAAGAGGATGACGTGCTACCCACCTTTAAAAAATCCATCAGGTGCATGTCCTGTGGATATTTGAGCACGTCGTGTCTCGCAATCAACGTCTCCACACTGTGCCTCCCTGACTCACCGAAGAAGTGGGGGAGTGATTGTAAGAGATTGAAGAAAAGCTGCTCTATCTCTATCCACAAAGGATATCTGTAAAGAATCCAACTACTCCATCGCTTCACCTAGAAGTTGTATACCAGACCTCCTGCTGAGTACATCTGCAACAACATTCCCCTTTCTAGGAGTATAGACTATCTCGAAGTCATAGTTCTGGAGGAACTCAAACCAATGTCACTATCTTAGGTTCAGGTTCTTTTGAGATAAGATATACCTGATAATCTTGTGATCAGGGTACACTGTAAAATGCTCGCCCATCAGATAGTGTCGCCACATCTTCAAGGTGAAGACCACTAATGCTAACTCCATGTAATGGGTAGAGTAGTTCTTCTCGTGTTGTCTCAACTATTGAGAGACATATGTGATCACTTCTCGCTCCTGTATTAGGACACATCCGAGTATGGTCCCTTATGTGTCACAGTAGACTACATACCCTACGCCCTCCTCTGGTAGCCTCAAGATGGGTGAACTAGTCAGCCTCTACCTCAGCTCCTGAAAACTCCGCTGGAATTTCTCTGACCAAACGAAGAGTTTCCCCTTCTTTGTCAACGCTAATAGAGGTGATGCAACTCTGGATAAATCTAGCACAAATCTCTAGTAGTATCTAGCCAAACCCAGGAAACTACATACCTCTGTCACACTTTTGGGTGGCTCCCAAGCAAGTACCGCCTCAATCTTCATTGGATCTACTGTAACTCCAGCCTCTAATATGACATGTCCCAAAAAGTGAACCTCTCGGATCCAAAACTGGCACTTCGAGAGCTTACCATAAATCTAGTGCTCTCGGAGTGTGCCCAGTACTACCCGCAAATGGTAGGCATGCTCGTCCTCAGTAGTCGAGTAGATTAGAATGTCATCGATGAAGACTACTAGGAAGCGATCAAGGTACGGATGAAAGATCATATTCATGAGTCCCATGAACACTGCTGGAGTGTTGGTTACGCCGAATGGCCTAACCAAGAACTCGTAGTGGCCATATCGACACCTGAATTTTATCTTCTTCATATCATCATCTCATACTCTGAGCTGGTGATAGCCTAATCTGAGGTCTATCTTTGAGAACCATCGTACTCCCTTCAGCTGATCGAAGAGGTCGTCAATCCTCAGGAGTGGGTACTTATTCTTCACGGTCACCTGATTCAGGCACCGATAGTCAACACAAAGTCTCAATATCCCATCCGCATTTTTGGAAAATAGAATCATGGCTACCCAAGGTGAAACACTGGGCCAAATGAATCTCTTCCTTTGAAATTCCTCTATCTATACCCGCAGCTCACAAAGCTCTGCGGGATCCATCTGATACACTGGTGTAGATATCGGTGTTGTCCTGGGGTATAAGTCAAGCAAGGAGGTAGACCCGAAAAATCATCATGGAAGACATCTGCATACTGTTCCACCACTACAGGATAGCTCGGACTCTCCACCTCAACAGCTTCGAGGGTAGGGCTAGACAGCTGATGAGTGATCGGCTGCACTCTCCTCCGGGTGAGTCCATCCTACACTGCAAAGGCTCCCTTCTTGATGTTAAAGGTAAACCTGGTCCCATCTGTGCGGTCACACTGCAATTTGCACCTAATACAGTCTATCTGAGCATGGACTGTAGATAACCAGTCCATAACCAAGATGACATCGTAAGGCCTTGATGCTGCTACTAGGAGATCCCAGCCGAATCTCTCGCCTCCTAGAGTAATATCACACTGCCGGCACCAGTGCGTAATCATCGAATCTGCTCCCGTAGAATTCTCTATCTATAAGGATCAAGAAAACAGCTCCGTCGGAATCTCCGAGCTCTGAATGAGGGTAATGGCAACAAAATAATGAATGGAATCTGTGTCTATAAGTACTGCAGCTAAGGTGTAGTAGACACAGATCGTACCTCATATCATCTCTGAAGCACCGTGATCGTAGGCCTCAGCTGCCTGGATCTAAGATCTCCCCTATCCACCTACTCCCTAAGGTCGGGGTGGACCTCTTGGTGGTGGTGGTGGTAACATCTCTAAATGTCTCCCACCGCCAGCTGCATGACCAGCTCCTCTTCCACATCTGCCTGCTCCATGTGGACTACCTCGATCGAATCTTTGTCTCTGCCTGGGCGGTCCTTCGACCATCTACTGATCATCTATACAGCGGGTCAGACAGTCACAAGACATGTGATCCTCCCGCCACATGTGAAACACTGCCCGCTCCTGGAATGTCTATCTCCGCCTCAGGTGCCCTGCACAACTGACTCTGAATCATGCGGTCGTCCACCTGTAGGTATGGTCCTCTTAGACCTCTATGACATCTGTCTATTTCCATCTGTAGAAGACTCCACTACGTGATGACTGGTTTTGGTTCTC
Source organism: Viscum album (assembly GCA_963277665.1). Lineage (NCBI taxonomy): Eukaryota > Viridiplantae > Streptophyta > Magnoliopsida > Santalales > Viscaceae > Viscum > Viscum album. The sequence goes on from CAUJRU010000069.1 coordinate 1,613,548, forward strand.
GCTGCTGGTGACTGCTCATCTAGGAAACTCTCCACAAAGAGGGCTCTCTATAACACCCCCGCCTGCATCGAGATGCTGAGTGAGATCATCGAAGCCCTGATCTCCCGCCTAAGTCCCTTCTCGAAGATCTGGGCCCTGAAGAAAGGGTCTTTCACCATATCTGTGTAGTATCATGAGAGGTCAGTGAACCTTGATGAGTACTGAGTCATAGTCATGCTTCCCTGCTGCAGATGAAGTGGCTCTTGTATGCGCTCCGCATGAAGAGTCGCTGGGACAAACTATGCCTGAAACAGTCTCGCAAAGTCTGCCCAGAGAAGCGTCACCTCATTGTGAACCTGGAGTATCAAGCTCCACCATCTGTCTGTCGCTGCCTATAGAAGGCTGGAAGAAAGTATCACCATGAGGTCTGCTGGTGTCCCTACCAGTTAGATAACTCTCACCACAGCCTCTAGCCAATCCTCATCTGCCTATGGGTCCATCTCTCCCCTGAACTTAGGTGGTCTCTGGCACTGTAACTCGTGCAACACGCTCAAGTGGTGTGCACTATCTTCTACTGGGGCTGGTGGCATCGGTGGCCAAACGGGTAATGGTACAGCTGGTGCCTCCGCTAGTACCTCTACTGAAATAGGGACCTACATCGAGGCCACGTTGCTCAGTGGGCTATCAGTGCGTACAACTCTCGAGACTCTAACTGGCTATCTCCGTGGAGGCATCCTGAAAAAAAAACAGGTGCGTTGCGGTTAAAAAGTTATACCTGGTGAGCTGACATGGGGAGCTGACTTAAAGAAAACTTTTGAAAACACGCACGCAATCAGTGTTTTCGTGCACTAAGTCAGAAATCAGAAATCAGGGTCCGGGTGTATGGATACGTTGGCCGCCGCACCAACACCGGACTCCCTAAACTGAAAACTACACTCACTACACTTAAAACTATTGCTTCACATAAAATATTAGAATTCTAAGTTCTATGGTAGAACTGACTCCTCTGATACCAATTTGTCATGACCCATCCCCTGGGGACCATGCCATAATTACCCCAAGCCAGCCTACCATAGGCCAGGGGCAGGCGACTAGCACCAAAGGCATATTCCCTAAAATTGGGAAGGCATTGCCCTTATCACCTATAAGCACATGCAACCAAGCACACAATAAGATACGAACTCAAGCAAGTTGTATAACCAAAAGAGAGTGCTGAAAGTAAAGGGGCCGGAATACAAGCCCAACAGTAAAAGTAAAAGTATAACTGAAATACAATACAACTGAAGAAAATGGAAAGTCAGTTGTTGGGTTGTCCTCTGAGGATCCTACCTAAAGGGTAGGTACAGATCACCTCCTCAGCATACCACGTCCACCCGTCACCTCTGCATACCGACACGTCGTATGGTCCACCTTCGGGTACCGTCCAGTCCTGGTACTCTCAACCTAAGTCAGCGTTTTCCATTGTCTGCATCCAACAAAACAAGGTGCGGTCATAGCCCATGCAGGGGTGAGTATAATGATATTCAGTAGGGACTTTGAGACCCTCAATGTCTCACAAAAATCCGCTAAGGATAAACCACAAAGTATGAAATCAACAGATAACCCTACTTAGGTATATGCTCGTACATATACATAAGTTATCAAGTAATCCATCTCAATCATGAGAAAAACACAGAAAAACTGACACATCTCAAACCAAGATTTTATTCTAGGGGTAGTATCAAGTGATATCCCTAGTCACATTGTTGAAACCTAGACTGATAGAGAAATCCTCCTCTATCAAGTACAGTGGGCCTGCCGCGACACCAAGGCCCTTCCCACTATCCTTGGACTACTGAGGTACTCCTCATGTCGAGTACCATGGGTCTGTCGCATCACCAAGGCACTCCCCACCGTGGGTCTGCTGTGTCACCAAGGCGCTCCCCTCGTAGTATGCTGAGATACTTCTCCTATTGAGTATCGTGGGTCTGCCGTGACACCAAGGTGCTTCCCACTTTGGGTCTTCCACGACACCAAGGCGCTCCCCACTAGGCTAGTCGAGTCACTCCGAGTCAAATCGGTCAGAATTCTTCAGGTCTCAGCCAGCTACTAGGTCTTCGCACTATGCTCGCACATCTTCAGGAGGATTCGCTCCACAGGATACTTTTTGATACTCCAACTATCACGAAGTCCCACGAATAAGTATCCAAAAGGTCTGCCATGTCAATGGGGTCTTAACGCAACAGATGGTGCGGTAATCAAACGCCTGGTCTCTGAGTTATTAGCCTTTTAGTCCTGGGGGACCGGTTGGATTTTTTCTTGATCCAACTTGACTGTTTCCCATCTCAACCAAAACACCAACCAAGTATACTCAAAGGGACTATCTCACTCCAAGATTTCATATGTTGCTGAAGGTTTGTCAAAAGGCCGTCTGGTGCCAAAGTAATGGCCAAAAGAAAGTAAAGGGTCGTAGTGGGCTCGGGTCAACCCGGCCTGACCCTTTGAATCTGGACCGACCCGCAGTGCGGCCCAGACCGTGACGGCCATGGGGGTGGCAGACCGGCCTTGAGGGTGTGAACTGGCGGGGAGGGCGTGGACTGGCTGCAAGGGTGTGAACCGGCCGTGAGGGCGCGGACCGGCCGTGAGGGCGCGGACCGGCCGTGAGGGCGCGGACCGGCCTCAAGGTCATGGACCGGCCGTAAGGTCATGGACCGGGCGCAAGGGCGCGGACCGGCCACGGGTCGGCGGTCTGGCCGCGGGTCAGCAGACCGGCCGCGGTTCGACAGTGGTTTGGTCAAGAGGGCGGAGTGGCTCGGCTCGGCGGCGCGGATCGACTCAGCGGCGGCGTGACTCGGCTCGGATGGTGGTGTGGCTCAGTGGACGACGACGCAGCTCGGACGGCGGCGCAGTTTGGCAGACGGCGGCATGGCTCTGCTCGGACGGCAGCACAGCTCGGCTCAACAGCACAGCTTGGCTAGGACGGCGGCGCAGCGAGGCCCAGGGTGGCGGCATCGTTGCCTCCGTCATCTTCGTTTATTTCCTCCATTTCGAATAATACACCAAAGAAGAACGGCGGAGGGGTCGGGCTGTGTTTTTTTGGACCGCACCCTCCGTGTTTAGAGTGGTAGAAAGTGGTTCACAAATAATGAATCATGAATGTGAAACCATAATCTTCCGTAATGTTTGTTCCCAACCCACACAAGAAAAGAAGGGAGTACATGGAAATTAATAAACATTTAGGAATAAACCCCTACCTCGTTCGCTTGATGACGTTAGAACAAGGAGGTAATACGGTCATCGATTCATCGTAGATGAAGACGTCCCACGTCGGAAGAAGTCCCGAGGAATAAGCTCGAAGTTGAGGTCGGCGTTCTTCATCAGCAAAGCGTTCTTCGTGGAAGAACGCATTCTTAGTTAGAGAGTTTTATCCCACCAAGAGCTCTCTCTCCTTTTCCAACGGATGTTCTCAAAAGAAAAACCCACCAAAATAAAAAAAGATATCCAATATAATAAAAAGTGTTTCCCCAATTTAATCATTGGCACAATTCAAATTGAATTAATTAAATTGGGTCAATTAAGTGGTACGTTGGCATAATTAAGTGTGGGAGGGTTGGAACAATTAATGTGGAGGAAGATCAAGAGGCTCCTCTACATTAATGAGGTAGTTGAATAGGTTTCCCTACATTTATGAGGGATTTGAGGTTTTTCTCCCAATTAAAGGGGGGTTTCAAGGGGTTTAATCATGGGTGATCCCCACCACCATAACCTCTCATGGGAGGTTAGGCTCGGGTGGTCCCCACCACCATAACCTCTCATGGGAGGTTAAGTTCTGGTGTTCCCCACCACCAACTTCCACAAGAAGGTTGGTTACAACCAAAATAAAATAAAACATGTGTTTATTTTATTTTATTATTTCCACAAAAAACCCATAAACTAACATTCACCCTCGAACAATTGTCGTCGAGGTGAAAGTCTCCTTAAGCGAACATTGGTGCTACGAGTTCAACGGTGCCCTCAGATTTCAATTCCGAGCACCAGTTCAAAATTTATAAAAACCCGCTCATACGTTTACTGAACGTACCTGAAGAAAAGTTCATAAATTCATTATGGACATTCTGGGCCTCAGAATCACACGCCGTCAATTTTCGTGGACTCGTAAAATTCCCATATATTTAAAAAAATTTCATGGAAATTCTGAGTCTTAACAATCATAGCAGTCAAGGTTCACTCCAAATACTATCATAGTAGACAGAGTCCCTTATTGAACTGGGTTCACTCCTCATTCCAGACATATTTATCTCATAAGATATCAATCTTTACCTAATGAATTGGAGTGAGATATATGTTCCACCCATCTGGGTTATAACTTATCCATTTTACTTTGTTATAAAATAACCACTATCCTTGGTTATAACAGAACCACCATCACATAATGAAAATCATAAATATATCTTCCATGAGATCATAAAATATTCATTATATAAGAACCCAAGAAAATAAATGGGTTTCTTAAAAATTTTATAATAACATAACCTATTCAAAATTAATAGGATTCATAATTATTTCATAATTTCATCAAAGCATAACCCATGAAAAAAGAAGCAGGTTCTAAAAAAATTAACCATGGTATATCCCATGGAAGAGAAACAAGTTTCTTAAACATATTTTAATCATAAAAATAAACCACACCAAGAAATAATAATAATGTTATCCTTGTATCATATCCCCATTAAATAATATTTAACTCCAAAGTATTTCATATTAGATATAAAATTAATTTAAAAGGTCACTTAGAACCTTTCTCGATGAAAAGAAAATTTTCACTTTGAAAAAAATATTTTTAAAACATAAAACATTTTAGAAACCCTTTTATTTTAAAAAAACCAAATAAAAATATAAATAATTATTTAAAATAATGAGTGGTAATGATGGTGGAAAGTATCATTGATTCCCTAAACTCTAAGACAAATATTCCTTTCATATTTTTGGTGAAATCCAAACAAGAATTGTTTTGAAAATGAGATGAATATTCCTTTAAAAATTGAAAAAAATTAAAAAATGGGAAAATATATTTAATAATTAATTTAGAGAGTTAAAAAATATTTTTGAAAATATTTTTAGAAAATGTGATTTTTTTAAGAAAAGATATTTGACCGAAGAGAGAAATAAAGTTTATTTTCTTTAAAAAACTTCTTTTGAAATATAGAGTACATAAAGAGAGATAAATAAAAATAAAATGTATATTATTATTAAATAAATATAGTATAATAAAATTCATGAGTTTAATAAGATATGGATCATAGAATCTCATCATCTGAAGCATAAACATAACAATCCTAAAAAAACAATGAGATTATAAAACCAAACCTTTAACATTTTGATATATTTTTGAATCATGGTCCACATTAAAAAAAATCAAATGAAACGTTTAATATAATTAAAATAATGATATTAATGATATAATATTTAAAATGGGTAGTATATACACCTCATATAAGAAGATAGGTGCATAACATAACTTATGTCCCAGAGAAGGTAAATTGAGACAAAAATCTTATACCTCTTCGGTAACTTTTGAACCATAAAACCCATGAAAGAGATCCTAAAATGGATATTTAAATCCCAATAATTTTGATTATAAGAATCATAAAATATATTCAAGGGAAATATATACACCACATAAAATATAGGTGTGAATATGGAATGTGTCTCATAGAAGTAAAAAGTGAGATGAAAATCTCGTACCTTAAGTCTCAAATTCCATCGTACACATTAGAAACTCTTTTATAATAAATATAAGTTTATTATAAATGTATTATAGAACCATAATAATATTTATAATATTTTAAATTATTTAATTATGACCTCTTATTTTCCATTTATCAATAATTTCTAGTTAAAATCATATTTTAGTTTATAATTGTCTTGTTTTTCAAGTATGTTTTGATTTTTTATTTTAGGTTACATTAATTTTATCATGATTTCATAATCTATATAATTTTAACCATTATATAAATATCATATATATTAATTATATATGTATTTAGGGTAATCAATAAAAGGTAGATATTTAAAATGAAATACATCATTCATGGAGATGGTAGGTCACATGTATGCATGAACGTTGTTTCCATTTTCTCAATGGAAGAAATGAAATAAAGGTAAATAATATATTACCATTAAATAATAATTTTGAAGTTATATATATCACATATATTCATTAAATTTATCCTAATTACCTTCCATGAAAATCCCTGGTGAAAAACGAATTATATCGCTTCGCGAGGTGGTAGTCCTCTATACACACGAATGGAGTTATTGTATCCCCCATAGAATGGAAAGTAATAAGTTATATATGTAATAATAATTACATAAGTATAATTTTTTTACAAATATCATATATATTAATTTAATATATCCTTATTACCATCTAATTAAAACAAAAATGAAAAACACATCACATCGGTTCGTGAGGTTGTAGTTTGCCAAACACATGAGTGACGTTATTGTTTTCCAATGGGTTGGTAGGTAAGAATTTATAAGTGGTATAATAATTTAAAAGTTATAATTATATCATAAATATAATATAAAAATACTAAATTAATCATTATATCCAGCTGTGATAGGTGGATATGGAAAATGAATAACAACGGTTCACATGGCGGTAGCTCACCATATACATGAGCGATGATTTTGTATCTCATTTGATGGAAGAGAAGAAGGATTTAGGTTATGAAATTCACATAATAAAATAAAATTATAATTAATATAGTGATAATATTATATAATCAAGGTTTCATACTAATTTATGGAGTTATAAATTGAAATAAAATAATACACTCAGTTAGAAATGTTACCACTTCTTCAGAAAACTTCTTGTGGTTTCCACTAAGAGGATTATTAGGGTGGATTTATGACAAAAATAAGGATTCTAGGATTATATTATAGAATTAATTGAGGTATTTGGGTATTTTTTTTCTAAAAAAGGGTATTGGGTGTGTTAAGAGAAGATTAGAGGGGTGGACTTTTATTAACGAGTCAAGTGGTACACTTATTATTTTTGAAATGAAAAAGATATACCCACGTTTTTCACATTACACATAGATAAAAAAGAGCCATTATAGATTATTAGAGGTTATAAGGTCAAAATATGTCCATAAAATGGGTTTTGGAGAATTTTTGGGTCATTTGTAACCCTCATATTTTTAGTTTAACCACTTGGTAAACTCAGTTTTACCTTAACCTTGGTAAATCATTTTTACTGGTTTTACTATTCATTGTCGTAAAAAATTATGTTGATATTATTAGATAATTATTATTATTATTATTCAGAATATTGAATCCTTTTTCCAAATTCATCTTACAAAAGTGAAAGAATTTAATTTAAAATTAAACCAGTAGATGAGATGAGAAAGCAGGTTTTTAAAATGAAATGGTTTCATAAGTAGAAAATGTTTTAATATAAAAATAAAAAACTAAATTGATTGAAATAACATAAATTGGGTTAATATATATATATATAATTTTACTAATTTTACTTTTCAAACAATAATAAAATAATTTTAGGTTTTTAAATGTATTAAAAGAAATGAAAATTCATAAAAAACCAATATTTTAACTATTCATCAAAGAATTTACCTTTTTAGAATATTATTAAAACTTTTCTATAAGATAATTTTGAAATGATAATGTAAATAATGAAGTTTACTTTTTCAAAAAAATTATAAAATTGGAAAAAAATATTTTTAAAATAAGTGTGCAAAGGGAGACAAAACTTCTTTTTAGAAAAATGAAAATTTTAAGCATAAAAATAGGTTTATTCTTATATCTTATCTAGAAAAAAGATAATATTGGTATTAAAAATTATATTAAATATATGACATATAAATTTCATTAAAATCATTCACCAAAACTGATTTGTTTAATTTATTTAGTTAAAATACATTTGTGTGTAAAAAATTAGTTTTTCAGAAAAAGATTTACTTTATTTTAAAATAGTTTTGTATTTTAATTTATAATTAATTTTTCATTGAATAATTTATTATATATAAATATTTAAACAATATATTTTCATTATTTATTTAATCTTATTTATGCCTTCAATTCTAACAGCTAGGTGATAACTATCATGTTAAATAATAATATTTTAATTATATGAAATGCTTTTTTTTCAACTCAATGGTGGGTGTAGAATAAGATAAACTTAATGTTCTATGTAATGTAAGCTAAAATATGTGTTGTGTATAACACAAGATAGAATTGGTGTTACATTTAATATAAAATATTGAAAAGAATAAATTTATTTTAAAAAATATATTCCACAAAATTTCAAGGTGTTACATTCTACCCCCCCCCCCCATAATTAATTTATTTCTTGAAATACATCACTTTAGTACCAACAAATGAGGATAATTATGCATCATTACATCCTTAGGTTCCCATTTAACTTCCTCAATATGGTGGTTTCACCATAAAATATTTTCCAGGTGAGCGGTCTTGTTTCATAGAAATTTCTCAATATGATCCAGAATCTCTACTAGTTGTTCCTATTCAGAAAGATCATTCTCTGGTGGTATGACCTCTGAGTTCAATACATCTGGAGGATTGGGAATGTACTTCCTTCGTAGAGATACATGTAACACATTGTGTACTTGATATAAGTTCAATGGAAGAACCAATCGATGGGATACCATCCTGATATAATAAATAATTTCAAAGGGCTTGATATACCTAGGGATTAGTTTTCCTTTGTATAGTAAGAAAAATTTCAATTTTTGGTAGTGATTCGATCAATTTCTACTTCATATCTTACTCTAAGAAATGAATATGAGTGTTTTTATTTCTAAAGTATTATTGGATCATAAGATCCATAAAATAATGATATTTTTTTCTTATTTATTTAGTTATTATCCAAAACATAATTGTTATTATAGGTTATCCAATAACATTCAAAGTTCATCTTAATCCATTACATGAATAGTTAACCTTAAGTATACTCTATCTCCATCCAAATTTGAAATCCAAAAATTTATAAATATGGTCACTAAATTTACAAAATAAACTTATCATTAATCCCCAAATAATATGAAGTATCTCTTAATTTCACATACCAAAAATGTGAACACATTAATCATATAATTTCCTAAAACATAGCAATATCATAAATTACCATAAAAACTTAATGAAAAATTTACTGCTTTAAAAAAATATATATTTTCTCATTCAATAAATAAAACCAAAAATTATTGAATATATTTTAGAAATATAATGATTTTGTAAACTCCATCAAAGATAACATAAACCAATTTTTCCAAAAATCATTAATCGATTCCAAGGTCATCAATACTATCCAATTTACTTTATTCATACCCATCATCTATTTATCCTAACTAAACACCATTTTCTAAAAATAATTAATATATTTAGGTTCATATTACATTAATCAAAATATCACATTTCCATTAAATAATAATTATATTCCATCAAAACCATTTTTCATATTCTTGCAACTCCTTAATGAAAAACTAGTATGGAACAATCCATCGGTGTTTCATGATTCTAATAACCAAAACACCATTGGAAAAAATTCTAAAACATTATCCATGAATCCAAATAAATAAATACTTCAATCATTCCACTTTAATGATTGACGTGTAATAGGTTCTTCCTTGGTCTCTAAGTGAATTCTTGGGTCAGGGAATTGAATTGGATAATGCCCATATTCCTAACACATAAGTGATTAGTGTATTTCATGCATACATTTTATGGTATTTTAATGAATTGATTTATGTTTTTAAATGAATATTCTTTCCAAATGTTCTAAAATTAATCTTGTTTTATGATTTTTGGAAGAAAAAAATGAAATTTTGGAAAATGAATATAAAGAGGCTAAATTTGGAGTACAAAGACACTTCGTGCGGTGAGCGAAGAAAAGTAGAATGACACTAAGTTTTTTAGGATTATCATGGAGTACTTCTAAGGGAACACTAAGAAAACAAGTTAAAATTTGATCCAGGATCAGAAAAATGAATTACACATCATAATTCATCATTACACGACATGTAGTTACATTTCAAAACATGTTGTAAACCGTGAAGCAAATTCATGAAGCCATTATATAATATGATTTGCTATTAAACAACATGTAACATTTGAATTCAAATTACCACCACTATAAAAAGTCATTAAAAGTTTACACACTGTATATTTCTGCTATATGTTGTGAGTCCTAGTTACACACTATGAAACGAGTCAACTTTCCAAATCTTCAAATGAGATCCACGTGAGATTCACTCGGATTCAAAAATCATAGAGGAAACCTTATATCAGGATTACATGATGTGTAATCACATTACATGTTAGGAAAATGGTTGGGTATAACCCATCTAAATCCTATAAATAGAGCTGTTTTCAGCTACTTTGGAGCATTCAGATCCAGAGACAAAATCTTAGATCGAGAAGCTTTATTGTGTAGGGGCCCCTCTGGGTCATCTCTATTTTCATTATGAATTTTTTTTTCTTTCCTCCATCTCTCTTATTCTCTAATCACTACTATAAGGGGTTAAACACTGTTAGGGTGATGTAAATTGAAGGGAGAATGTGTGTTGGATTTATTTCTATTCATTTATTCATGTATTTGGTTTGCATTATTTCTTCAATAAATTTACAATCCATTTATTTTTATTTTATCATGACCATTGATAATTTAATTTAAAAGGATCTTCTAAAATTTCCCAACTGACAAACCTAAAGAAGGAATGACCATTGTCAAATTTAGGGGAAATCAGGTTTAAAAATGGTATCGATACAAACCTGATTTAGCAACACCCTAAATTACTGGACCAATGTAAATAGGGTATTGTTGCATTGAGGAGGATATACCATGACCATCAGATATACATCATCTAGTCTATGACACTAATAATAAAATAATTGACCTATTTTATAAAATTCTATTACACCTGAACCCTGAAATTTTAAAACCCTAGAATTCTCTAAAAATAAATTTACAAACCAACCAATCAATCTGCTACACTTTTTTTTCATCCTTCTTTTTCTCAAAAATCAATCAAACCAAACTTTTCTAATCCATTTCTATAATATAATAAAATTAAATATTTTTTAAAACCTAATCAAACTAATTTCTATGTCCTTGTGGGTCTAACCTCGAACTACCATTTTACTATATTTTTAATTACTCAAGTAGGATAGTTTTAGTTTTTTAAAAATAAATTTTCATATAATTGTAGGAAATTAACGACGCCCCATGGGGATATCAATAAGACATTGAACTCCTCAAAAAAATTTCACACTATTAATATATTTTCCACATAGATAAAATCTTCAACTCCATTTCATATATTCTTATAGGTTCTTTTTCCCACATTCTTAATAAGAATGAAATTTAATCTCCTTTATATTATATTAATTACCATATGAACTTTAAAAAAATTAATCTTCCTCTTATTTGATGCTTTAAAAATTTCATTAAAGTTTAAATTGTTAATTATATATATTGATAGTTGATTGGGAATAATAACAATATATGTCACTCTAATCATCATCAAATTTGGATTCTCATAGTCACCAAATAGACCATCATATCCAGTGTTAACATGATTACTTCTTATTCCAAGCATTGACTAAAACCAAAAAGAATAGTGAAATAAACTATAATCATAGTGGTAAAACCACATAATCATGAAAAACACATATATGATGTAAAAATAATTAAAAAAAATTCAATCTATGAAACCTTAGCCTTAACCTAGGTCATTCAAGGTTATTATTTAAATCCTTCAAGATGATTTGAAAAGATTTTGTGAATTTCCAATGCATATCCCCTAGGAGTGTCAAACAAGGTTTGCAGTAAGGCCCATTCTCATGCACCAGATGATGATTGAGTCCAGCTTAATGCGTGCTTTTCAAATTAATTACTCCTAGGTACCTCTGTGCTAGAGATATATCCTCTTGTATTATCCTCATAGGGATGTGACTTCTTGTAAACCACTCGCTCTGTCCTTTACTAAAATTCCAAGACATTTTCTATACTTTGACCCATCATTATACATATCAATGGAAATATCCTTAGAAATATCTCAAGGGATGTCACTTAGTTTTTTTCATCCTAGTTTCAAAACATAAACTAAACCTTAATTTGATACCAACTATAAATACCCAAAATTCTCATACATAAATATTACATCTTAATCGATGAATATTCATTACATAGCATAAAAATACATGCCAGAATCATTTAGGTCTAGTGCCTTTAGAAAACATGGAAATATAAAAAACTGGTACATAAGTGTGATACATCATCTCCCAATATGTTCTTCATAAATAGAACCCTTCTTACACATATCATACATAATACCTTTCATCGTAACATTGGGAAAGGAAACATAAGAAAGGGTGATATCAAATGCTTAGTAATGGTAAACATGGTAGATATCAACATATCATGAGTATAAGGGTTTGATAACAAGATAATAACACTTAAATACCATACCCTACATATCATAGATCATCAACTTGATTCAAGGAATAAATCATGAAATTTCATAAGAAATGAATAAAAATGGAATCAAAGAACATAAACCATGATAACATAACATTTTCATAAGGTATAAATTTGTGTCATACACATAAGAATAGAAAATAATTTCCATAGTAGTTCAAGGATCATTTCTAATAATATCATGGTGGAATTGTGTTAACTCCCTCAACTATTGTAGTAGTCAAGGTTCACTCCAAATACTATCATAGTGGGTATAATCACTTACTAAATTCAGTTCACAGCCCATTCCAGTCATGTTTATCTCATTAAATTTCAATATTTACCCAATTCACTAGGGGGGTATATAGGTCCTTCCTATATTGGTTATAAAATAACAACCATCCTTGGTTATAATGTTACCACCATCCTTAGTTATAACATAAACACTGTCACATAACGAAAATCATACATATGTGTGATGTAAGATCATAAAACATTAATCATATTAGAACCTATGAAAATAATTGGGTTTCATAAAAATTTCATCATAACATAACATGTGTAAAAGAAATATGTTTCATAATCATTTCATTATTTTATCAAATCTTAACCTGTGGAAAAAGAAGTGGGTTTCATAAGAATTTTTTCATGGTATAACCATGGAAGAGTTATAGGCTTCATAAAAATCATGTCATCATAAACATAAACCATATAGAGAAATAATAAGAATACTATCATTGGATCATATCCTTAGTAAAGCATATGTAACATCAAAGGATGTTATCTTAGATGGAAAATGATTTTGAAAGATCACATGGAACATTTCTTGAGGAAAATAACATTTTTACATTGAAAGTAACTTATTAAAACATAAAACATTTTAAATATAATTTTCTTATAAAATAAACTTGAAAACATATAAATGAAGATTTAAAATAATGAGTGTTCATAGTGGAATAAAGTACCATGCATAATGTATAATTTAAAACAAATATTAAATTTACATTTTGATAAAATTCAAATGGGAATTGTTTGGAAAAATAACTGATGATTACTTTCAAAATAATTTGTAAAAAACTAAAACATGGGTAAAAATGGTGTTGATAAATCATTGAGAAAATTTTGAAAAAAATTGATAACATTTTTATAAAACATGATTTTTGTAATAAAACATATTTTTTATTAAAGAGAGAAAAAAAGTAGTATTTTGTTAAAAAAATATTAATTTTGAACTCTTGAGTACATAAATAGAGAAAAATTAAGAAAAAAAGTATTCCCATTACACAAATATAGTTGAATAAAATCAAGGAGTTTTTTGAGTGATGGATCATAATATTTCATCATCAGAAGCATAAACATAACAATCCCAATAAATAATAAAATTGTAACATCAAACCTTTACCACTTTGGTATCTTTTGGATAATATTACCCATTAAACAATAAGATCAAGTGATACTTTTAATATCATTAAAATAAGTATATCCAATATATAAAAATTCAATTGGATAGTATATAAACCTCATCGGATAAGAGAGGTGAATAACATAACTTATGTCCCAAAGAATGAAAATTGAGAAAAACAATTCTTACCAATTTGGTAGCTTTTGGTGTCTGAATGGCCTAAAGGCCTTTTTTTATTTTATTATGGAAAACACCCCTTTTAATATGGAATGTGTCTCAAAAAAGTAAAAATTGAGACAAAAATCTCTTACCTTATGTATTGAATTCCTTCATACATGTTCAAAACTCTTCTATAATAAATATAAGTTTTTTATAAATATTTTATAAAACTATAATAATATGTACCATTTCACATATGATTAACTTATTACCTTTTATTACTCATGTCTCAATAATTCCTTGTTAAAATCAAATTTCTGAGTAATGATTGCCTTGTTTTTTTACGATGTTTTGATTTGTTATTTTTCATACTCTTACTTTGATCATGGTTAAATCACATCCATAATATTAAAAATGATATAAATATAATATATATTTTGGGAATGTATTGTCTCAATAATACACTATAATTTATAAGGATTTTGATGCTAACAGATATCATTGTTTGTTTTACCAATTATTTGACTTTTAGTGTATTTTAGGGAATTAATATTCCTTATAATATTTATTCTGAAATTATTTTCAAGATTTTAATTCATAAGGAATATTTTTTAAAGTGTTTGGGATGTGTTTTTATACATTCTATAAACACTTTTCATACCCTATAATAATAATCATAGTGTAAGGAATAAACCCTACGCTTTGTATAGCCCGTATGGATCATGAACCTTACGTTTGTATTCAACCTTACGCTATATGAAGAAATTATGGTATCATGACTCTAAATTTAGAACTGTGTGTATGGATAATCAACCATACATTATTGGAAAAGTATGGTTAAATAACCTTACATTCGAAAGGAACCTTACATTATCAAGTGAAGAAATTATGGTTAAAGAACCTTACATTCGAAAGGAACCTTACATTTATCAAGTGTAGAAAGTATGGTTAAAGAACCCTACATAAGTAATGAACCTTACATTTTAGAGATAAGAATAAGGATCATAAACCTTAATTTTATGATCAAAATTACATTCAAGATATGAATGTTGCATAGTTGAACCCTACATTTGGTATTTTTTCATTTTAAGAAGGAACCCTACATTTGAATTTTCAATGCCATAGATTTAATCTGCCATATTTTGCACAATTTCTATAATGTCCTTGATGGTATTTCAAGCTATTTCAAATCTCGTTCTCAGCTAATTTAAATCTCATTATATTTGATTCAAATAACTTTATTCGATAGAGAAAATTACTCCTATTCTTAGGTGAAGTTACGACTCCCCTATTTTATATTGAATTTGAATTTCAATAGTTTATCATGAATCTTTTTTGGATATGGAAGTCTGAAGTAAGATATTTTCTTTAAATATTCTATTGGTGTATTGTTTTTTTCTACAACATGTTTTTTTCAAGAGACATATTTTCATATACAATCATACTCTGGTGAAAATATTTTTACAGTGCTAGAGAAAATGAAAAAACTCTGATAGAGGACTAAACTTTGGAGATATACATGTTCTATCACATTCTTTTATAAGCTTGCTACTACTCAGTTTTGTTGTTGTTTTTATATTGAAGATATTTTTGCAACTAGGATCGCATCAGACTTATTCTTTCTTGAAGACTATTATTTCTGAAGAAGAAGATCCATATACTATCAATTGTTGTTGTTGAAACTTTTAAGTTCAACCTATTATCAACAAATCAAACTCTTTTGATTTATTAGAGTTTCAACTACTCGTACTCAGTTATGGTAGAGTATTAACTTCTCGGTCTAAGATATAGATTTTTTTTCTCTATTAATCACTAGAAGGGTCTTTTTTTCCTTGTTGTAAAGATTTCAACTTCTTGCACTCAGTTGTGGAATTTTGGTCTTGTGAGAAGGGGACAATACTAGTGAAATTCACAAAGATCACATAAAGAGAATTTAGTGGAGTGGAATAGGGGATCTTTGTACCCCAAACCACTATAAAAATTTGTGTTCTTTATTTCTATTTATCTGCTACATATTCTTTTTATAGAAGTAAATACTTCATAACCATATAAATCCCAGTGGGTATCAAAAGTCCAAATTGTGTATAATTTTTGGAAAGAAACAATTCATGCCCCCTCCCTCTTATGTTACTTTGTATATTCCAACCTAACAATTAGTATCAGATGTGAGATTTTGGATAAAGCTATAGAAAGATAAAAGTATAAGGTCTATAAAAAATGGAAATGGTTGATCCAAGAGAAGGAGTGTTTATAGTACGTGCTCTATACTTTAATGGTGATAATTATGGATGTTGGATCAAGGATGATCATATATCTAAAGAATATTGGATTCAGTGTCTACTCAAAAAATATTACTCCTTATAATATTCCTAATAAACCAGATACTTGGGATGCATCAACAGAAGTCGAATATGATATGAATTAAAAATAAATGAATTCTATTATTTGTGGTTTTAGACCAGATGAATTTAATCGAGTATCACAATGTCCTACTACCTATGATATGTGTGAAACCATTGTAGTTGCTTATGAAGAAACATAAAATGTTATATAGATTTGGTTTTCTACTGAAAAATTGAAATTTGACACCTTTAGAATGTTCGATGGAGAAAACATCATACATATGAATGGAAGGCTTACAGAAATTGTCAACAATATTACAGTATTAGGAGAAATCATCAAAAAATCTGATCAAGCTTTGAAAGTACTCAGAATACAACCTTTCAAATGGAATTTCATATCTGCTACTATTCTCCAATATCACTGGTCAAGGATTTGACAATGAATGAGATAATTAGGACACAGATGATGTATAAAGAATAAATTAAAGATGAAGTTGAAAATCATAAAATTATAGTGAATAAGACAAATACTTCTCTAAATGTGACATCTTAGAAGCATAACAAAAGAACTAAGAAATAAATCAAAAATGAGTAAAATTCATATTCCTCTGATTTTGAAATGGAATTGGCTCACCATAGCTAAAAAAATCAAAAAAATTCTACAAGAAGAAAATAGGTTTCAAAAAATCTTTTAAGATATATGAGAAAGAACCAAGATAAATTATATTATATGAATGTATAAAATTAGGTCATATCAGACCAAATTTTCCTCAGCTAAAAGATGAAAATAAAATACCAGAAAATAAATATCAAAAGAATAATAATTTTGAGACTAAATAAAAAAATAGAAATGAAATATACATAGAGTGTATCTAAAGACTCCATCAGCTCTTAAAATCATAATTCAGAAAAAGAGAAATCAAATCTAAAATCTAACATGTTCTTTATGATTAAGGAAGAGGAATAAAAGGTAAAAATTTATTACTCTTCTAATTCAGATTCTATTAATTACTCAAATAAAAAATTAGCTTCCAATTGTGAAATACTCACAGAAAAATATGATTCTTTTATAAAGAATCAAAAGTCATTGAAAAACATTAATAATGTTGTTTTATAAGAAATAGATACTCTACTAAAAAAATATAAATAATTAGTTGACAAATTCAACACATCTACAACAAACTGCAATCATCATGAAAAAATAATTGAAGAATTAAAGGATGAAGTTGAATCTTATAAGAGTCTTGTAATTACTTTTACAAAATGATAAAACATGATAAATAATATTCTTAGAAATAATGTCATTAAATGTGAAAGATTTGGAATAGTAAGTAAGGATAATAAATATAAAATGTATAAAATTGTTTTTCCCCAATTCAGAAAATTTTATTTATTATTAATATGAAATAAAAGGGTATATCACTAATAACTTTTATTTAAGAAATACTCAAATTAGTGGTATTAAAATATCTTTTATTTACAAAAGTTTGTTTGAATCAAATGATATAAATTGTGGAAACATAAAGCAAATATGGATTCCCATATCACAGCTAGCTAACACTGCTGGACCCAAGAATGTGTGGATACCAAAACAAACATTTTTTTAATTTCTTTTTCAAGTAACAAGCCACAAGAACAACAATGCTATATAGTATATGGATAGTGGATGCTTGAGACATATGAGTGGATATCTATCAAAAATTCATAAACTGACTCAAATGTATGTAGGTATTGTCACTTTTGGTGACTATACCAAAAGAAAAATAGTTAGATTTCAAACTATTGGAGATCTAAATACCATCTCAATGAGCAAAGTATTGTATGTACAAACGATAAATCACAATTTGATAAGTATTTATCATCTTTTTTATGATGGATTTATGTTGATTTCTCTAAGAAATACTACTAAATTTTCAAAGATAAATTTCTTAAATTTAGAACACCTAGAACTAACAATGTTTATACTCTGGACTTCAAATCCTTATTGTGAATTGTTTAACTACTAAAAAAATAATTCATGGATCTGGAATAGGATACTTATTAATTTTAATATCTACATTTTACATAAGATTTCTAATAAATAGTTAGTTTAATATCTTCCTAGTCTTAAGTTTGATGATGATAGATTCTATGATGCATGCTAAATTAGAAAACAACACAAATATTCTTTCAAATTGATTCATAAAATTTATACATATAAACCTTTAGAATTTATCCATATGGATATCTTTGGTCCATCCAGAGTAAAAATTTTGGCTAGTAAATTTTATTTTTATGTTTTATTTGATGATTATTCTAGATTTACCTGGGTTTATTTTCTAAAATTCAAAAGTGATGTTTTCACTATTTTTGAATGTTTTTATAAAATTATTCAAATGGAAATTTTTTTAAAAATAATTTTATTAAGAAGTGATCATGGTGGAGAATTTAATAATTATGAATTTAATTCTTTTTTTCCCAAATTTGGGTATTAAACATACCTTCTCTTCACTAATAACACCTCAACAAAATGGGATTGTTGAAAGGAGAAATCAAACTATTCAAGAAATGGAAAGTACTATGCTAAATGAATATAATATTTCTACCTATTTTTGAGAAGAATATATAAGCATAGCCTGCTATATCATGAATAGAGTTTTAATTCACCATATTTCCAAAAAGACGCCCTATGATATTTGGAATAACAGAAATCCAAAAGTAAAATACTTCAAAGTTTTTTGATGAAATGTGTATATCTTGAACACTAAGGATAATATTGGTAAGTTTGATCCAAAATATGATAAAGGAATATTTTTAGGATATTCTACTAGATGTAATACCTATAGATTGTTTAATAAAAAATCAACGATTGTTGAAGAATCAGTTCATGTGAATTTTGATGAAACTGATCATTTCATTAAAGAAAAATATCAAAATGATGAAGTCATTGATTCGCATGACAACATGAGACTTGAAACCCTTAAAGATGATTTTAAAAATAATATTAATAAAATTCAGTCTAGTTCATAAGAACATTATACTGAAGAACTAGAAAGTGTCAAGCCTAGACAGTCTATAACCCTAAATAACCTTCCTTTAGAAACTTTATAGGAGACAAAGACATAGGTATTAGAACTAGAATAAATATAAGGAACCTAGTTGAATTCTCAGCCTTTCTATCCTTGTTAGAACCTAAGACTATATAGGAATCCTTAGATGATGAGAGTTGGATTTTATCTATGAAAGAAGAGCTAAATCAATTTAAGAGGAATTAATTTTGGAAACTAACATAGAAACAAACCAATTATCCAGTTATTGGAACCATGTGAGTTTTTAGGAAAAAAACATAATGATCAAGAGATCATTTCTAGAAATAAATCTTGATTAGTAGCTAAAGGTTATAATCATGAAAAAGGTGTAGATTATTATGAAACCTTTTCTCCTGTATCTATATTAGAATTAATAAGAATATTTTTAGCATATGCATCTCATATTAATTTTAAATTATATCAAATGGATGTTAAATCTTCCTTTTTAAATGGTTATTTAATGGAGGGAGTTTATATTGGGAAACCCACTAGTATTTAAAATACCCTTAAACCAAATTATATTTTCAAAATATTCAATCTCTTTATGGACTTAAACAAGAACCTAGAGCTTGGTATAAAATATTAAGTTCTTTTATTTTGAAAATTTGATTTACTGTAGGTTTGGAAGATCTAATAATTTTTAATAAAATCATTTGATCTAATATTTTATTATTTCAAATTTATGTTTATGATGTTATTTTTTGTTCAACTAATACAAATCTTTGTAATGATTTTTCAAAATTAATAAAAATTGAATTTGAAATGAGTATAATGGTAGAAATGAATTTCTTTTTAGGATTTTAGATTTATCAAAAAGATTATGTAAATGTTTTAAATCAAAGTATGTATATTGTTGATTTATTAAAAAAATTGACTTGAAAACAACAATACATATACAACTCCTATGTGTACCAATATAAAACTTGGTTTGGATGAAACTGGGAAACCAGTGGAAAACAAGTTATATTAAGATATGATTGGTAGTTTGTTATATCTTACTGTTAGCATACCAGACATTTCTTTTTGTGTGCTTATGTGATAGATTTCAATCACATCTAAAATAAACCCATCTTACTACTGTTAAAATAATATTTAGATATTTAAAAGGAACTATTTTTCAATCTCTTCATTACACTAAAACTTCATATTTAAATTTAATATCATATTCAGATGCTTATTTTGGAGGTTGTAGGGTAGATAGAAAAAGTAAATTAGTGACCTTTCACTTATCAGGGAAATCTTTAGAATCTTGGTCAAGTAAGAAACAACACTCAGTTTTCCTATCAATGGTCAAGGTGGAATATATATTTTCTGGTAGTTTCTGTGAAAAATTATTGTGGATGAAAAACACTCTACTAGACTTTGGATTAAATTTTAATAGTATACCTATTTTATGTGATAATACCAGTGCTATAAATATTTCAAAAAAACCTATAAGCCATTCCAGGACTAAGAACATTGATATAAAGCATAAATTTCTAAGAGATCATGTTCTTAAAAATGATGTATCCTTAGAATTTGTTAATAATGAATATCAATTAGATGATATTTTCACTAAACAACTTCCCACTACTAGTTTTTATTTTATTAAGGGGAGTTAGGTTTATTTAATTTTGATTATTTTTTTGTTATTTCAATTTAATTTTTATATTATTATTATTGTTATATCAAATTGGTTTTTATTTTTATATTTCATTTTTGATATCAAAATTATTATTTTAATTGTTTTCTTAAATATATATTTTCTCATTTTTAGAATTGCGTATTTAAAAAAAATAATGATTATCCTACGTAACTGGTATTGAAAACAAGGTCATGTCATTACCTATCAGAAACCCTAAAACTTACCTTAACTTTTTCAAACATTTTCACCTACCAAAACCTTCATCTTCCTCCTAAACCCTAGAATCTGAAAACCTCCGTACCTAAGATTCTCCAAAATGGTAAATAACAAGAAAACCGATAAAGGAGAACCCAGTGATCTAAAGATTCAACGTGTTCCATTAAGAATAATTCTTCAAGGTAAGGTCATATATTTTGAATGTATTTACCATATGAACCTTCATCTTAAGAAATCACTAGCGTTTCAAGGTTTGGATTTTTTATTCAATGCGTAAAATACTGATTTTTTTATGAGGTAGAACTAAAAAATTTCTACAGTAGTGTTCAGTTTAGATTTTGTGGAACAAAATATATTATATCTATGAGAATAGAAAACAATGAGTTTTCAATTTCTTCAGTTGAAATAGCTTATATTCTAAAATTCCCTCATGAAGTTCTATTTCATTTTGACCTTCAATCTATTAGAAATAATGATCATAATATGCAGATATTTTTTTGATCGATAAATATAAAAAAAATATTTGTTAAGGATCTTAATGAAGATCAGAAAGTATTGGTTCTTTTTATTCAAACTACAATTTCCTTAAGAGTATCTAAAATGGAGAAATTTTCATATCCAGATATGTACATCATTATTTTTTTATTAGTTACATAAAGCTAAATTTTCCTAGATACATGTTGAGATATATAAATTATTGTTTCCAAGAAGAAGCTTGAATGTCTTTTTATACTTATAGAATAATACTTTAACTAATTTTGTTCAAGAAGAATTTGATTCATCTTTTTGATGCAAGAGTAAATGTCATCACAGTAATTTCCTAATTGTAGGTACTCTAAAAAAAATTCTTTTATTAGAGTGTTGTTAAAGGAAAGCTTATGCCAGTTGGTGCAAATGACCAATAGAAGTATGGAACTATTTCTTAGGGGGGAGCAATGTGTTGTAAGAAATGAAGGAATTGGTGAATCTAGGACTGAAGCTGTATCTATGTATTCTAAGAAAAAATTGATATTTTATGGTGAAACAAACCAAGAAGAATGAGAAAAAGAAGAATTTTCATAGGATCTTGTTATGAAACCAAGAAACAGAGATGAAACACCACCTAAAGAGCCGGTGTTAGGATAGGAAGAAGCTACCTGTTTGGTTCATTTGAAAGAACCAGTATATGAAGATGATCAAAAAGTTGAAATTCAGGTTTGAGAACTTCTGGATGTTCCTCAACCAGTTGATTAGGTTTCAGAATAAGATATTCGATAAGAATTAGTATATAAATAGGCTGACCAATAAGAACAAAAAATAAAAATATCAACAACTAAGGCCACATATTTTGTTAGGAATTAGGATATATCTTCCATAGATCATTATTTGGAGAGACCTGAATCTATCTCTGGAGAAAAGACATAAGTTCTTGATAATATTTCTAATTCTAGTGAAATGTATGTTGAGAATTCTTATGTTAATCCCTTAGCCATTATGGCTGTTAATCTATCCATGAATCTAGATAAAGAAACCTCTCATTCATTAACTAATCAAATTTAGGATCTTGTGATTAAGTTTAATAAGGTTTAGGAGGATAATTCTATTATTAAAAAGGTTCTAGAGGCCTCAAGAAGATCATTTAATGATTTGTTGAATTACTCAGCCCTAATAATAGAGTTTGAGTCTGTTCAGACTTAGATTCAAGAAATTAAAGAACATTCAGTGTCAAGGAAATATTTTAATGATTTTAAAAAGTAAATTTTTGATGAGATTAGAAATATCAAGTCTAAATTTTTTTCCAAATTAGATTTTTCATACCTGAAATGGTATTTGGGAAGCCAGTTTGAGTCAATCAATGGAAGTTTTAGTCAGGACGATGCTTCTAACTTTTCCCCTTCAACCTCAATAACTCTAATAAGAATATTTCAAGAAATTACATTTTTCATGGTTAATATGAATGAAAGGTTTCAAAAACATTAATGAAATAGTTTTCCTTTGTTAGCCTTGTTGCGAAAACAAAGATTTATTGTTGAGAAACTAACCTCAAGTGAACCCAGTATCAGGCTTCTTCTCAATAGGTTAAGTGATCAGTTAGTTCATTTTATGCAGAAAGAGGAGAGTCTTCATAAATTTTTGAAAGTCAATTTAGTTTAAAATCTACATGTGAGTCATTATTACATAATTTTGATAAGGAAGTTGGTAAATAATATTAGAGAAAAGTTTCAGGTATAGATAGAAGAAATAAAATAGTTTTTTCAAGCTATTAAGGCCCCTACAGAACTAGTACCAAAAAAACCCTGATCAAACTATTTTACCTCCTACCAGACTAGATGTCTAACCTTTTCCTTATCCCAACTATCAACTATATTTGTACAGTTTTTATTAATGAAATTTCTTTATTCTTATTTTCCATTATTTATTTGATAATTTTTAATGTTTATTTCCATTGCTAGAATCCCTGTCTTGTTTATCCAAATAATACATTACAACATTAATTTACTGTTTTGTGCAAAATTGAAAAGTGTTTTAATCTTTTTTTTCTACATTTTAATTTTGATATCAAAAAAAGGTAGAAAATTGGATGAACAAAACATTTCATTTTATAGAAATAATACTGTAAAATATAATTTTTTAAATATTCTCTTTAAATAAATTTTTAATATTTAATTAAAATATGTTTACAAAATTCTTTATTGTGTTAATAATTTTATTGGTTTTGTGATCATAAAAAGGGGGAGATTGTTGGGAATTTATTGTCTCAAAAATACTGTATAATTTATTATGATTTTGATGCTCACAAATACCCTTTTTTGTTTTACTAATGAATTTACGTTAATTTTAGTTTAAGGAATTAATATTAATTTTAATATTTCTTCTAAAATTATTTCCAAGATTTTAATTCATAAGGAATATTTTTTAAAGTGTTTGAGACATGTTTTTATACATTCTGGAAATATTTTCCATACCCTACATGAAAAAGCGTAAAGTAAGGAATAAACCCTATTCTTTTTACAACATGTATGGATCATGAACCTTATGTTTGTATTCAACCCTACACTAGATAGAGAAATTATGGTATCTAAACCCAATGTTCATAATATTACATGTGGATAATCAACCTTACATTATCATAAAAGTATGGTTAAAAAACCTTACCTTCAAAATGAACCTTACGTTTGTCAAGAGAATAAATTATGTTTAAATAACCCTATGTAAGTAATGACCCATAAATTTTAAAGAGAAACGTATGGGTTATCAACCTTGATTTTATGATCAAACTTATTTTTGAGAGATGAGCTTTGCGTAGTTGAACCCTATGTTTGACTTTTCAATGTTGAAGATTTAATCTACGATATTTTGTATGATTTATATAACAGTCTTAATAGTATTTTAGGATATTTCAAATCTCATTCTCGACCGATTTAAATCTTGTTATATTTGATTAAAAGAACCATATTCAATGGATAAAATTACACTTATTCTTAAGTGAAGTTATAACTCCCCTATTTTATTTTAAATTTTAATTTCTACAGTTTATTAGGCATTATTTTTGGATCTAGAAGTCTGAGGCCATATATTTTCTTTATATATTTTATCATATAATCATTTTTTTATAAAAAAATATTTTTTTAATGGACATATTTTCATATATAATCATACTCTGATGAAAATATTTTTATAGTGCTACAAAAAATGAATAAATCTTATATAGGAATATACTTTATATGTATACATGTTCTATCTCAGTCTTCTGTAAGCTTGTTGTTGCTCTGTTTTGTTGTCATTTTTATATTTAATATCTTTGTGTAATATGGATCACTTCAGACTCATTCTCTCTTGTGGACTATTATTTCTAAACAAAAAGATCCATATACTATCAATCGATGTTGCTGCAATTGATAACTTCAACCTGTTATCCAAAAATCAAACTCTTTTGATTTATTAGAGTTTTGACTGCTCGTACTCAATTGTTGTGGAGTATTAGCTTCTTGTTCTAAGGTGTGGATTTTAGGTTCCCTATTAAATAACCAAAAGGATCTGTTTTTTTAGCCTTGTTGTAAAGGTGTCAACTGCCTTCACTCAGTTGTGGAATTTCGGACTTGTTATAAGAAGACCATACTAGTGAAATTCACCAAACTCACAGAGAGACTATTTTGTGGAGTGGACTAGGGGATATTTTTTCCCACAACACTATAAAAACTATGTTCTTTATTTCTATTTATTCGATGCATATTATTTTTACATAATTAAACATTACATATACGTATAAATCACAGTGGGTGTCAAAAGCCATAATTACAGAAGATTTTTGAAAAGACACAATTCACCATCCTCTTGTGTTACTTTTTATATTTTAAACTAAAAATATATTCCATATATAATTATTTATATTAATCCATAAAATTTAGAGATAGAAAATTAAATACACCATTTATGAAGACGGTAGGTCGTACATACACGTGAACACTATTTCCATTTTCTTGATAGATGAAATGAAAGATAGATAAATAATGTATTATAATTCCATAATCATTTTTATTTTATATATATCACCTATATTTATTAAATTTACCCTAATTACCTTTCATACAAAGCGTTAGTGAAAAATAAAACACATAACTTCATGAGGTGGTAGTTTGACGTACGCACGAACGATGATATCATATCCCCCACGGAATAGAAATTAAGAAGTTATATGTTTTATAATAATTAAATAAGTATAATTATATTAAAAATATCATATATATTCATTTAATATATCCTTATTACCATCCAAGTAAAATATAAATGAAAAACATGTCACATTTGTTCATGAGGTGGTAGTCCACCATACACATGAGCGACGTTATTGTTTTCCAAAATATTAGAAAGTAAGAAGGTAGATATGGTATTATAATTAAAAATGTATAATAATATAATATATATATATATATAATATATAAAAATTAAATCCATTATTATATCCTTCCTTGAGAGGTGGTGATGGAAAACAAATAACATCGTGGTTCGTGAGATGGTAGTCCTTCATACACATGAGAAATGATTTCATATCCCATTTTATATAAGAGGAGATGGTTTTATGTTAGGAAATTAAAATAATAACATATAAGTATATTTAATATATTTTGTAAATTATATTACCTTTATTTATTAATAATTTAAGGATTTGTAGGAAGAACTAAAATAAAATTCTTGTTTAGGGACATTACCTCTTCTTCGGAAAAATTCTTTTGGTTTGCACCAAAAGAATTATTTGGATGGATTTATAAAAAAACTAAGGCTTCTAAGATGATATTATGGAAGTAATTATGGTATTTGGGTATGTATTTGATTAAACTAATGTTTTTTTAAATGTGAAGAGAAAATGAGAGGGGTATCCTTTTGTAAGTGATGTGAGTGGCATACTTTTAATTTTTAAAAACAAAATTGTGTACCCATGTTTTTTACATGACACAAGACTCCAAAATGGTTAATTATAAAACCTTAGAGGTTATAATGTGTGAATATGTCCATAAATTTGTATTTTTATACTTTTTTCATTTTTAATCATTATGTTTTTAGTTTAACACCTCAGTAAAACCATTTTTACCTTAACTACGGAAATAATTTTTATTTTTTTACTATTAATTATAGTAAAAATTTAATTTTACCTTATTATATAATATAAATTATTTGGATTAAAAATAATTAATTCATTTCTATAAATCTAACTAACATAAGTGGTGTAATTTAATTTAAAATTAAACTCACATATGTGACGAGAAAGCGGATTTTCAAAGGGAAATTTTTTCATAAGTAGGGAAAGTTTTAATATCATAATTCAATAAAAAATTAATTACAATGACATAAATTTAATTTATATATATTTAATTTAAATAATTTTACTTTTAAAACCATATTAAAATAATTTTAATGTTTTTAAATTCTTTAAAACAAATTACAATTCTTCATAAAAACCTACATTTTTTACTAATCATCGAAAAATTTATGTTTTCAAAAATTATAAAAAGTAACTCAAATATAATTTTGACATGAGGATTTAAAAAATGAATTTTATTTTTTAAATAAATTTTCTAAATTTGGAAAAAAAATTAAATAATTGTGCAAAATGCAACAAACCCTTTTTTTAGAAAAATACAGTTTTTAAGAATAAAATTAGAATTATTCTTATCTATTATCTAGAAAACACATAATATAAATGTTAAAAATTTTATTTAATATATAACATATAAATTTAATTAAAATCATTTAAAAAATTATTTTTTAATTTATTGAGGTATAACATGTTTTTGTGCATAAAAATAGTTTTTCAGAAGAAGATTTCCTTTATTTTCGAATAGTTTTTATTTTTATTTGTAATTAATTGGTAACCAAATAATTTTTTTATATACATATTTAAACTATATATTTTCATAATTTATTTAATATTATTCATACCTTCCATTCCATTGGCTAGGTGATAACTATCATATAAAATAATAATATTTTTATAGTATGTCACGTTTCGTTTACACTCAATGTTGTGTGTAACATAATATGAACTCATTATAATGTGTATCACAAGATAAGATAAGTTTTTTGTGTGAAATAAGATTAAATTAGTGTTTTTTGTAATAAAAATATTAAATTAATTTGAAAAAATATATATTTCATAAAATCTTAGGGTGTTACATCATGTGATATAGACCATAGAGGAAAGAAGATTAAACTTACTACATGTTAAGAATGTTTGATGATGCACTCATGAAAATGTCTCAAAGGAGTAGAAATGTTTTTTATGGGTGTAAAATAAATCCATGAAGTAAGCAATTGTTGATGAAAATGAAGAGTTTATTTGAGGAAAATAATTCAAATACTAACATACCATATATTATTAGATGTCTTATATGTGGTGAACATTGGAATTATCTGAGTCAATGGCCTAATCCAAGATCTATATCCAAGAAAAATAAAGGTTTTATTCTATTTCAATCATTAACATAGATCATGATGGATAATTCACACTTATTTTCCACTTCAAATTTGTGGATATCATGTTAAAGTATGTAATAATGTTCCCCAAGAAAATATAATTATTCTCCATTTAAAAATTTTGATGTTATTTTGAGTATTGATTGAATCTCTCTACATAGGTCCCTAAAAATTTCTTGAATAAGTAAATCACATTTGATATACCGAATCAAAATTTTATCATATTTTGGTTTGAGGATGAATATGGACTTCCTATGGATGTAACTTCTGTTTTATGTGTTTTTATACATATTCATGTGGGATATTTATCTCAATTTGTTAGGGAGAAACTCAACATTGAATATGTGCTTATTTTTTAGGGTTATGATGATTTATTTTGTGAATACTTTCCCATTTTCTCCCTTGAAATTTTAATTTGATTTTTCTATATAACTCATACCTCATGCTAAACCTATTTCAGAGACTCCATATAGAATGTACCTAATTTAGTTGTAGGAATTAAATATAAAACACTAAGAGAACCTTGAAAATTTTTCATATTCCCTATTTCACCACCATGGGGTACACCTATTATTTTTTAAAAAAAGAAATATTATTCAATGCATCTTTGAAATGATTTTCAAGAAATTAACAATACCATAATCAAGAATAAGTATACTTTACCACATATTGATGACTTGTTTGATCAACTACATAGAGATTAATAATTTTTAATGATTGAACTTCATTATGAATATAAAATATTGAGGATAGAAAATGAGGATATACCAAATATATAATTATATATGAGGTATGGTGATTATTAATTTATAGTGATCACATTTGTACGAACTAAGTCCCCCACTATCTTCAAGGATTTGGTGAATTGAATTTTCTGAGATTACTGTGACCAGTTTATGGTAATTTTTATAGATGATATTATTATATATACTAAGATAAATGAATATAATGTAAGATAATGAAGATAATATTAATATTGTGTTTAATATCCTAAGGAAAGATAATTTATATACCAAATTAATCAAGTGTGAATTTAGGTTACAAAAAGTTTCATTATCAGGTCATATAATCTCTAGTGAGGGTATATCAATAGATCCTTAAAATATGGAAGTTATTTATAAATATCCCAAACCAACTTTGATAACTGAGATCCATACTTTTTTTGGGTTGTTTGGATAATACTGGTGATTTTTTTTTGGGATTTCTCATAACCATCTAATCAAATATCCAAGATTACACATAAAATATACAAGTTATTTTTAATATATGAATGTGAGAAAAATTTAAAGGATTTGAAAATATGGTTAGTAAATTCACCTGTGATTAAACTAACCTATAGTATAAATGGGTTTTTGATCTATTATAATGCATTAAATAAGGTACTAGTATTATCCATCATGAAAAATAATGTGGTGATTGATTATGCCTTGTTCCAATTGAAAATTCATTTGAAAATTTAATCGATGGATGATTTGGAGTTATCAATAGTAATTTTTGATTTGAAAATGTGGATTCATTACCTTTATGATGAAAGATTTTTAACAAATATAATGATCATAAATTCATGAAATATATATATCTATAGAAAGAGTTGAATATACACTAAATAGTGGAAATAATTGATTAAATATTATGACTACTCAATACACTACCACCCTGGGATGGTGAACAATGTGGTTGATGCCCTAAGTCAGAAAGAACATGCTACTTTTTCCATGATAAGGATTTAAATAGATCCAATATTTATGGATTTATAGATTATAGATCATGAAATCATGATGAAATGTAAAATATCAAATATTTCTTAAATGAATGTTCAATAATACATCCATGGATTTTGAACTACAGAAGAAGGTGAGAAATTTTTTTGTGTTCAACCATTATTGTGATAAAATGTTAAGGTACATGAACCATGAATTTATCCGATAAATTCCATACATGAAGAGGGAGATATTTAATGAAGCTCATAGTTCATCATTCTCTATTCAACTTGGAAGTATGAAAATATATAGATAAAGGAAAGAGTATTTCTAGTGGGGTAACTATTGGACCCATAAGGGACTTTAGTGAGAGATACCCTGAGAGGGAGTGAATCAGGTTCTGAAACTTGTTCACATTTACCCGCGTACCAGTGAGACTCAAACTGTCATAACTGATCTTGAACTCACTTATTAGTAGGGTCACTCTTGTGTTCCTCTATTAAGTGATGATCTGATAAATTGGTGATATTATCTTGGCCTTGTTAAGATAATAGCGATGATCACTCAATCCACATGTACAAATTTTCCTCTTGTGGAATGTAGGTAAATAAAGAACACAGGAGACAATAATTTTACTTGGTTCACCCACACTGGGCTACATCTAAGGAGCATGTATTGAAATTGTGTCAATGTTCCAAAATACACTAATCATCAATAGCCTTGTGGATAAAATGTTTTGGATGCAACCACTCTGCACCAATATCACTTCCTTTACTATATTTATGGTTTGTATCAATATCACCCAAGGGTCACTCCCTTTGTCCCCTCCTTTTTCTCATTGCTTCAGGATGGAATAATTTTTTTCTCGCAGGACAATACATGTCTTCACTATCTAATAGTTGATGCACTGATTAGTGTACATTAATATTTACTCTTCTCTTTCACTAACTAGTTCTGAATATCACCATTACAAAAACATCACAATCCCTATTGAACTAGTCCTTAATGAATATCAACTTCCTTTGGAAAATTATTCATGAAGGTCCAATAAATTTCTATGTCCTGAAACTTAACACTTTCGTTGAAAATTCTCACCAATTTTTTGAAACATTCCTCCTGTTCATGAAACATCATACTTTCACAAAACTCACAGTCTTTTAATAAACTCACAACATTTCGTGAAGCTTTATAAAACTTCAAAAAACCCCTTGGTCAGATTGACACAACTCCTTTCCTCATGGAACATATTTTCATATGAATCATGTGTACAAGAAAATCATTCATGATAATCTTTCATGAATTTAGAGCCTTTGGATCTTTAATATGTATGGATACTTCAAATGAGAGGGGTATTAACCTAATTATAGATTTTTACTACCCTTTATGAAATTTTCAATCTCTCCACAACCTTTTCATGAAATTATTCATTCATATTCATGAAATAACATTTCTTCACAAAACATCATGGAAATATTCTATCTATGAAACTTTTCATAATCATGCAAGTTAACTTCTTATCCTTTGCATCTCATCCGACTTTCTCAAAAAAAATATTTTGAAAATATCCAATCTTTCATGATATCAAATTTTTGAAAATTCAATTCCTTTTCCATATTTTCATGAGGCAGTTCGAGAAATACATCTTTCATGAAAATTGTCCCTTCCTCTAAATTTTAGACCCCAAATTTTTTAAAAACACTATAAAATAATTCTAACTTGTACACAAAATTCTGTATACCACTTTTAGAGCTTCCGTACCTATATCTTTAAGATTTTTCAACATACCTAGTCAAAAATAACACTAGAACATCCATAAATGACTATTTCATGATGCAACCCTATCCGGATGCTTCTCTTTCTTAGATATCTTTAAATCATCTCTCAGTATTATCATGATCAGCATTACAGGCTCGCACATTACTTTATTCACCCTAACACTTTTCCTATATCGTTAATGTTACCATCTCCTATAGTTGTTGACATGGTGAATAGAAATTCAATGTATTTTACCACACTATATCAATATTAACACCACATACAACACAAAAAATAACCATGGTTGATAGTGATAGGGTTGAAAATGAATCCAACATACAACACATGGAAACACCAATTATCATTGGTGTCCAAAAATAACATTAAAATGTATATTGCAGAGTATGTATCCTTATGCCTAGTATTTCAACATGTTAAGGCTAAGACATAAAAGTCAAAGTGAGTGTTACAAACATTACCCATTCTAAAATGTAAATGTGAAAACATTACCATGGATTTCATAATTTAACTCTAAATAACCTATAAAGTGAACATTATTATTTTTATTTTAGTCGACTACCTTATGATATCAGTACATTTCATTTCCATCAGAGTAGATTTATCTCTTTATAATATTTACAAGATATAAATTAATTAATTCATAAGGTTGTATAGAGTACCACATTATATTTTATCTGGTTGAGATATGAGGATTACATTGATGTTCTATTAATGTATTCAATAAGAACGAAATATAGAGTAAAACTTTAGAATTTCATATCATTCTCAGATAGATGAATAGACTGGTAGAATTATCAAAAATCATAAGGATATTTTTGATATCATGTTCTATTGATTCCAAATATGGTTGTGATTAAAACCTTAAATTTTGTAGAATTGTCATAAATTAATATATTTTACTTAAGAATTAAATGGTTCTTATGAATCCCTTTATGGTATGATGTGTAGAACTCTAACATTCTAGGATAAAGTTATAGAATAAAATATATAGAGACTTGATTTAGTAAAAGAGATATAATATAGGGTTAGATACATTCAATAAAACATCACGGAAGCTCATATTTGAAAAAGAGTTATGCTAAAAATAGTCAGTGAGAAATAGAATAAAATTTCATGAGAAGGTATTCTAGTGATTTTTCTCATATAATAAAGTTTTTATATTTGAAAATAAGTAAATTTTTAGCTCTATATGTATCGGTCACTTTGAGATTCTCGATTTCCTTGGGATGGTTGATTAATTATTAGTACTTCAACCAAACCTAACTCAAGTTAATGATGTGTTCCATGTGTCTCTTTTGAGGATATACATAATTGATAATTTAAATGTAATAAAATATGAATACATATATTTGTAACATGATGTTTCCTATGATGATCATCCAGTTTTAATCTTGTATTATAGATATAACATGCTACAGAACCAAACTACTCACTGGGATAATGTTCTTTGAAGAAATAATATTTTCAAATAAGATACAGGGGAATATGTGGATATGATGAATTATATATATCCAAATCTATTCATATCAGGGTGATATAATTTTTAGGGTGAAATTCATTTTAAGGGGGCTATAATGTAACACCTAGAGATTTTGTATATAAAATTGAAGTATTCGACAGTTTTTTTACACACAACCCTCGGTATAAATAAACCATGATATAGTATACTATTATAGGCTAATTTTTTTAATGGTAATAATTTATATTATTAACCAAATTATGAAAAATATGTAAAAAGGTTGATTTATAATAAATAATTACTCAAACTTTAGGAAGTTCATTTTATGATTTTAAAAAATGTTCCCTTTAAAAATATTTATTATTTCACATTATTTGGAGAGATTATAATTGATTTATAACATTTTAAGAAATTATATTTGTAGAAAGAAATATAATTTTTTAAATCATCATGTCATTATGATTTTAGGGTTAATTTTTGGTATTTTTCTATAAGGACTTATTTTTAGGCGACTAGTTAAAAATATCAATTTTTGTAAAGATGTCATTTTATTTCATAGAAAAAAGTAATGTAAAAATTTAATTATGTTTTTAATTTGGAAATAAATTAGAATAATTATCATTTAATTAGATTTATTATAATTAATTACATATGAATCAATATTATACATGATTTTGTAATAAGTTCATTTTTGGGTTTGAAAATGAAATTTTCTAAAAACAAATTATAATTGTGTTTTTAAGGTTTGTTTTTAAATTTAAATATTAAAATTATATAAAATTAATTTTATAAAATTTAATCCATAATTGGAATCATAATATCAAAATTTTATAATGATTCCACTTTCAATTATTTGTCATTATGAATAGTAACCAAGTTAAAAATTCAATACTACTGTAAAGGTTAAAATGGATTAATCAGGCGGTTAAAATAAAAATATAAGTAATAAAATTAATGAAAAACTTTTAAAAATAAAATGGTATATCTATATTTCAATCTTAAATATTTTTCCATTATAAAATATTCTAATTTGGTGCCACGTGTCTTGAGTAAGACAATAATGTTTTTTATTTTTTGAAAACGTCCAAGTGTATCTTATCCCTCCCTTATAAAATGATGTTGCATATCCTCTCTTAATCATGTTTTATGAGCCTTTTAGATCATACAAGACCAACCCAAATACCTTAATAACATCAATAATAGTGATCTAGAGGTTATTTTTTTTATAAACATACCATCCTTATAAGGCTTAATGTATAAGACAATGGTGGTTTTCCAAAGAATATGCATAGCTTTTAACCATGTGTTTTCATTTTTTTAATCTCATAATTACTTCAATTATATGATAACAATGATGATATATTGAAAAATTATCTCCCATATACTTAGATATTATTATTTATATAGTGGAACTTTTATTCATATCCTTCTCCATCAAATGAGAAAAGAAACATTTTTCATGTGTACATGCAAACTACGACATCACGAAGTGATGTATATCAATTTTTATAACAACAATTCATGTTTGGTTGTTATGATATATTTAATGATTATATAGGATATTTATCAATTTATTATTCTTTTATAATTATGAGATATTATTTAACTTCCTACCTTCCAATCCGTTAGAAATCAATAACATCTCTTATGCGTACGCGTGGGCTGCCACTTACATGAAGCAATGAAAATAATTTTTAATTTTTTTGTGGATATAAATAAGGATATATTTAATTAATATATATATATATAATATTTATGATATAAAAATAATTCTATAATAGGGTATTAATATTTACCTTTCTTTCATTCCATCCATCAAAAGTGGAAACTCACTCGTACGTACGTAAAGGCTACGGTATCCACTAAGTGATGTAATTCATTTTTCATCACCACTTTATATTTATAATTAAAAAAATTTATATGATGAAAAAAATTTATTCTTATTTTAGGATTAAGAATCTAGATATTATGAAACCATGACCAAGGTGTAAGTACCAGAACCATCAAACTAAATCTTTCATGGAAAAAAGACCAGTTTTGTAGTTGAATATATATTTTAAGGAATAATTTTTAATAAAAGGATAATTGTAAATTATAAAGGAATGGTAAAACGTAAATTATATATGAATATAGTTCTATAATAAATTTATAATAAATCAATATTTATTATATAGTATATTTTAATGTGTATTAGTCAATATGAGAATTAATGTAAGAAATTATGTTCCAATCTTATTTATTTTTAGGATTTTCTATGAAATATTTCCATTTAGGGACATTATATGGATATTATCCTTAAAAACACATCTATTTTATTCTCCTATATTTATTCCTGTAATTTTTATATATTAGTTCCATTTAACTCTCAAGGTTAATTAACATTACCAAGAATGTTTTTTAATAAAACTCGTCCTTATTTCCTCTATATCCGTTGAACTTTTATTCATATCCATTATCTTAAAAATAATTTTATGGAAATTTTTACCTATACGTGTAATGTTTTAAAATTTTCATTTTCACTACCATTTACTTTATTTTAAAAGGTTTAAATGGAATCTTTTTAAATAATTTTTTTTGAATAAGTCATTTTATAAATTTTTGCAAAAGTGTGAAAAGAATGTTCTATTTTAACATATATAGTATGAATAGATTTTACTATAATTATAATAGTTTTTTAAGCCTCCAATAAAATTTTATCTTTTTATTCTCAAAGAAAATTTATTTCCCTATATCCTTGTAATTTTTATCTAAATGTTATCAAAATAGAATGATATTTTTCTCATATTTTTAAATAAAGGTTTAAATGTTATTTTAATTGTATTTTTCATATATTTCATCATCTTTTAATGGTTTTTATTCTTCACTGGGTATTTAATCTTATGATACCATTGAATTATTTTATTTGGATGGATTATGATGAGGATAAGTTTAGGATGATTCTATGAAACCCATTTCTTTCCCGTGAGATAATTAAGTTATGGTGAAACCTTTTTGAAACCCCTTTTATTTATATAGGTTGTGCTATGATAAAATGGTGAAATATTTATCAAAAATTTTCATTTACATGGGTTATGATATGATGTTATGATGAATATTATATTAACTTATGGCACACATATATATGCTTTTCATTATATGATGGGTGGGCTCGAAATTCTATAGCCCTTAAATGCATTGAGTAATGATAGATATATATTGAGATATTAAATACTAGAATGGGGAGTAATCTTTGTTCATGAAGGTACTTTTTCCAATAAGATAATCTTAAAAGTGAACCTTGACTAAGGAAATAATGGAATTAGAAGTGAACAAAATCCACTATGATAGTATTGGCAGTGGTCCTTGACTGAGGGAATGATTTTATATACTTATGTGTATTCCAAAAATAAATTTCTTATGAATATGATATGTTATCATAGATCATTATTTAATATTTATTATTCTATACTCTTTCATATTATATATTTTGATTAAAAAACCTTATGCCTTGATTTGTGGTTAAAGATCTTTGACTAATTGGGTATAGAATTCTTTAATTATGATCGTCTTCTCATACCCTTACACTTTACTTATGATCATTAATTGATATCACCAATGTTTCCCCTTACTGATCATTTAAGTACACCCTTTATTATGTTTCCTTATTTAATAGGTTATATGGAAAATTATTAAGTAATAAATGTCTATGATGGGTACTATGAGTGAAGAACCTTGTTGGAGATCTTAAATATATTTTATGAAATAATTTTATTATTTTTATAGTCCCAAAATATGTTGAAAATTTATGGTCCTCATGAATGTATTATTATAAAATGTAATGAATGTTCTTATAAAATCATGTAATGTTTAATTTTTTTATGATCATGCCACCTCACATCAAATGTTGGGATTGGGATAACCACTAGTGTGCCATCTCTAGTCTTGGGATAGCCTCCCAAGTAACCTCTTTGGGGCATGGTATAACCTCCCATGTACCCTTGGAGCTAATAAAATTTAAAAATTACCTATAGTGTTAGAGGGATATAATTAACCCACCCATCACATAATCATATTCCATTCATATGTATGCTATAAGATCATGGAAACAATTATCATTTCATCATAGAACAATCCATAGGAGAGAGATTGGCTTCATCACGATTTCATCATTACAAATATAAGACATCCAATGGAATAATAAGGATGGTATCATTTGAACATATATTTATTGGAGCATAATATTAATCAAAAGATATTGGTATAAATTAAAAATTACATAAAAAATATATTAGAACAATCCATTGAAAAATAAGATAAAAATAACCTTTCCTTTTGAAATTGTTTATTAGGAATATAAAAATTCCAAATTAATGGGAAATAAATTGTATTTTTATGGAATCATAGAAAATTTTATAATAAGATTCGAATAGTAGAATAATAAAGATAAATGGAAAACAAAATTCAAACCTTATAATTTAAAAAAAATCCACTTTATAAAAAATCCAAAATTTTATATACATGAAACATTAAAAACATTCACTTTTTAATCATTTTAAATGAATTAAAATATATTTTAAAAGGATTTTAATTAATAATTGAATGGTAAATAGTAATATTCATGAATATTTTTTGAAAAAATATATGTGGAATAATGTCACGACCCCCTCTCACCAAAGATGCCCCTCCTGAGCTGGAAATGGTGAAAGGGAGATAATGACCCCCGAGTCCCACCTCCAGTAGGCCCTGGGGTGGCGACTAGCACCAAGGGTATGAGTTTTCACAAATATGGGAGGCATTACCCTTTTTATTATTTAGGATCAGGAAATAGGACGAGTCAACCACCAAAAGGAAAAAAGAACAAGTGTATAGAAATAAACCCAAACCAAGCCCACATGCATGTTTAAATAATTTATAACAAGGTACAAGTACAAGAAAGCTCAAAGTACAACACCAAAATAAAACAAGAGAATAGCAACTGCAACAACTCCAACTGTCCGACTATTAGGGTCCCGCACGGCCCTGGTAGTCCTCCTAGAAACCTGAAAGTAAACGTAGGGTGAGCATACAAGTATACTCAGTGGGGAAACCTAAAGCTCTTGTGCACAAGTGGGGAGACATCCCAATGTCCCGTGAGAACAACAGAAGAAACCTAGCAAGGAATTCTATCCACCCAACCTCACCAGCCACACTCACCAAAAACACAATCACAACAGGTAGTAGTATATAAGAAAAAGAGTATTGGGTACCCCTCACCATTTCCCTTTAATTAGTTTCTCTTCCTAACGGTGAACGTCCTGACGTTGTCACACTCTCCCCGCCCGCACACACCTGGGCCTCACTACCACGTATCCCGCCCGCACACACCTGGGCCTCACAACGACGTATCCCGCCCGCATACACCTGGGCCTCACAACCACGTATCCCGCCCGCACACACCTGGGCCTCACAACCACGTATCCCGCCCGCACACACCTAGGCCTCACTACCACATATACCGCCCGCACACACCTGGGCCTTATCCCGAAGATTCTTGGGAAATAGTAGAACCTGCCCAAAGAGTCTTAGGCTAAAGCCACCCCAATCGAAACCTACCCGAAGAGTCTTAGGTGTAAGGTCACCTCAAGCCATCATATCCTAGGGGAGAAGGAGTAGTAAGGATCTAGTAACTAAGGGGAAAACACCCTCTCCCATTAAATGGGAGTGTTCGGCACTAAGTGCTCAACATGGGTGGGGTGAGATAAAACAAAAAAGATACAGATATATATATATACCAAACACACATCCCAACCTACGGCTTCTAAATAGAGAAGCTGAGCGCGTGCCTCGGCACTGCTACTACGAAGCATGCATACAACAAACAACCCCAACCCCATTTAGGTTTTCATGTTTCATAAGAATTGGTTTATTTAGTTCCTTAACTATTGGGCAACTATCCACAACCAACCACATCGATCGTTCGTAAAACATATCCCTGCCATCCCCAAATCAAGGTAAGAAAACACAAGCAACACAACCAAGTCCCTTCTTATCATCCAACCAACCCATTGATTATTAATTCTGTTTCATTACCACGCCCCACCATTCATTAACTCTTCCACTTTTATTACTCACAACCCAAAGTCTGTTCACATTCAACCCATCCCCCCAACCCTGCTGCCAACCACCATAACCACAACCGCACTGAAACTCGTACATCATTATCCCTTTAATACCATTTATTGCAGCCCCGCTACCCATCACTAACACAACATTCACACCAACCCACAACCAAGCCAACCGCAGCCCACTGGTCACCCGATCACAACAACCCACAAAACACCCCAACACATGCCATGTATCCAAGACAACACCCACATGTTCATTATTCCATTTTGTTTAACCAGGGTGATCACACAAGGGTTCCAGATTTTAAACATCCAACTTTACGTGATTAACCAATTTCCACAATCCACAAGCTTTCCATCCATAATAAAATCCAGAAGGAGAAGGAAACATTTAATTGCGTAAGCAAAGGCCCCCAACGACCATGATTTTCAGTAGGCAGAAGCTCATTCAATTCACAACATAATACCACAGGATATAAAGTAACAACAATCAAAAACTTTCCAACCCCGTTCTTTAACCATTTATTATCTTCATTTAATGGTTCAATGGTTTCTCATGAAAAAAAGAGGATACCCACCCCGCATGATGCACAAATTAGAGATATGAAGTTAAGATCCCTACCTCAATAGGTTCTGATCACAACGCTCCCCCGGATCAACTTTAGAAGAAGTCCGTCGGCGTCCGTCACTTCTGTCGAGTCCCGGAAAAACCTCCTCGGGTGGAAGTCAGAAAGGAAAGGCCAAAGGAAAGACAACAAATCCAAGCTCAGAAGTTCCGCCTCGTCGTTACGATTCTGTGGCCACTGACGGATCGTAAATCGTAGCTCGGATGAAGAAGTTATGGGAGAAAGAGCCTTCGAGTCTCTTGGGAGAACTCCGCTCAGAGGAAAGTGGAGGAGAGAGGTGAGTTGGAAAGTAGGAGGGGAACCCTCCTTTTATAGGAGAGAAAAGAAAAAGTACATGGAGTTTACTTTATGGTACATGGCGTATACTCGGTTATTTCACATGGTCTCCACGCGGCTTCGAACATGGCTCCGCGACCGTTGACTGGTCAACACACGGTTTGAGGGTAATGCATATGTGGGGAAGGACTACACGGAGTATAGTTTGGACACATGGAATGTACTCATTTATTTCACACAGTAAGGACACGGCTCAAACACGGCAGATAGCTGTTGACTGGTAACGCGTACGCGGGGAAGGACTACACGGCGTGTAGTACTGGACACATGGCGTGTACCCATTTATCTCACACGGCAAGGACACGGCCTTCAACATGGGGTATACCTAGCAAGGGGGTACACGACGTGTACTCAAACTACATGGCGTGTAGTTTCGAAATTCTGGAAAGTGTGGAAAAAATCCATTTTACCCTTCAGAACACTTCATGGCCTTCTTTTTGACAAATGAATGGGTCGGAGAGGTCCGGGCCATTACATCAAATACCTCTTAAAACATTCTCGTCCCCGAGAATTCAAAACCATCCCAGAGGAACCCAAAAAGATACCTCTTAGGGTTCTCATTATAATAGGAACCCAACCAACAACACTAATCATATGTGTTAGGAATTCCTTCTCCTATGTCGAGATATTATCTGCTTTAGGCAGCACTGACTCGCCTGCACGAGTTTAATCGCATCTTCATTAATGCGTCTCGATTAAGAATTGGGTCTTCCCACTT
This sequence comes from Viscum album, assembly GCA_963277665.1. Classification (NCBI taxonomy): domain Eukaryota; kingdom Viridiplantae; phylum Streptophyta; class Magnoliopsida; order Santalales; family Viscaceae; genus Viscum; species Viscum album. The sequence goes on from CAUJRU010000069.1 coordinate 1,654,465, forward strand.
TCATACATTAGGATTTTCCCAACTTACACTACCCCTAACACTGCACAACCAACACACTGCCCGAACATGTGGTTTTGGGAAATTCCTTCTCCTATGTCGAGATATTATTTGCTTTAAGCAGCACTGACTCGCCCACACAGGTTCAATCACATCTGCATTAATGCGTCTCGATTAAGGGTCAGGTTTTTCCCTTTCCCCACACATGAGGACATGTTACACATTACCAGGGAACAAGGAAACAAAAAGGTCTCACAACCAACAAGCCAAGCATTATATAAATCAAAGGTATAGAGTACAACATCAACACAAAGCTCAGAATAACAAAGGAAAACACAAGTCAAAAAAACTCCGGGTACTGAGCGTGCATCTCGGTCTCCTACTCCAAAGTTCTCTCCTCGATGTCGCCATGCCTCCACAACACACGAACCAACGTAATGGTTCATCCACGGAGCACCTTCTCTTTACGATCCTCGATTCTGACTGGTCGTTCCTCGAAGTTCGTGTCATCTCCCATATCTAACTCTCCCCATTCGATAGCGTGGGAGTCATCGTGTAAGTATCGACGAAGCTAGGAGACGTGGAAGACATCATGAACCTTCTCCAACTGAGGTGGCAGGGCTAGCTGATATGCCACCTCGCCGACTCGCCTCAGCACCTCAAAAGGTCCGATGAACCTAGGTGAGAGCTTGCTCCCTTTCCCAAACCTCCATTGCCCCCGTCGAGGGTAAACCATCAAGAACACATGATCTCCCACCTCGAACTCCAAGGGCCTCCTCCGACGGTCAGCATAAGACTTCTGTCGGTCCTGAGCCGCTTTCATCCTCAAACGTACAAGCTGGACTTTCTCTATGGTGCTCTGCACTACCTCTGGCCCAAGAGCACCTGTCTCACCAACCTCTGCCTAGAAAATGGGTGAATGACATGGTCTTCTATACAAAGCCTCAAATGGTGCCATGACAATAGTAGAGTGGATGTTGTTATTGTAGGCGAACTCTACTAAAGGCAATTGTCGTACCCATGATCCTCTGAAATCCAGAATGCATGCTCGCAGCATGTCCTCCAATGTCTGGATAGTCCGCTCTGTCTGCCCATCAGTCTGGGGGTGGAAAGCGGTTCTAAGGCGTATCTAGGTGCCAAAAGCATGTTGTAACCCCATCCAGACTCGTGAGGTAAACCGAGTGTCCCGGTCTGAGACGATGGTCTTTGTAACTCCATTAAAATGCACCACCTTGTCTACATACCTTTGTGCTAAGGTACTCACCGGGCCCGACTCCTTAATTGCTAAGAAGTGTGCTGATTTCGTCAGTCGATCCACCACTACCCAGATAGAATCATAACCACCCTGAGCTCTGGGTAGTCCTGTGACGAATTCCATTGAGATGTCATCCCACTTCCACTCAGGGACATCTAAAGGATGCAACAAACCACTGGGAACACGGTGTTCAGCCTTCACTTGCTGACACACTAGGCATTTAGCCACAAACTCTGCCACTTCCCGTTTCACCCTGGGCCACCAAAACTGTTCCCTCAGGCCTTGGTACATTTTCGAAACTCCTGGATGTACCGCCAAGGCTAAGCTATGGAAATCACGGAGAACTCCCTCACGCATTGTCTCCGAGACAAAAAACCTTCCATGGAAAAGCATCTGATGTCGGCTGTCCTCTGAACATCCTTCTGGAGTGTTCATCTGATCGACACGATCCCGCATCACTTCCGTCTCGGAGTCCCCCCACTGAGACTCTTCCACCTGCTACAACAAGGAGGACTGCACCGTCATCTGAAACAAATAGCCTCTAACACCTTCTACCCTGGTATCTAAGTGCAAGGCAGCCAACTCTCCCATCGCCTTCCAAGCATCAGTGGATTCCCAAACCACTTCCTTATGTGACTTCCTGCTCAGGGCATCAGCCACAATGTTTCCCTTACCTTCAGTGTAAGAGATCTCAAAGTCATATTCTTGGAGAAACTCGACCCATATCCGCTACCGCAGGTTCAGTTCATGCTGGGAGAAGATATAACGTAGGCCCTTGTGATCTGAGAAGACCACAAAGCGCTCCCCAAGGAGGTAATGTCGCCACAAATTCAGTGCGAACACTACTGCTGAAATATCTAGGTTACGGGTGTCATAGTTACGATTGTGAGGGCGTAACTGCCTAGACCCATAACAGATCACTCCCTTCTTCTGCATCAGCATTCACCCCAGACCAAGGCCAGAAGCATCACAAAACACCTCATATAACAACCCTTCCTCTAGAAACCTGAGTATGGGAGCACTGACCAACTTCTCCTTCTGGTAGTCGAAATATTCCTGGCACTGCTCGCTCCATAGGAAGACCTGGTTCTTCCTAGTCAAAGCTTTCAATGGAGCATCAACTCGAGAGAAGTCCGAAATGAACCTCTAATAGTAACCTGCCAACCCCAGGAAACTACGAACTTCCGCCACGCTCTTGGGTGCCGCCCAAGAAACAATTGCCTCCACCTTCGATGGGTCCACCGACACTCCATGATGAGACACCACGTGCCCAAGGAAGTGTACTTCTTACGTCAAGAACTTACACTTCGACAACTTCTCGTAAAGCTGGTGGTGTCGAAGGACTTCTAAGACTGCCCTGAGATGCTCAACATGCTCCTCCTCTGATCTTGAGTAGATCAATATGTCATCGATAAACACAATGACGAACTGGTCCAGAAACTCTCGGTATACAAAGTTCATAAGTCCCATGAACACAGCCAGTGCATTCGTAACTCCAAACGGCATCACTACAAACTCGAAGTGCCCATACCTGCACCTGAAAGCTGTCTTCAAGATGTCATTGTCCTTTACCCTCAGCTGATGATATCCAGATCATAGATCAATCTTGGAAAACCAAACTACTCCCCTCAGTTGGTCGAAGATATCATCTATCCTTGGAAGGGGGTAGCGGTTCTTGACCGTTACCTGGTTCAACCTTCGGTAGTCTATGCATAGCCTGAGACCAACATCTGCATTTTTCACGAACAAAACTGGAGCACCCCATGGTGATACGTTGGGTCGAACAAAACCCTTCTCCATCAGATCGTCAATATGAATTCGCAACTCCCGCAACTCCGAAGGTGCCATCCGATAAGGGGCCATCGAAATCGGGCGGGCACGAGGCTGTAAGTCTATCCCGAACTCAACGTCACGTCGGGGGGGTAGAGTCACAACCTCCTCAGGAAAAACATCTAGTAACTCCCCAACAACCTTCGGGACATCCATCATCTTTGTATTAGCTGGAACCACTGATAACCCGCCTAACAAGGAAATGAGAGGCTTCACATGCCAGCTTCCCACCCGATAGCTCCTCTCGCCAACAAAAGATACGTGCTGCCCATCCACATCATAGAACACGACTCTTCTCCAGAAGCAGTCGATAACGGCACTAAAAGAAAACAACCAGTTGATGCCTAGGATGACATCGTATGGCTGCATCTGTAATAGAAGAAGGTCCCCACTAGATCGATGTGGTCCCAACGTTAACCCACATCCCCGAAAAACACAAGATACGCTGGTCTGGCCTCCAACTGGTGTACTCAGTATCAGTGGTACAAAAAGTCTCTCTACGTCTAGTCCCAAAGCATGGGCTAGACTAGGTGTAACAAAGGATTGTAAAGCTCCCAAATCGAACAAAGCAGAAACGAGAGTGCTGAACAAAAAAATCGTACCTCGCACCGCCTCTGGTCCTACTGGAGCTGTCAACTCTACTATGTGCAACTTTCCACGCCCAGCTCCTCTTCCTCTCTGATGTCGTCCACCTCCCCGACAACGCCCTGGTCGAGGTCCCTGAGGGGCACCCTGAGGTCGGCCTCCTCCCGCAAAGTCTTCCCTTAGAGGAGCATGGTCCTGCTACTGCTGGAAGGGCCTTACTGGAAACTGGTGCTGCTGAGGTGGGTGTTGAACCTGCCCACCCCCACCGTACTGAGCTCGGGTCAGGCACCGACTCTGAACGTGCCCGAAACCTCCACAAGAAAAACTCCTTGGTCCTGGGCTCGTTAAAAAGGGACGAGGACCCGAATATTTGAACTGGAACTGCTGGGGCCTGCTCCCCACTGGCCTGAACCTGGAAGGTCCCGTCGCAGGAGACCTACTGCTGACTGCTTTCCCCTTCGTCGAGCCCGGCTGGATCCCCTCTCGGGGTGCACCTCCCAGTGAGTGCATCCTCTCTACAACCTATCCCTTCTTCTGTACCACCAAGTACATCGAAAGGGTGAAGGGGGTGACAGCATACTGGAGCGAAGGACGAAGCGCCTCCTCCAAACGTCTCGCCTGAGACTCCTCATCCGGAAAGAGATCCGGAGAGAAGCGAGGGAGATCCTTGAACTTGATCCCCAGCTCTCGTACTGACATACTCCCCTGCTGAAGGAAGAGTAACTCCTGCCGCTTCTCTGCCTTGATCATGGAAGAAAGGAATTACTCTCAGAATTCCTTCTCAAAGTCAGCCCATGGAACCTCTGCCTCTATCCTCTCATCAAGGTAGAGTTTCCACCACTGTCACGCCGCACATCTCAGCTGACTAACTGCTATGGGAACCCAGTACTCTCTCGGAGCACGGATCAAGGTAAAAGTGATCCCTAGCTCCTCAAGCCACCCCTCCGTCTCCGTATCTGAAGTACTACCCTCGTACTTCTTGAGGGTCTGCCGCTGGAAAGAACAGAGAGTCTTCTGCCACCCGGGGACGACGTCCAGGTGCCATAGCTGTACGGTAAACAAAGATCGCCTAAGCCCAAGTAGTAAGGAAAACTCAAGGTTTTATTTTATCATTTTATTTCAAATTCTTTCCCATAACACCCAAATCAAGTAAAAAAAATCATGATGATGCGTGTACCTTCCCTAGGGTCTCTACCCTGCAATCAATGTAGTCTCACTTGGTCGTTCGGTAGGCTCAGAGTCCTCGCATCGGATCACGGGGGGCCCTAAAATCATGTGTCCTAGCCGGTCTTTACTGGCCTATGTCATGCACCAAGATTGACTAACATTGTCACCCTACCATCCCATGCATTCCTCACTGTTCCTAACTCCAGACTCCATCCTATCTCTCAACCATTAGCTCTGATACCATTCTGTCATGACCCCCTCCCACCAAAGATGCCCCTCCTGAGCTGGAAATTGTGAAAGGGAGATGATGACCCCCGAGTCCTGCCTCCAGTAGGCCCCGGGGTGGCGACTAGCACCAAGGGTATGAGTTTTCACAAATATGGTAGGCATTACCCTTTTTATTATTTAGGATCGGGAAATAGGACGAGTCAACCACCAAAAGTAAAAAGAACAAGTGTATAGAAATAAACCCAAACCAAGCCCACATGCATGTTTAAATAATTTATAACAAGGTACAAGTAAAAGAAATCTCAAAGTAAAATACCAAAAGAAAACAAGAGAACAGCAACTGCAACAACTCCAACTGTCCGACTAGTAGGGTCCCGCACGGCCCTGGAAGTCCTCCTGGAAACCTGAAAGTAAACGTAGGGTGAGCATACAAGTACACTCAGTAGGGAAACCTAAAGCTCTCGTGCACAAGTGGGGAGACATCCCAATGTCCCGTGAGAATAACAGAAGAAACCTAGCAAGGAATTCTATCCACCCAACCTCACCAGCCACACTCGCAAAAAACACAATCACAACAGGTAGTAGTATATAAGAACAAGAGTATTGGGTACCCCACACCATTTCCCTTTAATTAGCTGCTCTTCCTAATGGCGAACGTCCTGACGCTGCCACACTCTCCCTGCCCGCACACACCTGGGCCTCACTACCACGTATCCCGCCCGCACACACCTGGGCCTCAAAACCACATATCCCACCCGCATACACCTAGGCCTCACAACCACGTATCCCGCCCGCACACACCTAGGCCTCACAACCACGTATCCCGCCCCCACACACCTGGGCCTCACTACCACATATCCTGCCCGCACACACCTGGGCCTCATCCCGAAGATTCTTGGGAAACAGTAGAACCTGCCCAAAGAGTCTTGGGATAAAGCCACCCCAATAGAAACCTACCCAAAGAGTCTTAGGTGTAAGGTCACCTCAATCCATCACATCCTAGGGGAGAAGGAGCAGGAAGGATCTATTAACTAAGGGAAAAACACCCTCTCCCATGAAATGGGAGTGTTCGGCACTAAGTGCTCAACATGGGTGGGGTGCGATAAAACACAAAAGATACAGATATATATATATACCAAACACACAGCCCAACCTACATCTTCTAAACAGACAAACTGAGCACGTACCTCGGCACTGCTACTACGAAGCATGCATACAACAAACAACCCCAACCCCATTTAGGTTTTCACATTTCAGCAGAATTAGTTTATTCAGTTCCTTAACTACTAGGCAACTATCCACAACCAACCACATCGATCGTTCGTAAAACATATCCCTGCCATACACAAATCAAGTTAGGAAAACACAAGAAACACAACCAAGTCCCTTCTTATCAGTCAACCAACCCATTGATTATTAATTATGTTTCATTACCATGCCCCACCATTCATTAACTCTACCACTTTTATTACTCACAACCCAAAGTCTGTTCACATTCAACCCATCCCCGCAGCCCCGCTGCCAACCACCATAACCACAACCGCACCGAAACCCGTACATCATTATCCTTTTAATACCATTTATTGCAGCCCCGCTACCCATCACTAACACAACATTCACACCAACCCACAACCAAGCCAACCGCAGCCCACTGCTCACCCGATAACAATAACCCACAAAACACCCCCAACACATGCCATGTATCCAAGACAAAACCTACATGTTCATTATTCCATTTTGTTTAACCGGGGTGATCACACAAGGGTTCCGGATTTTAAATAGCCAACTTTATGTGATTAACCAATTTCCACATTCCACAAGGTTTCCATCCATAAGAAAGTACAGAAGGAGAGGGAAACATTTAATTGAGTAAGAAAAGACCCCCAATGACCATGATTTTCAGTAGGCAGAAGCTCATTTAATTCACAAAATAATACCACAGGATATAAAGTAACAGCAATCACAAACATCCCAACCCCATTCTTTAACCAGTTATTATCTTCATTTAATGGTTCAACAGTTTCTCATGAAAACAAGAAGATACCCACCCCGCATGATGCACAAATTAGAGATACAAAGGTAAGATCCCTACCTCAACAGGTTCTGATCACAACGCTCCCCCGGATCAACTTTAGAAGACGTCCGTCGGCGTCCGTCACTTCTGTCGGGTCCCGGAAAAACCTCCTCAGGTGGAAGTTGGAAAGGAAAGGCCGAAGGAAAGACAACAGATCCAAGCTCAGAAGTTCTACCTCATCGTTACGATTCTGTGGCCACTGACGGATCATAAATCGGAGCTCGAACAAAGAATTTATGGGAGAAAGAGCCTTCGAGTCTCTTGGGAGAACTCTGCTTAGAGGAAAGGGGAGGAGAGGGGTGAGTTGGAAAGTAGGAGGGGACCCCTCCTTTTATGGGAAAGAAAATAAAAAGTACATGGCATTTACTTTATGGTACACGGAATGTACTTAGTTATTTCACACGGTCTCCACACGGCTTCCAACACGGCTCCGCGGCTGTTGACTGGTCAACACACGGTTTGAGGGTAACGCATACGCGGGGAAGGACTACACGGCGTGTAGTTTGGACACACAGCGTGTACTCATTTATTGCACATGGCAATGACGCAGCTCAAACACGGCAGACGGTCGTTGACTGGTAACACGTACGCGGGGAAGGACTACACGGCGTGTAGTACTGTACACACGGCGTGTACCCATTTATCTCACACGGCAAGAACACGGCCTTCAACACGGGGTATACCCGGCAAGGGGGTACATGGCGTGTACTCAAACTACACGGCGTGTAGTTTCAAAATTCTGGAAAGTGTGGGAAAATTCCATTTTACCCTCCAGAACACTTCATAGCCTTCTTTTTGACAAAGGAATGGGCCGGAGAGGTCCGGGCCATTACAAATAATAACATTCATATCCTGAAATAAGAGATATAGTCAGTATCACTTACAATCAAAATTGTAGTGGTTTATTTAATAAAAGGAGAGGAAAATAAAAATATTCATTTAAATCACATAAAAATCAATTAATAAGAAAATATATTTTGTTTAAGAAATAAATATCATAAAATTACATTCAATGGAAATTAAAACACAACCAATCCTGTTAAAAAATGTGACAGAAAATAAAACCTTTACCTTAAGTCTGACATGATTCATAATCACTAAGAAATACTATATAATAAATTTTATATTTATTATAATTATATTATATAACTATATACATAATTATAAGGTTATATATAATCTATTTACAACATTTCAACACTGGTTTATTCATAATTATCTATTAAAATCGGCATTTATGGGTGTTAACTATTTCATTTTTCATGTATGTTTTGGTATAGGAGTTTTGGTCCTTGAATTTTTATCATAATTTAATCAATTAAATAATCATGTAAATGGTATTTATATAATATTTATTCATTATATACATTTTTGAAACCAACCCTGATTGGTGGTAATAGAAAAAGGAAATACATCGTTCATTGAGAGGGTAGTTTGTACGTACTCATAAATGCTATTTAAAATTTCTAATGAAAATAATAAAAAATAATAATTTCATCCTAAATATCATATATTTTAATTAAATCCATCATTATATCCTTCTATGTGAGGCAGTGAAGGAAAATCAAACCCATCACTATGTAGAGAGATTTTTTCATATATATGAATAAGTGATACATTCATTTTACAATGGATGGATTCATAAAAAGGTAGATTATATATTTTCATTATATAATAATAATTATATACTAAAAATTATATCCATTATAATAATCATATTTCAAATTTGGTGATGAAAAATAAAATACATCACTATGTGGAGGCAGTTGTCTGCGCGTATGCAAGAAGGATGCACTCATTTCTCATTTGATGGAAAATAAGACAAATAAAGGTTATTAAATATACATGAAAAAATATCATTATATTTAAGATAACTATATTGTTATGTAAAAAAATTTAGGACATAATTGTATGAGGAAAAATAATAAATAATATGATAGAATTGGGTTATGATTTATACCTCTTCTTTGACTGAAAATTACTTTTTTTCATTATTCTTCACTTTTGAGGAAAAAGTGAGAAACTGTACAAGAATTCACAGACAAAAAACATTCAAATCACCATGATACAAAAATGAAAGAGCAAACAAATTATTCAAGCATACACAGAAGAGATCCACCCAGCATCATAAATATTAAATTAGTTTCTTTTAATCATTGCTTCATAGCAAGCAGTCTCGTGCATGACGCACGGGCACGGAACCGATGGAAAAGCCATACCCTCTCAAACATCTAGATCTGAAAGCAAAAACCAGGAGAAAACCTCTTCTCTGAACCCCATCTGAAGCACTTCCAATAAAAGAATAGTTGAATTGACTCTCAAACTGCAAACCACAGGCCACCAAAACCCCATCCTTAAACTGAAAATCTTCATCCATGTAACTCCAAAAAAACCATTCACCACCAGTCCAAAAATCACCAACAGAAATCAAATCAACACTGATGATCGCATCTTGGATTTCTGACAACACCAGAATGAGCCCCACCTCAACGATCCCACTATCCACCCTTCATCTCTAGATCAGAAAGCAACTCAAAGGGGCGGGATCTCTAAGATGTGAAATATCGGGCCAGCACCACCTAGGGCTGGAAGACCTAGAAAACACACAAGAGGAGTTCTACCGAGGAGGGGAACCAAGATGACCTATACCAGAAGTTCCGCTCTAGACTGAAACCAGGAAATGGAAGTAAATGGAAATAATTTTGAATATAGGATAGGTAAATATAAAAAGTAACTAAAAATAATAAAATTTTGTTAGGTTTAATTGGAATTTCAAACCTTATATTTTGGTTTAACCCGCGTATTAACCCTTTTTAACTTTAACCATCGTACGAACTTCTTTAATATTTAAGAGTTAGAAATTTACATCATAGGTTGAAAGTAACTAAAATATAGCCCATATGTTAAATTTTATACCAAAACTCGTTTCAATTTCTCCTTTATTTTTTTTTAAATAATTTAATAAAATATTATTTAATTTAAAATATCATTAAATTCATTTTTTAGACTATTAAAAAAATTAACATCAAAGAAAACAATATAACCAAAGATTTTTAATATAAAATATTTCAACTTAAATTATAAAATATAATTAAAAATAAATTTTAATTAACACCATAAGTTATCCAAAAATAATATTTTTAATGCATTTAAATTCATTTAATTTTATTTTTATACTACTTTCACAAGAACTCTTTAATAGTTGCGTAATTTTTTAAGGTAATTATACCATAAATAAAAGTGAAAATTAAATTACCATAAAAAATAACCTAATTTTATTCAAATTAATATATTATGGTTGTTCTTAAAATCTTTTTATCCTCATAAAAACAAAAAAGAAAAATTAAAATCAAGAGTGTGAAATTTTTATAATGATCCTTTACTTAAAATAATATAATGGTTATAATTAAAATAAAGTTGACAAAAATTTCATACTTTTATAATATTATATGTTTATGATTTAAAAATACCATAAAATTAAATAAATACCTATTTTAGGGAGATTTTTAGGCCTTATCTCATAGTTTTAACCTTGTATTGCCTATTTTACCCTTACCGTGGTGACAAAATTTTTATCAAGGTTACTATTCATAATGAAAAAAATAAAAGAAAAATATTTACCAAATTTTAACCAAATTATTAAAAATATTTAATAAATTTAAAATGAATCAATTTTAATAAGTGGTAGAATAAATTTTAATATAAATTCTTAACACATAATGAAAAACACTTTTTAGAAGAAAAAAATTAAGAATAAAAATGAGCATATACCAAAAATTAAATATGATGATAATTATTTTTTAATTCATAATATTATTTATAAGTAATATAATTTATTTTAATTATATACTAAATCTAAAACATAGTGTGACTTTTAAATTTATTGATTTAAAGAAAAGAAATTAAAAAAATACAAAAAATCATTATTTTTCTACAATTCACTCAAAATCAATCATTTCAGAAAAATCACAAAAAATAATCCTAATCTAATTTCAAAATTATTATTTATAAAAAAATTAATTTAATAAAATAAAATTTCTAAAAGTGGTATAATTCAATTATAATATCCATAAAAAAATACAATAAAAACAAATTTTAAATATATTTTATATTTGAAAAATAAAATGAATTTATTGTAAAATGAGTAATTATTTCCTATTAATTATTAAAAAAACTGAATAAAGTGATACCATTAAAAATATGTTTCATATTGTGGTTTCGCTTATTCATACCCATGAATCCAAAATCTATGATATAATATATCAACTTTTGTTTAAGTTTGGTGTTGTGTGCCATGAAAGCTATCAAACACATCAAATTTATTGATGAGAAAAATATTCTGAATTTTTAGGTTATTACATATAATATACTTATTTAGATAATTTTTCACCATAATAAATGTATTTAAATAATCCTTTAAGGTGGTGGTGAAAAATGAAGTATGTTGTTCATGGAGGTGGTTAACCAACTATAATGTGAACAGTGTTTTCATTTTAGAATGAAATGATATGAGGTTAGATAATAAATATTGTGTTAAAAAAAATAAATTCCATTATATTTATTATACTAGTGTATTTATGTCATTTTTGATGGTAGAATTAAGGTTGATGTAGAATAATAAAATAATTTAAAAGAGATAGAATAATAATATTTTCCCTTTGAATTTTTTCTTTTGAAATACACATTATGTAACCTTAGTTTTTCTTTTTAGTGAGACCGGTATTATAAGGAAATGGGAGAGATGTCTTAGAAGATAATTAGGTTCAAATTTTTTAGGATACAAGTCACATAAGGTGTGTGGAGAAAGGGTTGTGTGCGTTGGTATTTATAAGTTGAGGAGGGGAGTTTCTAAATATAATATTCATTAGTTTAATATTTTGGATCCAGATTACCAAGAGTGATAAATCATATCACTATTTTTAGTAATTTATGGATATAATTTCGAGATAATGGTTGTTTACATCATTCGTGACTTAGTTATTTAAGTATTTAACTTATAATGTTAAATATAGCATTTTTTCACATTTCACTATTCACCAAAAAATCAATTATTTTAGAAAAATACCAAAATTTCACCTCTAGAATATTTTAATGGTAAGATTAAAAAAATGAATCCCATTTTATGAAAATAATTTTCAAAATATGGGAATTCTAATTTTAAAATGAAATCCTTATTTATTTTAAAAATACTGATTTTTATATTACGATTAATTTTTGAACCATTTTAAAAATAACTTTAATTCTCATAAAATTATATTATCATTATAATGAAACATTTTATAATTTTATAAATCCATGTTATAGAAATAAAATTTATTTTAAATTCTTATATTCATCATAATAATGTTAATAAAACATATGTGTTTTATAAAAATCCAAAAACTTAATTTATCATTTTTAAGACATATTTTTATTTGTATCATGAAATAAATATTATATATTTTCATTTTATAAGATAACTAAATATTATTTTACAATTTCTTAGGTGATGTTACTTTTATAATGGCTAGGTTACAATTTTTAATGGTCAAATTATTATTCTAACGAATAGATTACTATTCTAATGACTAGATTTGTAACAGTCATATCAATTCCCAACCTTTTATAAAAATATCATATTTAATTAATTATTAATTAAATTATATTTTCACTCAATTATAAATATATATATATTCATTTTACAAAGGGATATTTCTTATCTAATATTCTTCTTTATTTCTACATTTTTTTCATGAGTGTGATCATTCTTTAGAATCAAGAAGATCTAAATTTTAATATTATAGTTATCCTATTTTATATTTTTTATCCAATTTTAATGTTCAAAATTTTATTGAGTATATTTATGCTCTAAATATATTGATAATTTTAATAAAATAAAATAATATGGTTTTATCTTATAGTATATATGCTTTATATAATACTACATTACTAAATATGACACATTTATATAATGAGAAGGGAATTACATTGATAAAATCATGAGTCATTACATTCTTCCCCCTTAATAAATTTCTACCTAAAAATTACATTTCACTCACTATGATAAAAATAGAATAGGTTAGTCATATTTTATTACTTCACCTGGTTCATATGTCGCCTCCTTTGACTTATGGTTCTTCCATAACACTTTGACTATGTTAGTATTCCTATTGCATAGAAATTTGTCTCTACTGTTCATGATCTTCACCAGCTAATCCTCATAAGAGAGATCATTCTCCAACTATACCACCTCATTATTAAGTACATGTGAGGGATATATTAGGTACTTCATAAGAGTGATACATGAAATATATCATATAATTGAGATTTGGTTGGTGTGAGTGTTAGTCGACAGGCCACAAGTCTGATGTGATTAGGAATCTCAAAGGGGTCAATTTATCTAGGACTTAACATTCCCTTATTATAAAATTTCAAGAATATATTCCAAGGAGATATATGTAGGAAAATTTTATCTCCAACCTCAAACTCCAAGTGTCTCTGATGAATATCATAATGTAAATTTTTTAGACTCTGAGACTGCCTAATGTGTTGTTGAATGGTCTTGAACTTTTATACCATTTCATGGACCATTAAGGTTCCAGTATCTTGAATTCACTAACTTTACCCAAATACACTAGTTTTCTACATCATTTCCTATAGAGGGATTCTTATGGATCCATTTGGATGGTTATTTTAAAGGTATTATTGTATGATAACTCAACCAAAGGTAGATGTTGATCCTATATTCCTTTGTAGTCTGTTGAGTATTTTATCTATATGTCCTCAAGTGTCTAGATATTACACTAAGATAGTCCATAATTTTTGGGGTGATAGGTAGTACTAAAGTTCAACTTTGTGTTCAAAATATATTAGATTATTTCCTAAAAAAATAGGTGAATCTCGAATCTCAATCAGATAAAATTGATAGTGGTGTTCCACATAGTGTCCCATATTCTCTAATGTATATCCTTGAATGTTGATCAAGTGAGAATCCCTCTTGAATTGAAATTATGTGAGTAGTCTTTGTAAGATGTTCCACTATAACCTATATAAAATTATTTTCTATATATGTATTCTGATGAACAATGAAAAAATCTATAGTGATTTTCTCTCATTTCCATGTTAGTATGGGTAATAGTTTCATCATATCCTTGAAATATTTCCTTTCTGGCATCACTTTATGACATAATAGGCACATTAACATATATTTTATGATCTTATTCATCATATTTTCCAACCAATAGTTTCCTTCAATATCTTGAAACATCATCATGCTCCATAGGTGGATGGAGAATTTCAATCTATGTGAATCATTCAACAACTCCTTCTTTATATCAGGATTTGATGGTATAAATAATCCTAACCCAAATCTTATAACTCCTTTATAAATTTGAATTCTAATTATTTACCTTTACTTATATCTTACACCTTCTTATTTATTTCCATATCATCCCTTGGATAATCCTTTATCTTCTTAAAAATGGATGGTTAAGAAATAATTTGATATAGGTAGGATGTTATTCTATCATTTATGAATTCTATATACATCCTTAGAACATTTAAGAAGATTGGATCATTATCAATTCTCATCCTTGATAAGGTTTCAAGATCTTTTTTTCTTATAGAATCTATCAATTTATTCATCTTCTCATGATAGTAATGGATTTATAAGTTCTAGTCTATGATCAGCTCTAACTATATTTTATGAATAATATTAATATCCTTCAATGCGAATATATATTTAGACTCTTATGATATATATATATATATATCACACTTCTCCCCTTAATGATAATTATTCCAAATATTCAATGTGAAAAGCACTACTTCCACCTCTAGATCATGCATTGGATAGTTCTACACATGGACTTTCAACTTCCTTAAGGCATAGGATATCACTTTTTTCATTTTTCATCAATAAAAAACCTAATACATTATTTGAAGCATTGTTGTATGCCAAGAAAAATCCCACTTGAGGGTTGTGTCAGTATTTTTGTAGTGATAACCCCCGTTTTAAATTCTTTAATGTTCTCTTCACATTCATTGGTCTAGATAAATTTTACTCTCTTATGAGTTGAATTATTTAGCATGTTTGAAAATTTCAATCAGATTCTCCAAAATCAATTATTAAACCCTATTAGTCCAATGAAACCATGGATCTTTATCATATATATTGGTCTAGTCCACTATTTAATCTCCTTTATCTTCAAATGATCCATAGATATCCATTTTTGGTAATAAAATAACCCAATAATGAAACTTCCTCCATAAAAAACTCACATTTAATATCGATTGAATATATACTTTCCTTTCACAATGTCTTTATCATAATACTCAAATGATCCTTATATTCCTCCATTATTTTGGATTATATCATAATATCATCTTTACAAGCTACTAAAAATTTATGGAGGTAATCTTTAAATACTTTATTTATTATGTCCACAAATATTTATGGGGTATTAGTGAATTTAAATGAAATATCTATAAACTCTATTTCCATACCATTTTTAAAATCTCATATTGGGAATATATTTCTTTTTCACCATTAATTAGTGATATCCTAGCTAGAGGTTCACCGAAGAGAAGTAATAAGACCCACATAATTGATCATACAAGTAATCCATACATAATATTTGATATTTTTTCTTTATCATGATTTTTTTTAGTTTATTATAATCAATGAATAGGTTAATTAACTCATTGTTCATTTTGATTAAGAGGACCAACATGCCCCATGGTGAAGATTTTTTTCATATAAAACCCTTGTCTAGTTTCTCTTGTAACTGTTACTTTAGCTCATTCAATTAGATGGTGGAAATCCTATAGGGAGTCTTGAATATTGGTAGAGATCTAGTTATAAGTTCAATTAAGAAATCAAACTCTCATTTAAGAGGAATATGAGGAAACTCTTTAGGGAATACCTCGGTATAGTCCCTCACAATAAGAAAGCCTTCAAGTCCGATTCTCTCCTTTGTATCTATAATTTTAGCTAGAAATTATTTCTCATAAGGTAATATGCATGATAAAAATATTCCAAATGAGATTTATCACCCACATTACACATTTATAAAAATTGAAGATGATTTGGGATATGGATAGTTATTTCCCTCTTCTAAAAGTTATTGTTGGCTTTATATAAAAAAAAATCCATTCCCAGTATAGCTTCAAATTCAACTAAAGGAAGTATGAGAAAATTTGAGAGGTTCAGTCCATAAATATTTATTGGGGGAAAATTTATGTAGTTGGGATTCATTAATTTTCATGTTCTTTGTTCTCATAGATAACTCATCCCCCATATTTTGAGGTGATGTTTGAATAGTTATACTAAACTTTCATGATATGAAATAATGTATAGAACTAAAAATATATTCTCTATTATAGAATGAATAACTATCATACCTATCACCACTTCATTATCAGGGTTCAACTCAGTGGTAGTGATGTAATAATACCTTCCTTACTCTCTAGGCCATGAATATTATTGTCATTGATTATCTCTGACAACCTTTGTCTTAAATAATGTGCTTTCATAATTTCTATGTTCCTTGAAGCTGAAACACTAGACTTAGGATGAGGGTTTATTGGAAACTTATTGTATTTGGTCACATTAATGAAATTATTCATCACCCTTTTTCATTGATTAACTTGAGGAACCTCTTTTCTACACATTAATTATATCACTATTCCCTTGATACAATTTCTAGAATACTTCTTCCCGTAATTTTGACACATGGTCAGTTGGGTTTTCTTTCCTCCATGGTATTTAATATTTTCCTCCTGAATTTAACTCTATTTCTTGATTTTTATCTCTATCACCTTGAGACCATTAAGAATCACCAATCTTCATCTTAACATCATGGGCACTACCAAAAATCTCTTTATATATTTCAAATACATGGATCACTTAATCTTATAATCAACTTTTCATTAATACACTAAATAACTTTTCTAACTTAATTCCAATGTTGATGATAAATTTGGAAGCATACTATGAAAGACTTGTGAAATTTTTCTCATAATCCCTGATAGACTAATCCTTCTTTTTCATTAGTCTAAGTAACACCCTATATATTTTAATACAAATAGTTTTGGGAAAACATTTATTGGAAAATATTTTCTTAAATACTTCCCATTATATTGATTTTATTTCCTCCTTAGGTTTCATGTTCTTTAAAATTTTCAACCATTGATCATCTTTTCCATTTATATGATATATATCTAGTATAACTTTCTCTTTTTCATAGAGTTAGATAATAGATAATATCATCTTAATAGATTTAATACATTGTTCTATGGTGAAGGGATCAGAATATCTACCAAAATTTAGAACCCTTTTTCACATAGAGTACTCAACCACAACTTTCTATTTCTTAATAAAAGGATGTAATTCCATATGATTCAATTTATTATTCATAACTTGAGATAATTGTTATAGTATAGAAATGAAGTTATTGACTCCCACTCTCATTGGTTTAGGTATCTTGTCAGGGAAATAATCACATTTCCTATCACATTGATTGTTGGCATGATTCCCCATATTTTTCTCAATTAACTAAAATATAAGAAAAATATAGATGGGAAAATTTAAACTAATATGAAAACAAAAGGAAAAATATAAACATAAAAACTAATACATTATAAATGACATGTATATCTTAAATTATGAGTCTATAAGTTTCAATATAGTTTATAAATGTTAATTTCTCTATTAGGTTTTTCTAACCTAAAAATATATTCATTTATTTCATAATGGTTTATAAGATTTTTGTAATTTTAAAAAACAATATCCCTCAAAAGGTTCAAACTAGCTATGAAGAAAGGCCTCTTTTTCATGCACCAGGTAGATGTCATGTGTAAAGATCCCAACCCTAGTATCCCATAGTCGTTTCCTTACTTTATTAAATTGTCATAGAAACAATACTCTAATATCAAATTAAAAAATAAGTTTAGTATTTTTTGAATCCAAATTACATAAGTGACCATTAAATTATAACTTGAAATAAAAAACAATGCAGAAACTCATTTTCAAACACCCAAAAACTATTAGATTAACCCTGCAAGTCATTTATAATATTCATCATCATATCTTGGGGGGGGAATATAATAAAGGGGTGATCTCAGATTCTCAGTAAGGGTAATTAATATAGATAAAGATGATATAAACAATTAGTCATAAAAACACATTCCATTAGAACATAATATTGAACGTGATATGGAAATGATAAAAGTTAAATAAATAATGCCATATAATAATTCACGTGAGAAAGATGCTTAACTATGGATATTATACTAGTCGAATATTCACATGAATAATCAAGTACTAATAACATAATGAGAGAATTCATATTTCATACATCTAAAACATACCGTCAAATCCTCGTCCAAGACATCTGAAAATGATTAAGGCCTTAACTAAAACCATATCTAAAAATGGTCAAGGCCTCAGCCAAGTCCATATCTTTTTTGTCTCATGATAACTACCAATGCATAGAGGGGATATAGTAGGTCCAAACCATCAATTAATAACTACAATTAATTCCTAATATTAATGGGGTTAAACATAAACAACATATTCATATGAAATGTAAATAACTTTCCCCAATCTGTAAATATAATCACTAACCATTCTAAGTAACATGGTGTGTTGTATAAAGATAGCACATCCATAGTCAAACTGATCATAAACCATTTAATAAAATATTGTAGATGATATTAATAGGATATCAATATAAATAAATCATAAAATTAAATATAGGTGTTGAAATATATTAATATACTCTAATAAAAGCATTGATAAATTCTAGGGAGAAATACCCCTTTTACTTTGCAAAGAAGATCTCTTTTGGAAAAACCATTTTTATTTGTTATTATTATTTATATAAAACCAGAGATGAAAAAATATAGATTTTCATGACAAAATTAGTGATTTTAGAAAAAATAATGGTTTCTTAAAATAGAGTATGGATGGTACTTTAAAATGGGTAATAAATTTAGATATTCCCTTTAATCGAACTTGCGTAATGGGAATAATTGAGAAGGGGACCTTGTAAAACATGTAATTTGCCTTAAAAAAGGTTAAATGACCTTTATATATGTTTTTGGACCATAAAAAATATAATTTATAATAAACACACAAAAATAAATAAGAATTATATTAGTGTAAAGGGAGATAAAGAGAAACCTGAATGAAAATTTTGGTTTGAGTAGAAAATCTCTTACCATATGTCTGAACATGTTCTGCACTTGACCTTAATGTCCTGTATAATCAAATTAAATACTTTAATTAATTAATTAAAAAATAATTATACATTTAATTTATTTTTTATAATTTTATTAAGTTCATTTATGGTATTTTTTATGAGTTATAAGATACAATTTTATTATTCAGGAGCATTTGTTTCATTGGATTTTGTGACTGGTTCTCTTATTTATAAGTAATGGAGTTCATTTAAAATGGGTATAATTATCTATAATTTGAATTATATGTTATTTAATTAAATATATAAGTTTAAATGGTTATATAGATCATTTGTTTATATGGTATGAGGATGAATCATTAGATAATACATTTAGTGACAATCATTTAGATTATTACGACAGTTATTGATCATAACTCACTCATTTTGTTTATGATTTAGAATTATGTAAATATGTTAAATCAAGAACATAAAAAATTTATAACATAAATTTTACAATATTTACCAACCATTTAAATGGTTTCATGAATAGCCTTTAATATGGTGAAGTAAAATGAAAACTTGACATCCTTGATGACGATGAATCTACACCTCCCAAACAACATTTCCATTTTTTATAATAAAAGGGAGAGGAAAGGGGGATTGATGAGGATTATTCCCTTAGAATAATAAAATTAAATTACATGTTAGGTATTGTAGTTTTCATTCTATTTGGATGAGTGGAGGTGATGATAGAAAAATAAAAGAAAAGAACATGAAATGAAATTTAAAGGAAAAGGAAGAGGATTTTACCTCTTGAATTCCCCTCCTTGAGAACCTCCTTAGGGAAACAGTTTTGGTATTTTGATGAGACCAAGAGCTCCATGACATGGGGTAGGGGCTTGGTAATAGTATTGGGCTGAAATTTGACAAGTCTTAAAGCTTGGAAGGTTTGAGGTGAAGGGGTGGTGAGGGGTGGTATTTAGAGGAGAGCAGTATTTTTTATTATTTTAATCATTTTTTTATTATTTTGGATCAAGACAATGAATAGTTTCAAAATTATCACCAAATATATTAAAATAATTAAGTATAGATAAATATTATGAGCTTGTATCAACTATGCATCACTTATGACTCAATAATTCATGTATTTAACATTTTCCATAAATTATCATATTTTACTATTCACCAAAAAATTCAAGTATTTTAGAAAAATAACAAAAATTAACCCTAAACATTTTTTCAACATGTAAAATTAAAAAATAAACTCTATTTTATGAAAATAATTTTATAAATATGAGAAATTTAATTTTTAATTAAAATCATCATTTACTCGAAAAATAGATTTTTAAAAATTATAACTGATTTTATAACACTCTAAAAAATTAACTAAGGCCTCATTAAATTATCCTAAAATCCTAAGAAAAAAAATATTGATTTATGAATACATTGAATGAAAATGAATTTTATTTTAAATCATTTTATTAATTATAAAATTCTAATTAAATATTTATGACTCGTGAAAATACAAACACTTAATTGGTAATTTTTTAAAATATTCACTTACTTATACTATGATATAATTATATCATACTTTCATTTATAATATGAATAAATTTTATTTATACAAACCTGGGTGAGGTTACTATTCATTTGGCAAATTTACTATTCTTAAGGGTCATATTACTATTCTTAAATTCAATTTACTAATTCATTAGTATAGGTTTTTTAACTTATAGAAATACCTATTATTTAATTCATTATTAATTTATAAGGTTTGTATTATGTTATCTATGTGATTTTATGTGATTTATACTATATGAAATGAACCTAATAAGTGAAATTTCGTTGATAGAATCTCAAGTTGTTACATTCTCCCCTCCTATAAAAATTTTATCCTCAAAATTTTCAAAAAAATACCTCATGAAAATATTTGGGTAGTTCTTATTCATAACTTCATTCAGTTCCCATGTTGCCTCTTCAATTTTATGATTTTTTCAAAGTACCTTTACTAGTATAGTCATCCAATTCCTCAACAACTTCTCTTCAGGTTCCAAACCTATTCCTTCTGAAGTGAGCACATGTTTTGGGTCTGACATTTACTTCCTTAATTAAGATATGTGGAACAAATTGTGTAATTTAGAAATTCTAGGTAGCATTTCCAAATGATAAGCCCCGACTCCAATTCTCTCCATAATTTCAAAAGTACCAATGTACTTGGGGCTCTCTTTTTTTCCTCCCAAATCTTATAAAACCCCTTCATTGGAGATACATTTAAGAAAATGTGATATCCCACTTGAAATTCCAAATACTTCCTTTGATTATTGGCATAGATCATTTTTCTACTTTGATCTACTTTGATATAGGTTTGAATATTCTTTACATTATTTGTTGTTTCCTCCACAAGATCTGGGCCTATAAGATTCCTTTCACCAACTTCATCCCAACAAGTTGGTGTAGGACATCTCATTCCATACAGTGCTTCATATGGTGCCATTTGAATACTTGAATAGAAACTATTATTGTAGTAAAACTCTACCATAGTTAAATAATGATCCCATATACCTTGAAAATCAACTGGGCATGATCTCGACATGTCTTCTAAAGTTTGGATCATCAATTATAATTGCCCATCATTTTGAGGGTGATAATAAGTACTCAAATGAATCTCTGTATCCAAATATTTCTGAAGACTTTCCCTAATTTTGATGTGAATCATGGATCAAGATTAGACACAATTGAGAGAGGTGATCCATAAAGTCTTAAAACTTCATTAATATAGATTCATACAAGGTGCTCCAGTGGAAAAACCTCCCTTCTGTAAGGAAATGTGCAGATTTGGTAATTCAATCAACAATCACCCATATTTCATCATTATTTATTGGAGATTTTTGTAATCTAGTGAAAAAAATCCATAGTGATGTCATCCGATTTTAATGTAGGAATATGAATGGGTTGTATAACACCTCTAGGATAAAGTATTTTATCCTTTACCTGTTTACAGACTAAACATCTTGATACATAACCATCAATTTCTCACTTCATGTTATCCAACTAGAGATATTCCATAAAATATTTATACATCTTAGTGATACCAAGGTTTATAGTGAAATTAAAACTATAGACATCATCCAATAACTCCCTTTTTAGCACGATTATAGAGGGAACACATAGCCTCCTCCCAAATTTCATAATTTCATCATCACACATGAAGTCTGGCATCATCCTGGCATTCATGGATTTTTTTTTTAATATTATCATCATCAAACTGATAAATTTTAATTATTTCCAATAAATATGGTTGGGAAACCAGCTGAAAAAGTAATGATGCTTCACCTTCCTTGATAATTCCCATATCAATATTTTTTAGATCCATGTACACAAGATCCTTGTCAATCCTCATTTTTTTCAGCACTCCATGATTCATCCTACTCAATGCATCATCTACCTTATTTTCCATTCCTAGGTGATAGTTTGTTGAACAATAATAATCCTTAAGTATCTTGATCTATATCTTTTGCCTCATGTTGAGTTATTTCTATGAGAATATATATTTAAATCTCTTTTGATCTGTATATATCTCACATCTTTCACCATAGAGATAGTGTCTCTATATTTTCAGAGAAAATATTATAGCTACTAACTCAAGATCATGATTTGGATAGTTCTGTTCATGATTTTTAACTTCCTTGATTCATATGAAATAACTCTATTATTCTACATAAGGACACAATCAATTCCTTTCTTTTATGCATCGCTATAAATTACAAACCCACCATTTCTAAATGGTAGAGTCAGGATCATAGAATTCACTAATCTCCTCTTAAATTCTTCAAAACGGTATTCGCATTATTTTTTCCATATGAACTTAACCCATTTATGAGTAATCTTGGTTAACGGGTTAGCTAATAGAATGAAGTTCTGAATTAAATGTTGATAATAACCTGCTAAACTAATAAAACTACATACCTCGGTTATGATCATTGGTGTAGACCATTCCTGAAAAACTTTTTTCTTCATAGGATCAACTGAGATTCCATCTTTAAAGACAATATGACCAAAAAAAGAAACTGATTGAAGCCAAAATTCACACTTACTAAACATCACATATTATTCATTTCTTCTAAGATTCTTAATAATAATCTTCAAGTGAGTCCCATGGTCTTCATATATTTTATATTATATCAAGATATCATCAATAAATACCACAAAAAAGTTATCAAGATATTCCTTGAAAACTCTATTCATTAGATCCATGAATATAGAGGGTGCAATAGTCAGTCCAAATGGCATTATTGTAAACTTGTAATGTCCATACCTAGTTTTAAATGATTTCTTTGTAATATCTTCCTTCCTCACATACAACTGATGATATCTAGATTGAAGTTTAATCTTTGAAAATTATTTAACTCTATGAAGTTGATCAAATAAATAATCAATGTGAGGCAGGGGTACTTGTTCTTCATTGTAATAACATTTATTTCTCTATAATCAATGCACATCCTCATGTATCCATATTTATTTTCGACCAAGAGAACAAGGGCTCCCCATGGAGAAACACTAGGGTGAATAAATCTTTTATCACTCAATTACTCTAGTTTTTTATTCAGTTATAATAATTCCATAGTGGCCTTTTTATAAGGATTATTCAATATAGTTATTAAACCAAGAATTAAATCATTAGAGAACTCAACTTCCAACTCTTGAGGTTGTCCGGTTAAATCCTTTGGAAATAAATCAATGTATAATTTTACAATAGGTACATCATAAATCTGAATATTTATTTCCTTATCAATAGATGTTTTTTTCTATTTGTACCCAAGAATTTCATTTAGTAGAGCTGTTGGGGGTGAATTTAGATGAGAATCGGATAGTGATCTTTTTGCTCTAAAGATAAAGGATTCTACACCTTCCTCACAAATCATAATTTACATTTTCTTAAATTATATTTTCGCTTCATATTTTGAAATCCATTCTATTTTGAAGATTATGTTAAATTCATCCATAGGTATAATGATAAAATAAGTAGATAAATCACAGTTATATGCCATAATGGGAACTTCCTGACATATTTTGTTGTAATGAGACTTCCCTTAGGGGTTTTGACTAACAACTCCCTCGATAAAGAGAATTGTAAATATATAATTTTTAAAGAAAATTGGGAATATATAATGGAATTCAATTATCTAGAATCAAATAAATATTTATCTAAATTTTAGGAGATGGTTAATGTAGCTACAACCACATCATTAGGAACTTTACCCTCTACTATTTTCATCACATAAGCTTATCCTTACACCTGTGGTCTTTTCTAAGGAATGTTTCTTTGACGCTTTGTAAAATAATTTGAATAGTGTCCCATATCCCTATAATTATATCATTAAAATTTGGTATCTTATTTCTTTCCTTTTCAATATTGAGCGTGATGTCCTTCCCCACCACACTTATCGCAAACTCCTTTTCCTTTTAAGTAGTCATCATGGTGTTTCCTTCCACAAGTATCCCACATTGGAAAATTCCATTTTTTATTATTCCCTTTATCCATTCATTCCTCTGTGCCCTCTTCTTCTCTTTTTTTTCCTTAAATTCATAAGACATAGATAATTATTTCTCTGTCTTGATATCACATGAGACTATATCTTCATATGATAAGAAATTTTGGGAGACTAGTTCCCTTCATAGGAATGGTTTTAAAACATAAAATAATCAATCAATATTTCTCCTTGGATTATGTATGTAGTTCATGTCATGCCCTTATAAACTTGTAAAGTTGGCTTGATACTTGGAAACATTCTCATCCTCTTTTTTCCTCAGATTCAATAATTTTCTTTCCATATCCACACATTGTTTGCGAGGAAAATATTTTTCTCATAAAATTTCCTTAAAATATCTCCATTCTATATTTGTAATTTTTTTATCCTCCTTTTTGTTTTGAATTAGTGACCACTATTGAGCTGCCCCTCCTGATAGATGATAAACTTCCACGACAAACTTCTCCCTTTCATTACTTCCCAAAGTGAGAAATATCTTCTCTAAGAAACTTATCCACTGCTCCGCTAAAAATGGGTCTATAGTCCCATTGAATGATAGAGGCTATTTTAGCATAAAGCAGGCTAAAATTTCTCCTCCACATTATGGTTCAGGATGCTCCATATGGGTAAGGTTATTTATCATAACCTGAGTTAGTTGTCCCAATATATTATAAGTTTCCCAGCACCAGTTGTAGCTCTAGTACAAACTTCATTATCTTACATAGAAGGGAAATCCATACATGGTTTACATTTATTGATATGGTTTCCATACCTTCCACTAGGTTACATTTATAAATAACGTCATATACTAGATTAGGTTATGAATCGTAATGTATAACATCAAACTAGGAAAACACTTAACATAAATTGAAGTTTTATGCATAGCTAATCTCATAATCATAAACATGGTTTATTTAGGGACATATTACTTTTAAATACTTCATAATGTTTTGCAAAGAAAATGTGACTTAACCTAAGCATATCCTCCAAGAGTGTCAAACCAGGTGTGAAGTAAGGCACATTGTCGTAAACCAAGTTACCCCAAGTTAGGCTTGGGACACCTTGTTAGATTTGTTACCCCTAAGTACATATCTTCCAGAACCACATCCACTTGTAGTATCCAGATAGGGATATATTTCCAAGAATACTCACATAATATCTATTTTACCAAAATTTTAGGATGTTGTTATATTCTTATCCTCAAATTCTATCTTAAGGCTATGTTCCCTAATCTATGTTTTCTAAATCTTGTTTACAAGGTTTCTACTAAACTTTTTCTGTTACTAACTGTAAAGACCCCAACCCCAGTATCCCAGAGACAGTACCTTACTTTATTACATTATCATAGTTACAAGACTCGAATCATAAAGGACTGATTAGTTTAGTGTTTTGGGAATCCATTTTACATAGGTGAACATTACATTACAACTTGAAAGGAAAATAATGTATAAAATCTATTTGTAACACCTAAAAACTCTTAGATTAACCCTGCAATTCCTTCATAATATTCATCTTCATATCCTAGGGGAAGTTAAAGCATAAGAAAGGGGTAAGATTAGATTCTCCGTAAGGGGAATTAATACAATGAAAGGAAATATAAACAATAATTCATAAAAAACACATGCCATTACAACATAATCTCGAACATTATATGGAAATTATAAAAGCTGAATAAATAATTCCATATAATAATTCACATGGGAAAGAATTTTAACCGTGGATATTATACTATTAAAATATTCACATGAATAATAAATTAATAATATCCTAATGAGGTAATGTATATTTTAAACATCTGAAACATACCATGAAGTCTTTAACCAAGAAATCTTAAAATTATTATTGCCTTGGCTGAAACCATATCTGAAAATGGGTAAGGCCTCGGCCAAGTTCATATATGTATTGTCGCATGAGACCTACTGATGAATAGAGGGGCAATAGTGGTTCCCACCCATCACTTAATAAGTCCAATAAATTTCCCATATGAATGGTTTTAAACATAAAAAACATATACATAATAAATGTAAATAACTTTTCCCAATCTTTAAACATAATCACTAACCATTCTGAGTAACATGGTGTGTGGAATCAAGATAGCACATGAATAGTCAAACTGATCATAAACTAGTTAAAAAAATATGTAGATGATAATAATAGGATATAAATCTGTATAAATCAAAAAATTCAATATAGGTGTTAAAATATATGAAAATACTATAATAAAATCATCGAGGAATTCTTGGGAAAAATACCCCTTTTACTTTGAAAGGAAGATATCTTTTGGAAAAACCATTTTTATTTATCATGATTATTTGTATAAAACCATAAATGAAAAAATATAAAATTTTATGAAAAAATTATTTATTTTATAAAATTAATGGTTTCTTAAAATAGAGTGTGGATGGTACTTGAAAATGGGTGAGAAAGTTTGAGGTTCCCTTTAATTGGGCTTGCGTAACTAGAATAATTGAGAAGGGAACCTTGTAAAACATGTAATTCCCATAAACGATAGGTGAAATGACCTATATATATGTGTTTGTAACATAAACACATAATTTATAATAAATAAACAAAAATATAGAATAATTATATTGGGGTAAAGATAGATAAAGATTAACCTGAATGAAAATGGAGGTTTGGGAAGAAAAACCCTACCTTATGTCTGAACGTATACTGCACTTGACCTTATTGTCTTCATTAATTAATTAATTTATAAACTTTTATACATTTAATTGGTATGTTATAATTTTATTAAGTTCATTTATGTTTTTTTATGAGTTATAAGATACAATTTTATCATTCAAGAGCGTTCGTTTCCTTGGTTTTCATGATCAGTTAACTTATTTATAAGTAATGGAGTTCATGTAAAATGAGTATAATTATCCATAATTGGAATTATATGTTATTTAATAACATAAAAAATTGTAACTATTTATATATATCATTTGGTTATATGGTATGATAATGAATCATTAGATAAGACATTTAGTGATAATCGTTTAGATTATTATGGCAGTTGTTGATCATAATGAACTCATTTTGTTTTATCATTTAGAATTATGTATATATGTTACATACAGAACATAAAAAGGGTTATAATATAAATTTTAAAATATTTTTCAACCATTAAAATGGTTTTAGGAACATCCTTGAATATGGTGAAGGAAAATGAAAACTTTCCATCCTTGAAGGTGATGAAACAACACCTCACAGATGACATTTCCCTTTTTTAGAATAAAAGGGAGAGGAGAGGGGTATTGATGATGGATTATTCAATTAGAATAATAAAATTATAGTAAATTTTAGGTACTATATTTTTTATGCTATTTTTATAAGTAGAGGTGAGTAGATAATAATAAAATAAAAGAACTTCAAATGAAATTAAAAGGAAAAGGAAGAGGATTTTACCTCTTGAATTCTCCTTAAAAAACTCTTTATGGAAATGGTTTTGGTGTTTTGATAAAACCAAGAGCTTAGGGACGTGGGGTAGGGTCTTTTAAAGAGGATTGGGTAAAAATTTTACAAGGCTCAAACCTTTGAATGTTTAACAAGAATGGGTGGTGAGGGGTGCTATTTATAGTGGAGGAGAGGGGTGTTTTTTATTGTTTTAATCATTTTCTTATTATTTTGGCACAATACTGTGAATAGTTTGATCATTATCACCATATATATTAAAATAAAGAATTTGAGTTATATATTAAGGGCTTATATCATTCATACATCACCTACCCAATAATTCATGTATTTAAGATTTTTCATAAATTATTATATTTTACTATTCACCAAAAAATACCAAAAATTAACCCTTACCATTTTTTGATGTTTACAATTAAAAAATGAACTCAATTTTTTGAAAATAATTTTATAAATATGAGAAATTTAATTTTTAATTAAAATCATTATTTACTCGAAAAATACAATTTTTAAAATTATAACTGATTTTACAACACTCTGAAAAATTAAATAAGGTCTCATTAAATTATCATAAAATAATTAGACAACAAAATATTTATTTATGAATACAATTTATGATAATGAATTTTATTTGAAATAATTTTATTATTTATAAAATTGTAATTAAATATTTATGACTCATAAAAATACCAACACTTAATTGGTATTTTTTTTAAAATATTCAATTACTTATAATGTGATATAATTATATCATAATTTCATTTATAAGATGCCTAAATTTTATTTATACAAACATGGGTGAGGTTACTATTCATTTGGTTGATTTAATATTCCTAAGGGTTGTATTATTATTCCTAAGCTCAAGTTATTAATTCATTGGTATATGTTTTTTAACTTCTAGAAATACCTATTATTTCATTCATTCTTCATTTATAAGGTTTTTATTATTTCTCTAAGTGAGTTTATGTGATTTATACTATATTAAACAAACATAATAAGGTAAATTTCATTGATATAATCCTAGGTCGTTACATCATGTTAATACCCAATAATCACTTTTGGGTTTATTACCCCTAGGTACATTTATTCTAAATCCAAATCCACTTATAGTGTCTAGATATGAATTTCATTATTTGGAAACCACACTCTTTATACTTTACCAAAATTCAATTTATTTTCCTATACTTCAACTTATACTAGGGTTTTTAATAATGTATTATTTTCCTAATCCCCAAAAATAAAAATTCCTTCATTTGATTCCAACTATAGTGAACCAAAAATCATACACATATTATTACATGATTTTTAACATAAATTTCCATTAAAAATAACCCCCAAATCTAGAGGCCAAGTGGATTTGGAAGACTAGGTTCATAATATATCAACATAAAGCTAAAAATACAGCATTTTTATTTTAATTTCCATAATGTATTCCTAAAACCCTTGAGATTATAAAACTACATAGGATAGCCTAAGAGATACTTGAAAAAAGGAACTATTCACCCGGTTTGGGACTTCGGGCCATCGGTTTTGGCCTACGGGTCTCAAGGGACTTCGGGCCATCAAAGGCCTTCAGGCCATAGGGCCTTCGGGCCATTGAAGAGCATGAAGTATCCTGGTTCACACAGAACAGGCCCCAGAAGAGGATCAGAGCAACAGTAGTAGTCACCAGAAGCAGAGCTAACCGGATTGGAATAATGAGAGGGTATGGCAACCGCCATCGGGACTAGGCATCATGCAGCTTTGTACGGGGAAATTCTAGTCGATCAGCAATGCAGGTAGGGAGCTAAAGGTGATCAATGATGCAGAAGCTGGGGAGGGGTAGTTCTAGTGGGTTGGGTATACAGGTCGTGTATGGGCATGATATGCCTCTAGGCCTTCGGTTCATGTATTACTGGTCATGTCAGGCCTTGTGCCTTGGGCCTATGGGTCATGTATGGGTTCCCCTTAAACCCTTAAAAAGGGGATTATCTATAATAAAAAAAGGCCTTTGGGCCATTCGGAGTATAAATCTCTATAAGGGAATAAACATGATAAATAATCATGGCATATGTGTCAAATGGAATAACACGATAACATAAAATATAAGGCGCATGAATAATCATATGAAAAAATGTCATAAAGAATATAGAATCATAAGATCATAGAATTTTTGAAATGTGACAACAACATAAAATATAAAAAAAATAATTCGAGTCTAGCTGCCAATATAATATAGCATGGTGAAAAAAGTCCCATAGTGGATTAGGTTTACTACCCAATCCCATAGTTATCATATCATGAGATATAAAAATTATTCAATGCATTATAGAACTATCAGGGTATGACCTTAATAAAAAGTAAATGTATTTTATTTATAAATAATGAAATCAAAAATAAGTCATAAGCATTTGAAATAACCATTAAAAGGATATGGGTCACATAATCATGTCATATAGAATAGCCAAATAGAATATCATAATAATTCCACTAAATATGGGATAAAATCATTCGTGGAAATTTATATGTTGAAAATAATAATAAGTTAATAAAATGATTTCCATGTGAAGTAAAGACATTAAAATGAGTGGATAATTAAATTTTTAAATACACCTCTAAAGTGCAGTTTTAGTGAAAAGGGTAAGAATAATTCAAGAGGATAGGGTCAAAATAATTTCTATAAAATTAAAAATTAATTAAAAAGGTTTTACATAATAAAATGAGTATTTTTAGAAACCATGGATGGTTTAAAAATATTTAGTAGGTATTACTTGGAATAGGGTAAGAAACAAATAATCTCCCTTTAATAAGGTTTTCTTAAAGAATTAAATTCAGAAGGAAACCTTAAAAAACATTTAATACCCCAAAAAATAAAATTAATAATAATTAGGTATATATATGAGGGTACATGTTTATAGAATATTAATTTAGTACCTAATAATAATAGTGTGATGAAGTGAGTTTTAGATGAAAATTATAGGAATAAAAATAAAGATGGGTGGTTTAGATGTTTCTTTGCCCCAACTTTGTATTTTCTCAACACTTTAACTGAACATACAAGAATAATAAAATTTTATTTATTAAAAAATGATTAAGAAACCAATTTAACTATATTTTATTTATAATTAATATTGTGTGTTAGTTTAGAGTCATTTAATTGAGATAATAAGTCTATATTCACTTTCCCACGGACGTTCATTTCATGGTTCCAAGGTCGATTAATTTTTAGGTAATTATGAGAGTTCTTATGGTGTTTTTAAATAACAACAAAATCATGATGGCATGTTTATTATAGCACCCCAACATAGTTTTATAGTTTATTTGTTCTTTGGGATGGTTGGCCACTGGGCCTTAGGCGCGCTCCCCGTACACCAAGGGATGCTGACTAGAAGTGATGGTATGATTAGGTGATGGTGGATAGACTATACCCTATAGTGATGATGATAATAATGGTTGATATATATATAACATAGTGGAATAATAATAAAAAAAATTAATTGAAGAAATGGACATAGAAAAATAATACACAATAACATAAGTAATAATAAGTCCAAACGCAACAAGCCATTTGCAGTTAAATACATAAAAATTTAGGTAATACTAAACAGATAAAAAATGTCTCATGTGGCCAACCATATAAGTACATAGATATAAAATCCCTAATAAAGTCCAATATGATGTAGCGGAACAACCTGGTCCACTACTATCCATACCATGCTAAATCAGTACATCCTTGATTACTAAGGCCCAACTCCCGAGCCTTATCCCTTTCCTGATCTCAAAACCATAAAGTCTATACATGTATTGAGGGTTCCATGTAGGGTATCAGTATGAACTCAATATTCCACCACCAATGTGTGCCTATCTTACATCCATGATTATACATGTTCGTGCATATGTAAATAAATAAGAGCAATTCAAACATAAAATAAATAACCTACTCCACTTGTGCTCAACAACCACAAGTAAGCATTTATCTACTTTGGCCAACATCAGTACATCTTAGAATTAATTACCCCAAATATATATTTTCATACATTACATGTTTGAAAAATATTTATTTGTAGCGAAAAGGACCCGTAAATTAGTGTTGAAGCATCCCTTAAAGAATATTATACATGAATATCCATTAGGATACTCTAATAATTATATCATTGGAACCTCATGCCATCAGACACCTCCCTTATCATCAATCAAGTAACCAGATTCCCAATGAAAAAACCATCAATTTTTCCTACGTACCTCAGACCTCTTTTTAGAAATTCATTATTGTCTTAGCAGCCCGATGTCCCAAGATATGAAGATATTCCTCATTCAATATATAATAAATCATTATAGACTAAACATCTATACCCCCTAAGTCATAGAAATATTTTTCCTCCAATAATCCCATCTCATCGGCCTCAATTATGACGAAGAGACTTAGCCCCAAATCAATGGTCTCCTCACCATCTCTTGACGGTCCATCACCATCAACCATGGATTTCTATGGTGAGTACCTCCTCCATAACTGATGGTCAACACTATCCCCTAAGCTAAAATATCTACGAAGTCCTCTGACCACATTAATGGGTCAACACCACCTCGTCTGAGTCCTATCTATGTGCACATGACTAAAACTACATCATATTCGAACAACGGTGAGTGGAAATCACCAACATTTTCTAATCCATGCCATCTGGAAACCTTATTGCCACATGAAACCACATCAACCAAGTTTGACGGTCAAAACAATCCCAAGCCTCATGGGCCATTTCCTCAACCTGATGAATTTTTCACCTCATTCATGATGATCTATGATGCCTTAACCTGGTGATAAACATCACCCAATGTATCTCGATCCACACCCTCATCCTGAAGAACCATGTCACATCAGTCCCGATGATCAACATCACCTCAATATATCGATCCATGACCATCACATTCCCACTGAACTCATGAAATCATATCACATTTAATTAAAAAAATTATCCTTAAAAGTTTTTCAAAATCCCCTTACCTAGCTTAGAATATATAAATAGACTAACACATGCTCAATGGAATCCCGTAAAATCAATTAATCAATTTAAAGAAAGTAGTGTTTTATTATGGGTGTTCCAAAATAACCTAATGCCTATATTTAATAATCCATCCCTAGAACCCATAAAATTATGTATAAATATTAGAACCACTTACCTTATACTCATAGGTGCTCTTTCATTAAATATCGGCCTCTAACTCGAGCCTAAATAAGGTAAATTGGGATTTTAGACAAATTCCCTAAAAATAAGGTAAAATTTCTCACATGGATTTATCATTCTATATGATGAGAAAAATGAGGAAAGGAAGATAAAGGATTTAATAACTTACTGGTAGATTCCAACACACCTGATGACATTCAATTCAAATCTTATATGGAGACGGGAGGCCAAATCCTAGAATAGGGGAAGAGAGGATCTCCACAACTACTGGAGGG
This sequence comes from Viscum album, assembly GCA_963277665.1. NCBI lineage: Eukaryota > Viridiplantae > Streptophyta > Magnoliopsida > Santalales > Viscaceae > Viscum > Viscum album. The sequence continues at coordinate 1,688,138 of CAUJRU010000069.1, forward strand.
AGTGGTGCATGCATGGGAGGAATAAAATCAAAGATCCATCTTAATTAAGATAAGGAAAATGGTAATTTTAACCTATTTAAAAAAACCACATGGTTTGGAAAACTGTGCACTAACCGTGTGATTCTCACTATCCAAGAGGATAGACACCTCGAACAATATGGCCGCAAAGTTTGAAAACCCATGCACCAACCATGTAGGTGATTTTGAATACTTGAACCCCGGTGCATGATTTACTTGAAGAGGATTCATGGTTTAATCTAACCATTCCCCATGAAAACTAATCTACAGAGTTTAGGATACATAGTTAGAAAAACCATGCACTAATCATGTGCCTTGGTTTGTCTTTTCTAAAATTGGGTTTTTCAGAGCCCGATGCTACCAAAACCCATTCAATATCTTGAGGGACTCATCGATACTTAAAACCTTCCTAAAAAATACCTTTCAGTTTTTAAACTTCTAAAATTAGGTTTGAAAGACCAAAAATAAATTTGGCCCATTTACCAAACATAAAATTAAAAAAGGTTGGGAATTTCAACCCGCAAAAAAACTAGGATGTTCCAATCTCCCCACATTAAGATAGCTCTTCCTCGAGTTATGTGGTTTCAAGTCGATATGGTACTAAACATATCCATATCATTTACATCACCCTAGTCTACCCTAATTATTGAGTCACATCCTAATTCCCCATATGGCACTCCCCACCTTAGGAGTTTCCTACCTTGTCACTTTCTGACCCACCAATCAAATATTATGTTGGTTCCACCAACCATAATTGAACATATAATTCCTCCCATTACATACCATATTTATTTCACCACATCAGGTTCTTAATTACACCAACATCATACCTTACACCAATCAAATATTTCATCTCATCACATTCTCATTAGTACCTGTGTCATACATGACACCCATTAAACCCCGTATCTTATCTGATTCCCATTTTGTACCTTTGAAACTCTTAGAACCCTTAAGTCCCACATCTCATTGGATTCTCAAATTCCCTACATCAAAAATAGTTCTCAAAATTAAACCCACATCATATATATATATATATATATATATATATTCATGCCCATGATAGTCTCAATTCTTACGCACCTCATCTAAACATGCATTGCACTTGATGACCATATACTAGCTAGCGTCTGGTTATTCCAAATACAACATGTATACATCATACACCAAAACCAAAAATTTATAAAAATAGAAGTTCATTCCATGATCAAGGCATACCTATAACCATATTCGGATTATTGTCCTACTTTGAGCATGCAAGATCAACAGCATACACCTGGCCTGAAGCCCAACTTCCCAAGGCCTGACCTCCCTATGGAGCTACACCAACTACCAGCCACTAACCCCACTACTGGATATCTCTCCATGCCATTACCTATGTTTGTAGTAGAATATTTACTACCATATCTTGGTACCACTCTATTTACTACCTTAGATCCCTAAGTTTGAACTAGTCCCCCACTCCCAGTTATACAAGCAGGATTCCTATAGATTCTCTCTAGATGCCCCATATGACCACATGCCCTACACTCATATAGAGCCCACTCACACTAATTCTGAACATGCCCCAGCTTCTTACATAGGAATAAAACTATCTAAGAACTACTCTTCATTGTCATACTCAAATCTATGGTCTAACTTCCCTTTTGGGACTCCTCATGGCTCCGCTTTTATCCACTTGAAGCATCACCGATATTCTCACCTCATTCCATCACCCAACTCTAATATGACCATTCCATCAATATTTATTCGGATATCAGTTAATAATTCATTTCCTCTGATAACAATGTTATTTTGAATATGTTTACCTTCACCATGATGGCATTTACTTAACCATCTTTGAAATGCCTCACACCAGTGATGTCATCGCCCACCATAGAAGGTGAAAATTCATAAAAGCCTATGAAATTATCTGAATAATCCATAATGGATGTATCTCTCTATTGTGGGTTCATGAACTCATGGGACCTATCTAACCTCAATGTCTATATGAATAATGGATCAAAGAACCTATCCTCAAAACACTTCCAAGTCAGTCCCTCATGTCAACCAACCTATACTTATACACCACACCTATCCTTTTTCGATCCTCCAAGCATGTAGGTGGATAGATTCTTCCTTCGACTCGATGGTGTCTCAAGATAGTCAATCATCATATGAATTAACTTGATCTAGATCTATAATACTTTATCTCCTATCTAAACCAGAAATAATAGTGTTTTCTAAGACTAAAACTCACAATTCAAGTAATCCATGGATGGATCAGCTCTCAGATCTTCTCTGTCAACACCATGTATGACTCACACCAAGCTCACCCTGAGCTGCTCATCTAATCATGGCCCAAAATCTACAATCTTCTTTAGAAAGAATTCCTTTATCAGAGCATATAACTATGGATCATGATCATCTCAACCCTTAGGGTCTCATCCCAACCCTATGGGGCCTCATCCCATGCACTCTCTAACAGCACCACAGATATTCCCTCCTGATGCTCCACCAGAAGCCATCTAGGTGGAATCACACTGAATACCAAACACCATAGTCAAAAATTCATAAAAATACTATATATATATATATTGTAGATATGGGAATATTTAATAGTAAGTGCACCTCACCACCCTTACACTCCCCTATTGTACCCATGTGACATGACATCCAGCCCCATGGCCCCTTACTTACACATAATAGAGTCATGTGTCATATATCATCTGGACTCATGGAACCTTGCCGACCCATATTAGAATTAGGAATCACATATATTTTATATCATATATCATAGATCTAGGGTAGCTGATTAGAATTCCACAAAAAGGCTATACAAGAAAACACTACATAGATTTTTGATGAAATTTTAAATGGATCACCCCCTTGTCTTTATCCTTACCTACCCATAAAAGAGTCAAGACCATATATACCACATAAACATATAATAACATACTTATCTCATCATGAACCACATATCTGGTCTAGATGAATATAATTCCACCAAGAAGGATAAGCAGGAAACATTGTTTAGATTTGTTTTGACACTTTAAACAACCAAACCCCTCTTAGTGCATTCTAGGTTCCCAATGACAATCACAAGTATAAACCCACATCATATGAGCCTATGTGACTACCATGATGCATAAATACTTCTCCCTTTCTATAACGGTCTAAGGTTCAAAATCTCATAATCCAATAACATTACAACCAACTGTGCCACATGAGATGGAAATCAGTCAACTATAAAATTGTAAATCATAACATAAATTTTTCACCCATAAAAACATGGTTTGTCCCCCATGCATGGGGCTACAGGAACCTAAACATTATCTCTTTACCTAGGTCTGACTACATCCTAGTATTTGGTCAACCATATCACAAATAGTAAGACCAAATGAAAAAAAAACCTCTGATACCATTTTTAGAACACCAGCCTAGTTTTCCACTTTATCTGTGCTCAGGTCTGATTAGCCAGTGGGCCTTAGGGATGCCTCCACATACACCAAAGGCTGCTGACTAGAAGTAAGGGTCTAATTAAGTGATATTGCAGAGACTATACCTCTAGGAATCATAATAATAATGTTCATATATATAAATAGAACAGTTGAATAAGGTCTATAAATAATGGAAGATATATAATAAACACAGAAGAAGCATACACAAAAATAGTAGTAATAATAATTCCAAAGGAAACAAACCATTTTTAGAAAAATATTCAAAAATTCAAGTTGTAAAACAAGGAATCAAGGTCCTTCTTGGATGACCATATAAGTACATATATATAATCCAAAAAAATGACCATCTTGATGTAGAGGAACTACCTTGTCCACTTACACCCATCCTAAGATAAATCATTACATCCCTGATCACTAAGGTCCAGCTCCTAATCTCGATCCCTTACCTGATCTCAAAACTATAAAGTATGTGTGCATCTTGATGGTCCCATGTAGGGTATGAGTATGAACTCAGTAATCCAAAAACAATGTTTTTATGTCTTACATCCATAATTATACAAGTGCATTCATAAAAAAATAACAACAACTCACACATATAATAAATAACTTGCTCCAATTATACTCAATAGCCACAAGTAAGAATTTAACTACTTCAACCAACTATGGTACATCTCTGAATTCATGCCCCCAAATATATATTTACATATATTACATGTCTGAAAAGATATATTTTCAATGGAGAGGAATCGTGGATTAGTTCCTAGACATCCCCTATAGAATATCATAGCTGGAGATCCCTTGGGATCCTCCCATAATTATATCACTGGAACCACATTTCATATGACACCTCATATTCCATCAATAAAGTAATCGGCATCCCAATGACATGACCATCAATATATCCTAGGTATTTAAAAACTCCACTCATAAATTCTCCATCAACATAATAACTTGGAATCCCATGGTACAGAGATATTCGTCCACCCATATATAATAATTCATCATCATCTCAACAACCTGATGTCCCTAGGCATGCCAATATTCATCCTCCAGTATTCCTAGCCTATTGTCCCCAAGTATAACGACTGGCCTCATCCCCCAACTGATGGTCTCTCACCACCTCCTAATGGTCGATAACCATAAATCATGGATTTCTATGGTGATCACATCCTCCGTAACTGATGGTCAACATCATCACATAATTCGCAATATCTATAGATACCTACACCCATAATGAGTGGTCAACATCTCCTCAAATGAGTCTTATATGTGTGCACAATAATCTAACAACATTTTCAACCAAACATCAGTTAGTGTAAATCACCAACATTTCCTTAAACACACCATCTAGAAACCTTGTTTCCACATGTTACCACATTACCCAAGTCTGGTGGTCAATTACATCCCATGCCCATGAGCCATGTCCTTAGCCTGATAACCTCATTAACTCAATCCCGACAAACCATGTCTCCTGAACTTGGTAATAAACATCTCCTCATGTATCTCAAGTAATGACCTCATCTAGAAATACCATGTCACCTTAGTCCTGGTGATTAACATCAACCAATATCTCAATCCATGATTGTCAAGTTCATGTGGAACTCATGTAATCATATCACATTTAATTAAAAAAGTATAACCAGCCTATCCTGTATAATTGGTCAAAATCCCCATACCCAGATGAGAATATATAAATAGACTAGGGAATGTTCAACAACATCCTATAATATCAATTAATAAATTTAAAGACAATAATTATTTTATTATGAGTTTTACCAGACAATATAGTGTTAACATTTAATAAAACACCCCATAGCACCCATAAAATTAAGAAGAAATATTGAAACCATCTACCTTATAATCATAGTAGCTCACTCATCGAATAGCAGCCTCTAACTTGATCTGAAGAAAGATAAAATAGGATTTTAGACAAACACCATAAAAATAGGGGAAAAGGTGATCACATGGATTTATGATTCTTTATACCAAGATACATGAGGAAAGTATGCTAGACGATTGAAGGCCTTATTTCTATGCTTCCAAATCACCTGACGACGTTCAATTAGGATCTCAGATAGAGATGGGAGGACAAATCCTAGAATAGGGGAAGAGAGGACCTCCATGGATGTAGGAGGGAGAGATTCACACATGGGAGGAAGAAAATAAGAGAGCCTTGTTAAATAATATTTAGGAAAATGGTAATTTTTTCCTCTTTATAAATTCACATGGTTACCACACGGTTTGGAAAAACATGTTCCAACCTTGCGGTACTCACTATCCAAGAGGAGAGACACATCGCACGGTTTGGCCACACATTTTGACAAACCGTGCACCAACTATGTAGGTGATTATGAACACCTATACCCCAGTGAATTATTTCATGGAATGGGTTTCATTGTTTAATCTAACTATGCTCCTTGAAAAATAGTCCATGTGGTATAGGACACATGGTTAGACAAACCATGTACCAACCGTGCGCCTCTGTCTGCCTTTTATGAAACTGGTTTTTCCAGAGACTGACACTTTTGAAACCCATTTAAACTCTCAAGGCACACACTAAGCCTTAAAACCCACCTAAAATATCACCTTAGAGTGTTTAAACTTCTAGAATTAGGTTCTAAATCCCATAAAGAAAGTTATCCCATCCACCAAACATAGAATTAAAAAAGGATGTGAATTTTAACCCACTCAAAAACATGGGATGTTATATTTTTCAATTCATTCAAGGAGTTTTAAATGGTTTTAAATTTTAAATAGTATTAAAATAGACATGGTTCATAGAGTAAAAATATTATAGTTTTACAGTTAATTCAATTAGGTTGTTTTTTCAACCACAATGGATGTACTTTGTTTTATTTAACCATATGACTTTTTATCCATTAAAAATATAAAAAATATATAATATAATGAATTATATAATTTTTCAACATAATATATGAAGCTTCCAGTCACAGTAGAAGCACTGGTGGTGGGAGATAAATCAAAAATTAATTTGAATTAGTCTTTTTCGTAACCCACTAGAGGATCATTTATTGTTAAAATTTTAATTAATTTATTTAATATTTCAAGAAATAGTTACCTTATCTTAGGAACTTTCTCCAAAAATTATGTTTATCTTTTGAAAAAAACATCTTGGATTACCTTCATTGTGTTAGGAGGATCCAAGTGTAGAATTCATCTTGTAGTGATCAAAATGTGCTCCTTTGATCTTTGAGCGACGCTAATTGATTTATTCGTGCTAGCATGGAGAATCAATTGTCTTGTGTTGTTCATATTGATCACTTATAGATCCTTCAATATTGAAGGAATCACTTTAGCACTTCTCATTCTTGAGAGGAAGAGAGGAGGAGGAATGGAGCGGGAAATCTATTGTGCACAATGATTCTAAAATCTCAATTAAGCCTATACAATAGACATAATCGCCTATTTATAGATCTAGGGATTAGGTTATAATATTATTTAATTGTGTATCATCCCTTAATTAATATAATAAGTTTTATTAGACCTCATTCAATAAAATAATATGAATATTATTATTATTTTATGTCATGAGTTAACATGTGTGGCGATGAATATTATTTACAAACATGGAAATAAATATTCATCACTAGACATGATCTTGTCTACTCCAATTCCTTTCCATTATTGAATGGTTGAATAAATATTTAATTATATATTTTATTCATAATCCAAAAAATAAATATTTATTAAATATTCATGTAATAAAATAAATTATTTATTAATGAAAAAAATTATTTATTACCTTGTGAATATTAGCAATCAATAAAACTTGATTAAAATTATTCCTTGATCTTGATAATAATATTTATTCCAATAATTAAATTCAAATATAATTTAATTGAGGTTATCGAAAAAACGTAGTGTGTGATCCTTTAGGATTCATTCTCATTAGAATTAGGTTGACCTACCTAAAGTCCAAGATTATTATTTAGCAATGGGTCAAGGCACCGAAGAGAGAGAACTTACTATTGCAACATCGATGACCACATAATGCTCACTATCTAACATAATACCTTTGTATCAATATCTCATAAATCATGTTGTACATCTTGGTCATAAACCTATATGTTTGATATCTCTTTCTTTAACTATCTGAGATAAACATTATTACACTATGGCCATGGAATTTAATGCAACGGTTATATTTCAATAAAAGGTTTTAGTTTTCAACTTCTATAAAGATGTAAGGAGAATATCCTTCCTTGACTTATAAATTAAAAACATAAAATTCATGACAACCCTAGCATAAAGTCTAAGTGTGTGAGTTATAACATAAATTAATAATAATTTTAAAGTCTAAGGACCATTACACAATCTCATAGATAAGAATATTTGATGACACCAAAATATGAAGAATTCCTATTAAATGATCTATTCTAATAATCTCCCATATTTTTGATTACCAAGTGAAACCTTCATGATAAGAATCCCCATCCATTTACAAGTACTCCAACCTTACATCCAATGTACTATGTACTCTATCACAGTACTTTATCTAACTGTAGAATGATATTTAAAATTTATCATCATACCACCTCAAGGTTCTCATTATAGCAGGGAAATTCTATGACCTTATAAATGAAATAGATACTCTAGGGAATTATCACATCAATGTTATTTAGAAGAATGGTCAAAATGGGAGAAGATATTTTTATTAATATTCACTTATTTTAATATTAAGGTAACCCAAAGTACAAAGTAGTTCATTATAGGGAACCAACTCCAACAAACTCCAAATTTAACTAGAGATAACTACTAATGAATTGTTAGTCATCACATATAAACCATGGTTCTTATTATTGTGGCTATAGTTTCTAGGCCTACCACATTTTCATTGCTAGGGTTGGTCCAACACATGTCTATGCAGTGAATCTATTTACTACAACATCATTATCTTCATAAATTTCTTCAAGTATTGATATAATTGATTATTCACAAATTATTCTTTATGAATCGGTAATACTAAATGTTATTACATATCATGGAACATGAGATGAATCTCTAGCACTTAAGCTTGTAAAATTATTTTAATCTCCATAATATCTTCATATGCCCATGTATGTTCCATTGGAAGTATTATACCTCAACAATATTTCAGTCTTTAATTGTTTCAAATTTTATTTTTTAATAATATGTTAATATATGTACCATGAATAGATTTATCAAACTCATAGATCCATTTTTTAGATCTTGTTTGCAAGGAAATGGTTTCTAATTTAATCCAAAATTGGAGAAATTACATTCCTTAGTCTTAATAAGTTGGTAAGACACAACATTTGTTTTCCTTATGTCATTAACATGTATCTATTGAAAACTAATGGTGCTCCCACTAACTAGTTAGAGGCACATGTCACTCATTCATTTCCAAATAAATATTCTCTGATCACTATGCATGATTTATTCATAAATAAATTTATGTAATATACATAAATTATTTTAATGTATTGATTTTATCGACCCCATTTAGTTATTTTTTGTATACATATACCATATGGTATCATTTTTTTCATGACATATAGACATATTCCATAAGTATTCTTTTAAATGTTCTGGACTTGATAATAAATGGCCCAATATGGTAGTCATAAAAATATGCTTTGACAAGGAAAATTCAAAAATGATTTTAGTATTGATGAGTTATGAATAAGTTTTTTCATAGACTAAACATTTAAATAATCTATCATGTTGTATTGGTATCTTATAATAACATCCATGTGTATTATCTATTGAATAATCACCCGAAATATTAAGTATTTGAAACATTCAAAATATGGATTCCCCATACATGGAGTCCATTTCTTGAATTAATACATACTTCCCAACCATATAATATTATCATTTACTGATTATTTGTAGGAATATTTATTTTGAAAGAATAATATATGTATCACCCACCTCAGTGAACATAAACTACATCTTTAGTTACATATACCAATGAAATATGTGTCTTTGGAACTACTCCTCCTACTAAGCTCAATGGAATCTAGTATTTGTATGCCAACTCATATGTATTCAGAACCTTAACCTATAGAAGTTAAATTTTATTCCACTATATTTAAAGAGATAGGATTAATTTATGTAAATATAGTAGATCTTGACAAGATTTTAATATCCTTAGTGTCTATAGGATTATTAACATAGATACACCTAAGTGTTTTAATGTTTTTTTGTAGCTAAGGTTGTCTTCTAACAAACAGTTTTCAATAAATACTTGTGCAAGTGTTCTAATTTATTCTTATAATATCACATTTGATATGATATCTATTAGATGATATAGTTGGCATATAGTTATTTGTTTCACTTCTATTTACAAAATATGTACTAGAAGGAATAATGGAATATTTATAATTATATAATAGTCACCCTTGATCTTCCTTTTACTACCATCTTGACACTGTTTTATATAAGGAAATGTGATTTAGGGATAACCTTTAATCTAAATATATGATCAATGATTACTTGGATAAGATATTCTCTGACAATTATACTTTTATATACCTCAATCATTACTAAGTGCACTCATTTATATCACTGAGAATTTCTAAAATTTCTAAAATTAATATCATAAAGTATATGATGTTACCTTTATTTTATAATGGTTCATGTGACCATGTTGAACCAACTCTAAAAATATTTGTGACATTCCATTATTTAAAAAATGGATTTTTGATATAAAACATTATAATTAGATTGTTTATATATCTATTATCTTATCTAAATTGAGATTAAAACACTTTATGGGTATAAACAAGTCAACAAATTTTATTTTTATTTGAAAAATAATTAACTTTCCACAATTAATTTAGAGTCTTAAATTTATATTAATCATTATTTTTAATAGACATTTTTCATTTAAGAGTTACTAAACTAAAAGTTTAGTATTAAACTGACATAGCAACATTCATTCCATAAATGAAATAATGTCTCTATTTGTCAGGACAGAAATTAAGATAATTTTTTTGGTAAAACTTATTAAAAACTTGAATCAATACATTTGGAAATGATAAATAGTGAGCTTCTATTGGATGAAAAAGGAATCCCCCTTTCTTAGCCCCTTTTTATTTTACTCTATACCCTTTCTATTATTTATTATTTCATTTCTTTAATTAAAAGTATGTTATAAGAATATTGTACTTAATAAAAAATTTGTGAATAGAAACTTGATGAATATACCTTAAGTGGATGAAACTTCTTACATATCCAATTCACTACAATTTCTTTTCTAGTGTCCATTCATTCACATAAGAATAAAATATCTTCTTTTTCATTCTACTAACTTTGAATTTTTTATCTCTTTGAAGGATTTCATAAAGGATTTTTTTAATTTATATTTTTAATGTGATATTCAGCATTTTATTTCAAAATTTTCACCAAGAAGGGGTGGATAAATATATTTCAACAAATCCTTATCCGATTGGTGAAGTTTGGAAAAACGTTTTATGAGCGACTTATCTATTTCATTAATCTAGGATTGGATAAATAAGGATAATCTTGTTGGTAAGGATAATAAGATGAGATTAATGGATAATCTATTATCCAAGTTTATTCCCAAATTTACTAACCAATCAAAATACCCCGACATTTTGAAATCATGATTAGTATCAAGAATGCCTTATTTTAGTTTATAATTGTATAGTCTATTGAAAATATTATTTATTTCAAAACTTTCCTAATCGTTCTCAAGAGAATGGTGATAAGATTTTATTGTGTAATCATCCATGTATTTATGTTGTGTCATCAAGTCTCTGGATATAGTTGATAATATAATACAATGTACATATAAAGAATACTCAACATATATCTAGTAGACATCCTTCTAACCTTGACTCGCCTGTTGGGTAGAAGAACATGAATATGGGATTCCAATGCATAATACAAAATTTGTGATAATAATTCATCACATAAATGATTATACTATATCTGGGAATTTGTATTTGTAAGGACATACCCTAAGTTATGGGATGATCACACTGTATTCATGGTTTTTCTTTCCATTTTCAACAATAATTAAAACTAATGATTATCACTTTATTTGATTATTAATTATTTGAGACATGATAAATTTAATTTTATTAAATCTCACACTATTTTATCAAGTATCCATCATCATCACCATTGAACTCGGAATGTTCTATCACACAAGATATTCTAGTGGCAAGGATCCATATTTCCTTTCTTATCGATCCAGAATTTGGCCATGAAAAATATAAAAAGGTAGGTGGTATTTCCAATTGAAAGCTTAAATATACTTGATCTATTGAGTGGACTCCCCAATCCAAAAAAAATTGACACTTATTTCCTCAAAACTTAACTCCAAATGTTTTTTGAACATAATTTTTCTATTAAATTAAATACAATTTTGCTTAAGTTGACCCAAAACCCTTAGGAGAACTCCCCAATAAAAGAAAATTTCCATACTTTGTCCATGTAAAAATTTTTCTATGTAGTTTCATTCCCATAAATTAATATAAGGACAAGTATGAATTAATATATATTTGATGGGTTTTAATTTATTATACATACTTTTTTTGTTCTATCTTTTACATGTCTTGTTAATATTAAGTGTATTTAACATAATTGATTAACCATTTAATATAAAACATTTATGAGTAATAAATTTATTTATATTACATATTTGAACATTAATTCATCAATTTATGTGAACTAGATCTTACATCCATAAAATAAATAATGCATAGGACATAAATAAATGAATGGTCTGATCATGAGATTATCTAATGGTGCATTTAATAAGCGATCAATAAGTCAAACTTTGACCTAGGGAAAATAACTCAATGTGACAATCTTAGCATGAGTTATAGTATTCTAACTGCCCAATTTTGTAATGAAAAAGTTGGTAGTTTCTTAGTTTCTTCTTAATTCACTGTCAACTTTGGTATTGAAAAAGTTTTTAGTGTCTTATTTTCTCCTTAATCCACTTCCATACACCTTGGGATACTCTATTTATTATATGTATTTATTATTCACGTGAAGGTGAGGGGAACTGGAGGATTAGTTAAGGATAATTATATAAATAATCATAGACTCATAGGACTTACATAATAATTGAGGGAAGTATGAATTGGAAGAAATAATATTTAATTTAATAATTAATAATTGCAAATACATGAAATAAATTATATTAAATTAATCCAACACATACACAATTATTGATCAAGCTCATGAATGGTCATACCCATGCAATGAATACTGAAAAGTAAAACTATTTAACATTAATTTAGTATTCATTATTTGTTATTAATATATATATGTCCTTGCATTAATTAATGAATTAATTAATTTCCTTTTATCTTAATGACTATCAGAATTCACTTAGAGGTACCAATCATTAAGATATTCATGGAAAATAAACAACGGGACCAATAATTATATCCAATTACAATAAATAAATTTAGTGTTAAAGAATTATTTATAACCATTCTTAAATTATTAATCACAATAAGTGTTAATAAATATAGTAATTTTTTAATGATGCAATTAAAAATTTATTGTAATTTTAATTATGTCATTTATTGGGAGACTACAAAGTGTGTACTTACAAGATACATGCCATGTATATTGATTTTCGTGTACCTGAGTTATATTCTTGAGGCTTCGACGTGTTCCTCAAATTGACCACATGACATTTAAAATCTAGCTACATATTGTGTATCACACTTTCTATGTGTCCACTTGACCCACTAAAAGACTCAATGTGTTATTTGAACATCGAAACCACATTATGTGTATTCCAAATACACATTGTGTGTTCATCTTTCAATGTGTCTATTTGACACATTGAATAGCTCAATGTGTATTTCAGACATTAGAAATAATGAACCAAATGGCGTGTACAAGCTAGCTACACGCTAGGTATGTCATTATTACTCTAGGATATTAGTTTGATGCAGTTTTGACCATGTTTATGACCACATGATATGTGTTGATTTCACTACTAAACTGTGTAGATTTCATGACATGTACTCTAGATACACACTATGTAATCCAAAAAGTTGTGTGCCGGGTTTTCCTGGCCTATACGCGGTTTTCAATAAATGTACCATGTTTCGTTACTATTTTACATGTCAGGTATCCCATGTCATGTCCAGATATAGTTCACCCTGGTGCACGACATGTATTCTAGCCGCACTATGTGTAACCTAGTCTTACCAGTCAGAAATCTTGGCACTTCTTGATGGAATCTATGGTTGTTCCTCATCTATTCTTAGACCTTTAAGAAAATTAAATCATGAATGATGATAATTAAAATTTTGAAAACATGTTAATCTAAATTGGATTAATGAAATAATAATACAGAAATGAAATATCCAACTAGTAATGTGTATATAGATTGGAAATCAAATAAATAATTACAAATTTTAAATGTGACTACTCTTTTAACACTTTAATGTTCTAGGCACAGTGGAAGCACTAGTGGTGGGTGATATATCAAAAAATAATTTGACTTAGAGTTTCCCGAAACACAATAGAGGATATTTTCATGTTAAATTTATAATTAATTTATTTAATATTAGGATAAATGGTTATATATTCTTAGGAACTTTCTTTAATGATGATGTTGATCTTCCAAAAATCCCTTCATGGATTACCTTCATTACATTAAGAGGATCCAAATATTGAATCCTCCTAGCGGTGATCCTTTGATCTCTAAGTGACTCTAATTGATTTTTGGGTGCTAGCACAACAAATCAATTCTATTATGTTGTTCGTGTTGATCACTTATAATCCTTCGATATTTAAAGAATATCTCTAGAATTTATCATTCTTGAGATGAAGAGAGGATGAGGAATTGAAATAGAAATCCATTGTGCACAACAATTATCAAATCAAGATTAACCCTATATAGTAGACATAACCATATATTTATAGAGCTTGGGTTTAGGATATAATATTATTTCATTAGGTATCACCCCATAAATAATATAATAATCACTATTAAACCTTATGTCATATTATAATAATAATAATATTTTTATTTTATGGTGTGCTCTAACACGTGAAGTGATGAATATTACTTATGATTTTGAAAATAAATATTCATCTCCATACATGATCTTGGTCCGCTCCAATTCCTCATATTTTTTGAATTCTTGAATAAATATTTTATTAAATATTTTATTCATAAATAAATTATATAAATATTTTATTGAAAATATAATAAATAAATATTTATTAAATATTCATGTAATATAATAAATTATTTATTAATGAATAAAAAATTATTATTACCTTTAAAATATTAGAGATCAATAAAACATAAATAAAATTATTCCATGGTCTTGATAATAATATTTATTCAAATAATGAAATTCAAATAGAATTTAATCAATATCAATGGAAACTCTTAGTGTGTGACCTTATATGATTCTTTATCATTAACATTAGGTTGGCATACCTAAAGTCCAAGATTATTGTTTAACAATGGGTCAAGGAACCCAATAGAAATAACTTGATTTTGAGATGTAGAAAAACACATATAAATGTGCACTGTGTAATATAATCCATTTGTCTCAATATTTCACCAAGTAGGTTTCACATCTATGTCATAAACCTATATTCTTGATAGGTCTTTCTTTGAATATATGAAATTAACATCATTACACCATGTCCATAAAATTCAATGTGATGGTTATATTTCAGTCAAAGGGTCGAGATATCAATTTAAATAATGGTGGAAGGGAAAAATATTTCCTCATCTTATTAATTAACATCATTTCATTTATGACACACCCAACGTATCTGAATTCTCCATAAAATTTTATCATCATTGTTTACAAAATAAATCTAAGTGCACAATTCATGGCATACATTTATTGTAATATTAAAATATAAGGACCATTACACATTCTCATAGATAGTAATATCTAGTGACACCAAAACATGCAGAATTCTTTCTATAGGGTTTATTCTCATAATCTCCCATCTTGGAGATTACCAAGTGAGAACTTCATGAGAAGAAGCTTCATCTGTTGATGAGTACTCAAACCTAAATATCTATGAACTATGTTCCCTATCATTGGACATTATCTTCCTATATAATGATATTTAAGATATATCATCATATATTCTCATGATTCTCATCATAGTAGAGAACTACTATAACCTTATCAATGAGACAAACACTCTATGAAATTATCATATCAGTGTTATAAAGAAAAAAATCAATATGTGATAATATATTTATGTTAATATTCACTTATTTTAATATTCATGTGATCAAAAATCCAAATTAGTTGGTTATATTAAACAAACTCTAACAATATATATATTAAAACCATCCTTGAAGGAAGCGGTGAAAAATGAAGTACGATGATCTTAGTGGTGGTGAACCGACCATAGTGTAAAAAATTCATTTTAAATGAAATAAGAAGATGTTGGATAAATTATATTCCATTAAAAAAATTTAAGTATATTTATTATTTTAGATTCATTATACCTTTTTATGGTGGAATTAATGTGGAATTAGAAGAAGAAAATAATTTAATAGAAATAGATTGAGAACATTACATATTTGAATGTCATCTATTGAAATAAACCTTAATGAACCTTGGTTTGTTACTTTTGGTGAGACCCAAAATCTGAAGTTATGGGGTGAATTTGGAAGAAAATTGGGTATAAATTTTCTATGCTCTAATTCCTAGAAGGTGTGAGGATAAAGGGTGGTGAGGGTGGAATTTATAAGGGGAGGAGAGAGAAGTTTGTGAATATTATTCATTAGTTTATTATTTTAGATGAAGACTACCAAGAGTGATGAATATTTTGAATATATTAAATGATTTATTAATTTTATTTCAAGACAATGGCTACTTACATTATCCATTACTCGGTTATTCATGTATTTAACTTATAATGTTAAATACTACATTTTGTTGTATTTCACTGTTCACCAAAAATTCATGAATTTTTTAAAAACACCAAAAATATACCATAAACCTTTTTTGAAAAGTATATTATTAAAATGAAATCCATTTTATTGAAATAATTTTCTATATATGAGAAATTTAATTTTTAAATAAAATCTTTATTTATTTGAAAGATACCAAATTCTATATTATGATCAATTTTTTAACCCTTTTAAAATTTAATTAGAGTCTGATTAAATTATATTATCATTATAATTAAAGTTAATATAATTTTATAAACCTATTTAATTAAAATAAACTTTCTTTCAAATCTTTATATTTATCAAAAAAATTTATGTAAAAAAATTGTGATTTAAAAAAATCAAAACTCTTATTTTATCATTTTAAAAACATTTAATTATTTTTATCATGGTGTATATTTTTTATATTTTCATTTTATAATATAGTTAAATATTATTTTACAATTAAATTGGTGAGGATACCATTATAATATTGAGGTTACTATTCCTAATAGTCGTATTACTATTCCAATAGTTAGATTCCTATTCTAATGATCAAATTTGTAAGGGTTATATGGTGTCCCTTCTTTCTCTAAATACCTCATATTTCATTTATTATCCATTCAATTCTATATAACCTCAGATTTATATATATTTTAATTCTCAAAATGGATATTTTATTGCTAATATTATGTTTCACTTCTACATTGTTTTTTATGAGTGCAAGCATTCTAGTGGATCGATCATATCTAAATTTTAATATCATTTTTTCTATTGATATGTTCATAATTTTATATAGTATATTTTTAATTTAAATGTAATTTTCAAGTCAATTAAATAAATTATTATTGGATTTATAATTTTTTTATGTGATTTATATAATAATAATTTACTAAAATGAAATATTTATATTATCATAATGGAAATTCCATTGATAAAATTCTTGGTCATTACATCTTTTGAATGATTTATCCTTTTTAATTTTATTACATGTTTAAGTGTGATCATGTGAGAGTTTAGGGATATCATGAGATATTTAATTCTCTCCAAAATATTTTAATATTTTTTAGCTCAAGTGATAAGACCTTTGTGCCACAATTATTTCTCTTCTTCATGGGTTAGGAAAAAAAATTCTTCAACTACACTTATAAGGTTAAGATTCCCCATTATACTCTTCCATTGAAAAAAAATATATACTATATATTCCTTTAATTATTTTGGGATTCCTATTTAAATTTACCACATTCCATGAGTCACATGATTAGATTCCAGTAAGAAAATTTTTACCAAGTCCTTGAACCACCAATACCTCTATAAACCTCAAATAATTTCATTTTATTTTGGATTTTCTGGATCCAATGATCATTAAAACTTTAATTACTACCAAATATGAGGACACATTTTTTTACAATTAATCCCTACAATAGTATTTTTGTTTCACATCATATGGGATGCTTATCCACTATAAAGGATCCACACTCTATACCTACTTATTAATTTCAATTCAACTTTAGGTATATTCACTTTCTTAGATTTTCATTTCATGATCCATGCTAAATAATTCACTTACTTTAGTGGTGAATAAATCTGCTCTACCTCTATCCCTATTGAATCATACTCATCTTATATGCCTAAAAATTGATTATGAATTTTCATCCTGATTTATGATTCTTCTAACCACTAAGTAATATTTTTCCAAATATCCTTTGTAAAATTTATTTATACCCTTGATGAGAAATTCATGAATTTGTGTCCAAAAACATCATACCAAATACAATATCCATTAAAAACATGTCTATTATAGGAATTTGTGCTATTTTTTCATTTACCTTAAGCCTTGAAATGTTCTTGAGGTATAGAACACCCATTTTTGAGTATGTCATATCTTTCTAAAATAATAACAGTAAATTTCTGAAGTATTATTACATGTATTTATTGCTTCACCTATAGATTTTAATATTTTTTTAGTCATTAAAATCAATATTTTATTAGAATGTGGATTCTTATGGTTTTGAATCAACCATAAATTAATTTTTTTCTTAGAATAAATCAATTTAATATATTCTCCAATATTTTTGAAATGTTGTACTTATTGGAAATTGTGTGAATTTTTTTTGACTCTTCATATTCCTCCTTAGATTCTATGACTATCGATTCACTCCAACATACCAATGTCATATCAGAAGTTGTAAGTATTTATTGATCATTGATTATTCATCAAATATTTATAACTTCTGTTTGGATATCCTTGATTATTATAGCATTATTATTCATAAAATCAGTTAAAACATCAAAAATCCTGACCTTCTCATCAATTCTGAGCTTGAACACAATTTCATTCTCTGAGTTTCCATGATTTGAAAATTTTATTTATTCAATTTCAGCCTCCAACATGGATTTTTATTATTATTTCTTCTACATTAAGAGTTTGGAATCACCTACCACTCCATTTATTTCTTTGTTTTCCCATATAAACATTAATTTCTTTGAGTGTAGCTTCTATTTAATCCTCTAGGTATGCTCTTCCTTCAACTTTAGTGGTTTAATTATCTTTATACTCCAATTATAGTTCATCTATGATAGTAAAAAGTACTTATATAGTGACCCAAGACATTTACAAATATTATTAAATGATTTTAAACATAATTATCCAATAAATACATCCCAAATATCATGAGGCCTGGTGTATTTGGAATACTAGGTTCATAATACATTAGATGGAAAATAAAACATGATATCTATATTTAATTCTACATAATTATCTCCTAGATCCATTTGATCTCCTAAAACTAAATAGGATAACCTGGGGAATACATAAAAGAAATGGGTGAGATAAAAAATCACAATAATGGAATTAATATGATAAGAAAACATAACATGTGAGTTAATGGTATAACATGATATCATAAAAGAGAAGGCTCATGAGTAATCACATTGGAGCATAACATAAAAAACATGGTATCATAAGATCATGGTAACATAGTAAATTTGGCAGAAACATAAAACATGACATAAACATGAGTTATGTCTAACTATCTAAGCAATATCACATGGTGGAAAAAGTCACATAATGAATTAGGTTTACTCCATAATCCCATACATGACATATAATGAGACTAAAACATTACCCAATTAATTGGAGAACTATCTGGTCACACCTATAATATCATGTTCATGATTTATGTGTTCCACATAAAATAATTCAATCATAAGGAATAACAAAATAATTATACATTGAAAAAAAATGGGTGGCACAATCTTCCCTCATATCATAATCAAAGTAAATTTCATAATGAAGTCATTTGAGAAATAAATATATGGAATGTATTTCCCCATAAAAGGAAGGTAGAATAATATAGTTATATATTTTAGAGACATATATACATAATTTAGAATAATTCCATAAATTTATAGAGAGGTATAAAGTGATTTAAAGAGATAACGGTCATAACCTAAAGAAAAGGGAGGTTTAGAGAGATCCCTTACCTCGAGCCTGATTCATAACATGCGCTCTTTATCATCCTAAATAATAAAATTATGTTAATTATATAATTTCTTAATATCCTTTTTCAAGTTTATTATTGATTTATTTTATTCATTATCATGTTATATTCAATTACTTAATCATTTATGTTCAAGTCGAACATTTTGACTATGATGAGATCATATGTCCAAAATCACCTTAGAAAGTTGACTAAGTTCAAATAGATTATTATTTAATAATATACATAAAAATAATCTTGATATAATTATAATTTTTATACATAAATATGATTTTAAAAATATCCATGTTTAATGGTTATATAAAATGAACTACATTACAGTCATGATGATGGTTGGTCGTACATACGCATTTGTAACATTTTCAATTTTCAAAAATCATGATGAAAAGAAGATAAGTGTTATTTTATATTTATTTAATTATCATTATATCATAAATAACATATTAATTCTTTAAATACACTAATATATACCATCCATGTTATGAGGTAATAAAAAATGAATCAAATCATTTCATGAGGCAATAGTCAGCTGTACACATGAATGACATTATCATTCTTCAATGGATGGTAAGGTAATAAGTTATATGATATATTAATTTTTAAGAATTATTAATATTTCATGAATATAATATTAGAAAAATAAACCCATCATAATGAATATTTGTGAGAGGAAATGATGGAAAATATATTACTTCAGTTCGCAAGGTGATAGTTTGACGTACACATGAACGGTAGTTTCGTTTCCCATTTGATGGAAGTGTAGATGGATTTAAGTAATAAAATTAATATAATAAAATATTATTATATGTTAGATACTTATTTTTTTATATCATCATGATTTATAAATATTTTAAGGATTTGTAAGAATAAATAAAACAACGATTCTCGGTTAAGAACGATACATCTTCTTTGGGCAACCACTTTAAGATTATACCTAAATCCTTCCTAGATTAGATTTTTGATAAAAAAAGGTATTATATGATTTGGTTAGGGAACTAAGGATGGTATTTGGTTATGAATTTTCCAAAACACAATTCTTTATAATTATAATTAAGAGATGAGATGGGCTCCCTTTTATAAGTGGGGGATATGACACACTGAGATTTTTTGAAAAGAAAAGTTATACCCACATTTTACACATGCCACAAGGATAAAAAATGGATAT
Source organism: Viscum album (assembly GCA_963277665.1). Classification (NCBI taxonomy): domain Eukaryota; kingdom Viridiplantae; phylum Streptophyta; class Magnoliopsida; order Santalales; family Viscaceae; genus Viscum; species Viscum album. The sequence goes on from CAUJRU010000069.1 coordinate 1,709,168, forward strand.
TTATCAAACAATATATTATATAAGATTTAAATATTTCCATAAAATAGGATTATTAAATTATTTAGTCCGTTTTAACCCGTATCGTTTTAGTTTAACCCCCAGTAAACCAGTTTTAACCTTATCTATGGTAATTAATTTTTACTGTTTTTACAATTCATTATAACCAAAAATTAAGTTTAACTTATATATTATATTAATTATTTTGATTTAAAATATGGAATAAATTTTTACTAATTCGATTCATATAATTTTCAGAATTTAATTTAAAATTAAACTCACATACGCGATAAAAAAAACAGATTTCCAAGTATTATATTTTCAAATATATAAAACATTTTTATATCTAAATTAAACATTAAATTTATTATAATGAACTAAATTTTATTTATAAAAAACATATTTTAACTAATATTACTTTTAAACTATTTTAAAGTATAATATAACTTTCTAAATGATTTAAATGAAAAGATAGTTTTCAATAAAAACTAGTATTTTTCACTATTCATTAAAAAATAAAACATTTTAGAAAAATCTAAAAAAAATAATCCTAAGATAATTTGGACATGTTTATTCCAAAAAAGAAAGTTTATTTTTTCAAATAAATTTTTTAAAATTGGAAAAAAAGTAAATTTTATTATTTTTTCAGAAAAATAAATAAATTTTTTTTTAAGAAAAATGTATTTTCAAATCCACAAAATACTTTACTAAAAATTAAGTACTTTTTTATCAATATATTTTCTTTATATTTCATACCGAATTTTAAAAATTTGGTTATTCACATTGATACAAAAAAATTTAATGGCTATTTTATAACAATCATGTTTAAATAATTATATTAATAGTATATTGAAGTTCTTTAAAACTCAGTGTTTCATGTCGCAAAGCCATCGACATAACTTTTTTTAGAAAACAGGGTATTAAAACATTATATTTTAGGTCCTTGTGCACCTCCATTTCTTCCATTACAATTTACTCTAAGATAACATCTTCTTGTAAAAGAAATTTCTTCTTTTAAAAGAATTTATTTTTTGAACACATATTGATGTTCAAACCCTTATATGAATTATTCATGGATTTTCATATTTATTATTATCCCAAAAAAAATTATACACTATGTTGTTTGAAGCCTAATTTTTTAACACTAAAATAAAGTAAGTAAAAGCTTGCCTTGGAAATTTAATTTTCCAAATTTGAGATTTTAGGAAAGTAAAGACTTCGCCTCATCAAATTCCCAATCTTCACGGTCATCCTTCAATGTGATTTTAATAATTTACTTGAATTCCACTTCATGAGAATTATCATTTTCCATAGAATCATTGTTATTATTTCTTATCTAATATCAATGAGTGTTTTGCAAATACTATCATATGACATTGTCTTCATACCTTTGTCTTCATGAACTAAGACCATCACATTGAAATATAGTGGTAATATTCTATGAATCATATTCACAATTTTGATATTTTTCAGTGTTTCTCTGCATATTTCCATATCCTCAATAATAATTTTCAATTGATCAAATAATTTATAAATAAACGCATTTGGGTGAATCCTCAAATCCTCATATATATTCCACTAAACTTGTAATTTTTATTTACATACATTTTAATTTTATTCATATATATTGAGAAGTTTTTGCCACATATTGTGTGAGGATTTATATGACTTCACCTTAATTTAAATTGCTTTAGACAAAGATCCTCCTAGTGTATTGAATCCTTTGGCCCCAGTATAAATATTCCTAAAATCATTCTCTAATAATACCACCATTGTATGATAATCAAGATCCCCTATATGGAATCTATTTAAACATACATTCTCAATGATTGGAAATAGTGTTTTATCTTATTCTTCCCTAAATGAAAATTATATCCATTGAACATCAAAATTCACTTGTAGTTAAGGATCGTTTCTATTGATTCAGAGAAAAAAATACCCCACCAAGAACCTTTAGATCAGATACCATTTGTTCCTCCCAAGCAATGTAAATACCTTTTGGGTGTTCATAAAGGTATTTTGATATCTTCAAAAAACCTCTCTAATAATCTTGTTTCACTATTATTAGGAACACCTGTCTTCCTTAAAATAAATATAAAGAGATAAAGAAAACAAATATAGATATAAGAAATTATACTTAATTTACAAAAATTGGACTAATATAAGGATCATATAGTGAGTATATGTTGATGTGCCATAATCACTAAGTGAACTACTTATTTCTTATAATTTAAGACATCCACACTTACCCTCTAGGTTTACAACCTTCATAAAACAAAGAACTCACTACTCTTAATCACTCAAAAAGCTCACTAGTCATCTATGTGAAACTGTTTCGATTTTCATGAACCAATAACATGATTACACCATCAATGTTATGTTAATAATCTATAATTTCATCATCTTGATTAACTCATTTGACCTCTAATTAGATATCATCTTGTAAATACTTTATACTCATCTCCAACTTTCTAGTATAGGTATATAACTCCTCTCAATGTCTCTTCGTTTGATCCAAAATCCTCTTTATATTTTTAAATAATGATATATATTCACTCTTGAGAGAATATATAGGTTTTCCATTTAAATAATACTCAATTTACCCTCATTAAGATTTAAAAATTCATCAAATAACCTCCTTTAAAACTAAGATAAAGTCACCCATTCTATTCCTTGATTTTCACTTGAAGGATGGGATATTTGAATATGTAAATTTTATGGATTGAATTATTTATAGAGTGATCACTAATATCTTGGTGTGATCCTAATTACATTATAAATATATGAGCATGAACTCCATCCTCAATGGATACCTCAATGGCTTGACTTTCTTCCTCATGTTGTGATACAAGTCAACAACTAGATCCACCTAATATTATTTAATATATTATATTTAACTTATCTAAATATCATGACTTGTATCTCAAAATATTATTAATCTTTAAACCTTTTATGGAATGATCTATTTATATATTCCATGGAAACCTTCAAATGGGAAGAAATACTAAAATCTAAAAAAACATTATCATAGTGGGGTTATCTTTCCCATGATGTGACAACATTACCAAATGGTTTCATTATCAATATTATCAAAAAATGCACTCTATTTTGACATTTATTTCATTTTTCATTATAAATAATATTTTATTATTGAATATGTAAAATCATGTAACCCTTACCTATCATATTTTCCAATTTAGTTACTCATATGTATGCTTCAGCTTTACTCTTTCGTAATCTAGTGTTGTTGAACACTTTACTATCTTTTTTCTATATAACCCTTAAATATATTCTTGGTTACCTTAATTTTTTATCCATTTTACCATTACATATCATTCTATTTACCTTTATGTATATTCTTAGTAAACATTTTATATCTACTTGGTCAACTTTATGTATAGGCTTGTATACCTTTATATATCTATTTCTCTACATTTATATATTAGGTTTTATATACCCATGTGCATTATTATATTTTTATTTTTTTAATAAACCTGGTAAAAATGAATAAAAAAATTTATGAGTTTTTGGTTACATTTACATATATTTTTTTTATTATCCTTACGTATCTGGATTTGGTTACCTTTACATATGGAGACTTTACCAATTTCGCAAACCCTGTCGACATAGCACTAAACTCCTCCAGACTTGTTTCAAGACTCCTACATCCTTTATGTTTCAAGTTCTTCATGGATATATAAGATAATTTTAATTTCCCTTCAATAAAAATATTAAAAAAATCTCAAAAATACTTCAAGGATATTTTTATAACACTACTAGACCCAGGGAAAAGTTATGAAATATCTTTCAATTCCTTTAGTTGTGATTTTGGAGCTATCTTGAAGTAGGGTGATGGGATGTTCTCTTATGGACCAATTCATCTACCAAACCATGAGTAGAACTACCATAACCATGATTTAAATATAGTATCTAGGGTCCATGCCTTAAAGGTATGGAGTCATTATGAATTTTTCAAGATATTTTTCATCTATATATAAAACATTTCTAGTGGTATATATTTTTCTAGTTTGACTTGAACCTATGAAAAATGAAATGGGTGGATTACCTATAAATGTTTGAATTTGGGATGGTGTATACCCAAGGTAAGTGTAAATTAATATTTAATGGTCTTATCAAGAAGATGTTAGAGCATCGAGTTTAGGATTCTAGTGGGATGTGGAAGATGATAACTTTGATAACTAACTGAAGGATTGATATGTTAGAGTAATGAGAGGTTGTAACATTTCACCATATGGTCATTACCACTTAATTCTTGGACTATTTAATGTCTATTCAGTAACCTAATTTAGATTTTATTGTGGTGAAGGCTTGAATCATGAGAGATTACCTAGTTCTTGGATGGTTTTCAAATAATGATGATGGGGTGTTTTATGTCCATTTAATAGTGGTAATCACTACTTATATGAGGGTGTACTTACAAAGGTACTCTCATGTATCACATTGGGTAGTTAACCCAAGTATGATCAATATGTAGCATGATAGTAGGAACCATTTTTTGTGGCATGGAATGATGAGGGGCATTATGGGAATTTTTTCTCATTGCCTTACCTGCCAGAGGATCAAGGTGGAACGTCAATGGCCATGTGGGATACTTTAAACCCTTTCAATGATGGTATGGAAGTGGGATGATGTGACTATGAACATCTTCATGGGACTAATGAGGAATACAAGGTGTTATGATTTAGTGTGTATGGTAGTTGACTATTAGGTAATGGTTACAAATTTCATGCTTATTTTAGATATGTATTCAACGGATAAGCTTGGAAAGCTGTATGTTTAGGTGATAGTGAGATATCATGGGGTGACAATGATAATGATATTAGATCAAGATGAAAATTTTATATCCATAATTTGGAAGGTCCTATAAAATTCCAAAGGCTCTCAAATGAATCATTGTATAAAATTTCACCAATAGACTGATGGACAGCCTATGAGGAAGATCTGAACACTTGAGTATATGCTCAGGGAATGTGTAATTGATTTCAATGGAGTGATGAATGACCACATGACTTTGTTATATTCTATGTATAAAAAAATATTTTATTATTTGATCTAGATATACCCTTATGAGGATTTTCATGGTAGACTATGTAGTTCACTCATGTTCTCGTTAGAGGTTGGTGAGTTGGTTGTTTTAAGGTTGATCTTTGTATAAGGGACCATCATACTAGTGTAGTTGACTGGGAATTATTTATTTACTACTAAGAATATGAAATTCTCTTATGCTGACTTGAGGTGAAGATCCTTTTATTTTACCTTGGGTTACTGGGTATTTTTTCGGGAACCACCTCAGTCATGGAATCAATATTTAATGAAGTAAGGTAAGATCGTTCTATGATTTGTTAGTAAATTCAAGATCATATAGTGGATCTTGACCATGGATTACCAGTTGTATCTTCCTCTATGAAATCAAGGTATCCTTTATGTTTTTCATATATTATAGCTTAATAAGTATGATCCAGACTCAACACACATGAATTATTTTGATGATGTTGAGTTGAAGATAGACATGTTGTTTGGGGAGTGCCTAATGTGAATCATAGACCCACAGAAGAGTATAATATAGGGGAAGATATTTCCTATTGTATAGATTTTTTTTGTAGCATAAAAATATCTTGGTGTGGTATTGGGATTGGGAGTCAGATATACAAGACTAGTGGATAGATCTATTTATTAAAGATCCCTTGAGACACTTCTCAGGGAAGGGAAGCCCTTGGGGGATATTTTTCAATTACCTCATATTTCAAGGTATGTTTAATTTATTTTATATATAATAATGTGTATATTGATGATTTTGAATATTGGTAGTGGTGGTAGTGTATTGTGGTTAGAAATTGTGGATTCATGTATAGATTGAGGCTAAAAAATCAGCAATAGGCAGGCGATTATATTGTGGTGAGGGTGACACAGTGTGATGGTATGAAGTAAGGAAGGTCCATGCTATACTCATAGGGTTTTCAAAATAAAGATTTTGTGTATAGTAAATTGAAGTGTGCGACCAAATTAACACAGTAATAGTGGGTTTCAAGGTGTTAGGACCCCTTTGTTAAAGCGGTAATTTCACTATGATTCAGAAGGTTGGGTTGTAACATGTCATTGGCATTGTGTGTTGTGTTATAACCATTGTGGTCACAATATAGAATAACACCTTAGATTTGTTTTTATAATTTTAATTAAACTTTTTTAAGATTTTAACTTACAAAAATAACATATTTTCCCTTCCTTAACTAGGAATTAATTTTATCCCCTTGGATCCTCCATTTTTGTTTTCTCATACTCTACCCACCTTCCTTATTCCTTATTTAAAGTATAATTTATCATGAGAGTTCTATTTTGGTATGTCTAAAACTGTGTATTCCCTATATTATTATTATTTTTTTATAATTTATTGATTCTAAATCATTAATTTTAAGGGTCTATGACTGATTTTTTTTGGATTTGGTGGCTTGAAAATAAACTAGGATACATTCTTCAGTGAGTGAGCTCTTTTATCGTAAGGGATGATGTCTTCACCATGTTATGATATTTTTATGTAATTGTATTGGATGTTATAAATGTAGGTGTTTTAGTTTTACTTACATTGATCTTACTTGGGTATCAAAGTAATTTGGTGTGTATAATTTGATATAATTGACCCCTTAGAGGGTAGTTATATGTGAAATGTCTTATGTATGATAAAACTACAACTTGTGTCCTAACTTAAGGTAGGGTTGTCCTCTTGGGTTGGGTAGGCCAAATATGAGTATTTTGGGTTTTTTTAAGGATTAGGTGAGTTTTTGGATTAGAAAATTGGTATATGTGATGAATTACATCAAATTTAAAGGGTTTTAAGTGAGCATTCCTAAAAAATGTTAGTTACATAGAGTGATTGAATTACGAGTAACTATTTGGTTATCCTTGGGATATCCTTATATAAATAGAATCCTATTGAGGCTAGTGGTTTACTATGGGGATTATATGATTTATCAATGAACCAAATAGTAATTATATTTTATGTTTGGATATACAATTCTTTCTTACCACATCTAGATTGAGATTATAGTGGTTTGTGATGAGGATATGTGACCAAATTCTTGGTGGGAGATTTATAGCTTTGATGAGGTTGTGTCACCACATCTTGATAGAGAGGATGGTGGATTGTTATATATCTATGTATCCTTATAATTAGTGAGATATTCAATGCATATAATGACTATGTGTGACCTCCCCTGAGTGAGAGTGTGTTCATCAAGGTATTGATGTGGAATCATGACATGATTGAGAAGGTGTTTGTAATGTTCTAATGCGTAACTGTGTCATGTGGTGATTTTTATTCTAGTATAAATATAAAATAGGTATGGACTTTGTTTATAGAGGCTTGGTTAGTGCACGATGACCCAAATATGATGCATGATTATTTTTTATATTTTTTCATCAATGTATACAACCTCGTATATTTTTTACAGATATTTTATGGTTGAGTTGGTGGCATCTTAATGGGTTTATTATTCACAACCTACACATACACACTAGTGTGTGTATAGAATATTTTATCAAGGATACTACCAAGGGAAATTGACCTATATCAAGATACTATCCAAGTGTATTTGGTTAGATATAGATGTGATTCTAGGACTAACTATGATAATTTTGTAGTTAAACATCTTATTTATTTATTTTCTTTTTATATGTTACTTATATTGTTTCACCTCCTATAATGATCCATTAATGATTGATGTATAATTGGAATGTGTCATTTTTCTATAGCATGTAATGATAATTATATGATTGGATTATTTTTGTGATTCATTTATATCTTTATTATTTAGTAATGATTTCTCTATTTTTATTGTTAATAGTTACTGATATAGAGGTAATATTCTCCCTATTGTATGGATTATTCCATTTTCACTAGTAAAAAGTATCTTGTGTATAGTAAGGAATGAATGAGGATATATGGTGCATTGAATTAGTCTCAGTAAATCAGTCTTGGGTGTTACATGAAACCCTTATATCTAAAATTTATGTTAGGAAAAAGTGACTAAAAACATTGATTTGAGCAGGGTTATCTGAGAAAAGAATGGATTTTGTTATAAGGTGAGGCTGATAAATCAATTCTTGATTATATTTCTTTCTTGTATTTTATTTATTTTTATATCCTTCCATGTGTATGATTGACTTACTGAGGGTAATCTAGTGTACGTGTATCTTTTTTATGTTTTATCATTGGTCTATTTTGATGTATCATGTCTAATATTATTTGGGATGGTTTTCAATCCACTATAATTATTTATTATACTATGTTTTATTTTTTTACTTGTTCAAATTTTTATTATTATCTAAATGACATGATACTAAGATTATAGTCTCCTCATTGTATAGATTATACCCTTGTATCTAGATGGAAGCCTCTAGAATATAAGGTAGTACACATGAGGCTCATAGTAATGGGACTCTATTATAATTCGGATAGATCAGGAAAGGAATGTTATAAAATATTATAAGGATACCACATTGTTAGGAAGAGGTTTATAAATCACCCTCTTAAGAAGGTGTGGATTCCTCTTCCATTATGAGTATATTTTCATGTATGTATTGAGTGAAACAAAAATATGAATGGGTGACTCTTAAAGCATAAAATATTACAAAGTGGGTGGTCGGGGATATTATAAATGGTATTAAAGCTAGTACCTATATCTATGTGAAAATGAGGATGTTAGACCCTAAGGGGGTGATTATAATGATCCAACATCAATTGGATTATTCTCATTAATTGAACTCTTTTGAAAGTGTGGATATTGATCCCATCATTAACCCTTATCTGTGTATGTCCTAAGAAAAAAATACCACCATGGTCAAGGTCCAAAGAAGACAACCTTATGGTGTAGGTGTTTAGGACTATTACACATAAATTATCATGAAATAAAAAAAATAGTAATAGTTAAAATTAAAATACATATTTTATAATTTCCCACCAAATCTATATATTTCAATATTAATAATAAATCCATCTGCTGCATACTTTCTCCCATTTGTATAAGAAAAGTTTTTCCCCTTGTATTTCCCCCATTAATTTCCCAACTCTCTATATTAAGAACAAGGATTAATTATCCCCCTGTATCCCCCACATTGATATGAAATGTAGAGAAATATAAGAGAGATGGAGAAATATATATATATACACAAGTGAATTTTGGGGGAGAATGAACTCCTAAAAACACTCTTAAATACTATAATTCGTTATTTTATAAGGGATCTATCAAGATATCCATAAATATATTGTAGGAAAGTGGGACGCCCTGAGAGTTGATGGGGGTGAATTTTGGGTGATGAAAGATTTAAACTTTTTTCCTTAGCCTACTATCTTTAGGACCATATTCCCTTATTAGAAGAAATACAATTCAACCTTTCTTTTCTACAGTGCATCCAAATGAGTAATCATCCACAAGTGTTGAAATAAAAACATTAAAGAACATTAAGATTTTACTTGGTTAACCTATAACAGTATACATCCTTGGACCATGCAAAAAAATATATTGGTGTACCAAATCCACTCTAAATCAGTGTTTTGTGGATAAAAAATTTAGGTGAATTCACTCTTCACCAAGGCTCGCTAACTGTGAAAGTTTAGGTAAGAACACTTCTCACCAAGAATCACTCCATTTAATTTTCCTCTACACGCTCCTTTGGTAAGGGTAATAGTTTATAAACATATAGATCACTTCTCCATTTATTTAAATAATGGTCACTCTATGATCAGTACATAGAAGTTTAATAATTTTCATAATAAAATTTTATTTTGATGATTCGGTGAATTTTAAGTTCTTCTCCCAATCCCACTATCTGATATAAAAATATTCTTGTAGGAGGAGTTGTGTCATTAATCATCAATATAAATTTTAACAACAAAAATGTTCTAGATATAATAATTATAGAAATGGAATTATTCTTCAATGTGAATTTTACTCCTTACTTTAATGAATTAAATGTTTCCATGATATCTCATGATCCTGATGTTTGAAGATATTCTTTTCACCTCTTATCTATCAAGCATGATACACAAAAATTATAACATATTATAAATATAATATTCCTTGATGGAAAAAAATTCAAAATATTATCTTCAATAAAATTCTATTTAGCAACAACACATACCCTCTAATTTAGATATGTGTTAAAGATCATGTTGCTGATTTTTCTTCCAATCATGAAATGCACAATTCCTTCTCCTATTTTGTTCATTGATCTTCTTTATATCTACATATTTTTATGTATACCATCTATCATACTATATCTAATAGATTTTAGTTTCAAATTCAACCAACGGTTAACTTTCATCAACATCTACTTCAAATCCATCTATTGGATATTTTCCACAAACTTTCCACCATTTTATTTTAATAAGCAATTATTTTTTTCATAAATGACTACCCATACATCTGATAAATATACATCATCATTTATATTCAAATACTATAGAAACTAGAATAACAACACGACATTCATCTTCTTGAAGCCACAGGTCAGTCTCTCTATATCTTTCCTCAATTGCTGAAAAAGTGGTTATATGACTTTTTTGTTCATGGAATGAGTTTTTATTAGACAAAATCACTAAAATATGCCTATAAATTATCACGATGTGTATTACCTTCTCATGCTATGAGTGATTTAATTCCATAAGAACCTAAATATACCAAGTCTCCTATTTTATGTGACCTTATGTATGGCTAAATAGTTGTATCCTTAATAGAATAACTAAAAATTCGTCAACCATATTCATGGAACATTGTTGACTTTATGTCCCAACATAAGGTCTCATGGCTTGAATAAACCATACGATGTTCCAAATGAACCTTATAAAACTCATCATTGATGGTGAAACATGATTCATATCTTGTACATTTCTTTTCCTTCTACTTTCATAATCAACTCTAGATTTTTAAAACTCTTTCACAACACTTCCAATATACTTCTAACTGATAAAAAATAACATTAAAAACATATCATTTTTTGATTTTATATTATATTCAAACTCAATAATCATCATTAAATTCAGTGAAAATATTATTTCACCAATCTAATTTTGTGATTTTTATTTAATATCCATCAATGATTTCAAACAAATCCCACATATAACCTCTTGGTTGTAACAATCTCCCCCTTTGTATTTTTTTTGAAAATACTACCCATACCATAAATTATTATTCACCCAGATTCTTAGTCCCTTTATCTCATTCCCCATTTTTCTATAAAATGAAAAATATCTTAAATTATCTTAACTTCAATATTAAAATAATAACAATAAGGTTATTATCACCTATAATTTTCATTTTTTATAATCCCCCTTTCTAAAAGAATTCCATGTTTTTCTCCAAGACGTCATCCCAATTTCTCTGAACTCTATAGAGATCCATTCTCAGATCTACCCATTTATATCATAATTAATGTCCTCCAAACAAAGGTATTCTATGAATATCTTCCTTTATCCATTATGTAATGATAACAGGGTATTAAAACTTTACTCCCCCATTTTCAATATATTTTTTATACTAGATTTGAAAGAAAAAATATCGTCTTTTTATATATTCAAGAATTATATATTAAGGGAGACTATGCTACCCCTTTATATACACCTTCAAAGTTGTTGTTATAACACTTTTAGGAATATTTCAATGAGTTAATTTACCACATGACAATGCTCCATCAATCAATCCTCTAAGACTGTTGAGTTAAAAACCAATTTAGGAAATAAGAGTCTTTATTAATAATATCAGTCTTGTCCATGCCACTCACTAAATTCAATGAGATACTTGTAACTTGAGAACTTTAATTACGTAAAAAACAAACTTACTTTGATCTCAATAACCTTCACACATAACTATTAGTGAATATAAATTTGAGAAAATAAGTTTAAGACATACCATTTTTTGAATCGGTCGATACCACTTGTAAATGAAAAACTAGTGATACTAATTAATATCCATCATCTTTTTTTCTTCACTAGAACTCTCTATTATCATATGATCATTACCACTAATATTAACACAACTACTTATAAATCATAATATATTTCTTCTCAAAATAATTTTAGTATCCTAAAAAAACACACATATGATACTACATTGTTAATTTATAAATAGATAGAAAAAATATTCCTCCATAAATGTATTTTCTACACTAAAAAATAGTCGATATTTTTCTTCAAAGAATACCATAATTTGATAATGTGATAATAGTATAATAATAATTCAAGAAATGGATTGATACCAATTGGGATGATCTAGTTTTTCTTTGAAACCCTTTTCTCTCCAAATCAGGCCCGGTTCTATTCATAATTCAAATCTAAGGTGTTCTTTCTAGTTTCAGAGGCATATTTTCCATCAAAATCTTATAGAAAATATGTATACAATAAAAAAACTAATAGTATATTAAATATTTATTTATGTTATAATGTTATTCAAAACATTTTAAATTTCATATTTTAATTTAATTCCTTATTCAAAACATCTTAAATTTTGAATTATTATGCCATATCATAGTGTAGTGATGAAATAGTGGTATATGGACTTACAGTTTGGAATATAAAATCATACATCCAAAAAAATGAAATAGAGTGTATTAAAATGTGATAGAAACCTAAAGTGTATTACAATAGGCAATATGTAAATATTTTACTAAATTTTATGGCATATGTCAATAACAGAATAAAAAGTGAGTTACTATTACATATAATAGTGGCATCGGTCATTTATGGTAGTGGAACCTAGTTCATGATCATTCCATCTAATTCTAAAAAAAATATAGATAAACTTTAGTACTTGTCACAAGATAAAATATTGCCTTCAATATATTGAGACCATTCAATGAAGAATGGTAGCTTCCTAAAAAAGGCAATTGGGAAACAACATGAGAAAAAAATTAAGTGGGAATAATATCATGTTATTTTTTCTATATTCATTTTATTCGATGTAAATTTTACAAATAGTAAACACAAAATGATTCTCATGTAGGATAATTGAAGATTGAATTTAAGAAAATGTTCAATTTAATATAATAAAATCATCACAACCAATGAATTTGATAAGGTGTAGATAATTGTAATTCAATGAATGAGAACACAATAGTATGTGGCAAATAAATCCTTTTCAACCAATGGTACCACTTTTACCTTGAGATAAGTAGATACAAATAAGTTACATGTATTTTAGAAACACGAAACAAGTGTTAAAATGGAATTGTAAATTTATTTGTCATCATCACATCAGTTATATTTTCCCTGGTACTCAGGCATCAATATCATCACCCTAGAAACTCAATACCTCATCCATAAGAAGGAAATAGTTTAATAATTTCTCAATTGGAAGGAATTGGAGGGACTGTAAATTCAACCACTACCATGTAACTGAACAATGTCTAGACTTAGTAGTTCTATCTAAGGATTTTAATCTATATTTATGTTTATAAATTATGAAAAATGTTTCATTGAATATAAACAAAACCATACATTTGAGAATAATAGAGTTTTTTTCAAATAAAATAGTGTTATAGATGGTTAAATTAAATCCTTTAGTCAGTCACTTTTATTTAGGAACATTTAATAGAGGTCCCCCTTTACTTATGATGGATGGTGTGATTGAAGGATTCTTATATTTACATAGCCCATATTGTCACAAACCCCTCCCCACAAAGTGTACCCCTTTTGGACTAGCAATGTGAGAAGAGAGATAATGACCCCCGAGTCCCGCCTCCAGTAGGCCACGGGTTGGCGACTAGCACCGAGGGTATAATAAACATACAAATGGGAGGCATTACCCTCTAAGAGAACACATGCAGAAGAGAGAGATAGAATAGACTCTAACCAACTCCAACTCAGAACTGAAAAATAAAAGAAACCCAAGTACATATATGAAATGTCATGCAAAAGTACTACAGCTGGAAGGGGAAACTAAAAGTACCCAAAAGAAAGTAAAAAGGCAGCGACCACAAGCCCGAATAGCTCCTCCTCCAACTGTAAGCTAGTAGTAACTAGCTTTATCTCCAACCTGCTCCAAGTGACCTGAAAAACAGTTTATATATACATAGGGTGAGTATAACAGTATACTCAGTAGGATCCTCCCCAAGCCTCTCGTGCAAAAGTAAAGAAAGTATGCTAAAGCCTAGTGAACAACAAGTGAAACTAACTCGTCACCTAAACAGGTATACTATGTTCCCAACCTCACCATGGCTACTCTCGCCAAGTAACGTATACAAGAATATAGCATATAGTAAAGAATATCAAGGGTACCCCGCTACTACTTCCCCACTGGTTTTCCGCTTTTCCCCAACGACATACGTCCTGTGCATCTCTCTCCAAAGGCTTGCCCGCAGACACCTGGGCTAAGCTCCACAATCTGCACCTCGTGCACCACATAGGCTTACTCGCAGACACCTGGGCGAAGCACCACACCGTCCTCACAACCAAAAGTAACCAGGTAGTTTCCGGGAGCCACCACAACCCGTATACGTGTATCATACATCGGGTATTATACCTCAAGCCATTACAGCCCATACTCCGAGTAAGGATCCTCAAGCCATCATAGCCTATACACGTTACACCTATAGTAGTCTGTAGGATACTATATCCAGAATATATGTATGTGAATAACCACAATCCATTACAGCCCTCTGCATACATATATGGGGTAACTAACCGTTGTGCCTCATGGCACAGGTATCTACCAAGAGAATAGAGTGGGGCCAAAGGGGGTAGTCATCCATTCGACCTCCCATCAGAATGTTGAGGAAAACACCCCCCCAGGGCTCAGAATCCCCGGGGTGTCAGTTGCCCTTACCGACAGGGTGGAGTAGCGTATAGAAACACAAAAAGTACAGAATATATATGTAACTCATATCCACACTATGGGCATTACATAGTCTTAGATACAACTGCAGCTAACATCTCTCAGACTCCAGGCTGCTACTTCTAAGACTAGGTCTCTTATAAGCACACAAACATATGAAGAGCTTTATTAGATTACTCTATTCTCATTTTATCAATTCCACTGTACGTTAATTAATTCATTAAACATTAATTAACCATGAAAAATTCCACATTAAACTGAATTAGCATCACATTCAAAACAGCTGCTCCTTTTAAGATTCCCATCACCTTTAAATTCCAGTATCTCCATCCCCGTGGGTTTTCACCATTTAATAAAACATTCATTACAGAATTACTTTTCCATATTCCCAGGCATTATAGGAAAGCATCCTAAGCTTCTAAACACAAAGGAGGATCAACACGGTGAGTAGATATACTACCCGTCGAGTCTTTGCCGCCTATAGAAAGAGCATAGACCCATTCTCCCTCGAGAGGATAAACACGGAAAGCACGTGGCATACCCCGCGCGTCTTCGCCTCCTTTGGAAGAAGGGTAGCAAGACCAGCTGCCTTGAGCTGTGGGGAAAAGCAAAGCAGATTAACATTCAATGAAACCACAAGCATCCAGCAACCACATCCATCCCATTCCATCATCCCCGGTGTCCTCCCTGACACCCACATGCATAAAACGATGCATCTCGCCACCCTAGGCGTCATCTGCTGCCACAACCACAAGGCCTCCCTACCTCCACATATCACAAGACCCCTCTAGGGTCACATCGCAGCACAAGCAGTAGAAAAACAACAATCACAACCATGGGCTCTTGACCCTTTAACAAACAAGAGGGTAACTCAGAACCCTTTTAGAAATTCCCACATAATCTATTCTTTAATCCATATTGAATTGGTAGATTTGTTATTCATACGTTCCAATCACGGATACCTAATCAGTAAGCTATCACAATTAAATAACCATGCTTACTTCCCTAATTTGATCATCCTCAAATTAGAACAACTACAACAACTGCAATAACCAGATTAATTTACATGCCTCTTTATCTTTAGCCAATTAATTAACAATTAATTCTGGCTTTACGTTCATCATCAATTTCTATCATGAACGAACAACAAATCAAAGAAATCATAGATATCACTCTATCTAGAAAAACATGAGGCAAACCGTTATCATGGTATAAAGCAAAAACATGCGATCAACCAATTCTTTTAATCCTATTCAAGTATTTAATTAGGTCAATTTCATTGTGATCCAAAGGACTAAATCATGCTAATTCTACAATTGCACATATACAATTAGAGAATCCATGAATCCCCTACCTTGAAGAGTTCTTGACATCCTTTATCCACACAACGGGCCATAATCCTTCTCTCGCGACAACTACATCCACCCGAGGATGCCACGGTAAGTCCCAACCAACCAAACCCCATTAGAACCATGGAGATTACATGGTAATATGGAAGGGAGAACAAGAGAAGGTGATCCCTGAAGGAACGATGATAAAACATACCTTATATGGAAGAATGATCGACACAGCTTGGTTGCATCAAACAGAGCGGAACTGATCCGAGTAACGTTTGATTGTGAAACTCCTACAGGAATGATTGCAAGGTTCTAGAGTCTCGTAGATGAGAAAAAAGAGGAAGAACTAGCATCTCGTAGATGAGAACAAAGAGGAAGAACAATGAAGAATGATATCTCGTTCCTTTTAAATATTTAGAGAGGCGACGGTTTAAGATCCGATTTATTCTCCATTAAAAACGGGTCGCATTAACCCACGCAGTTTGACCAAGTAAAGACATCCCGGCCTTAGGAATAATTAATATAGGATTTATGGCCTTTGAATCGGCCTTAAAGTCCTTAAAATAAGGTTTTAAAATGTATTTTACATCAAATAAAACGTCAAAGGGGCGAAACTGGGAAGCTGGAAACACTATTCACATACTCAAAATTTGGCAAAGGAAAGAATCGGTAGCTCTTAGAATTCTGGAAACACTGTTCAAACGTGATATTTGGCAAAGGAAGGAATCGGTAGCTCTTAGGATTCTGGAAACACTGTTCAAACGTGATATTTGGCAAAGGATGGAATCGGTAGCTCTTAGAATTCTGGAAACACTGTTCAAACATGAAATTTGGCAAAGGAAGGGATCGGTAGCTCTTAAAATTCTAGAAACACTGTTCACAGAACTCAAAAATTGGCAAAGGAAAGAAAAGGTCACCGATAGAACCTTGCCGATAGAAACACAAGTCTACCGTTAGATCCTCACCGATAGAACATTATTCAAGTATACCGATAGAAGGTCACCAATAGAAATACTATTCACAGAACTAGAAATTTGGCAAAGTGTTAGCCGAGCTACTGCTAGACTACGGCTACCGGTAGACCGAGCTACCGGTAGGCTACGGCTACCGGTAGACCGAGCTACCGGTAGGCTGTGGCTACCGGTAGATCGAGCTACCGGTAGGTAGCGGCTACCGGTAGACCGAGCTACCGGTAGGCAGCGGCTACCGGTAGACCGAGCTACCGGTAGGCTGCGGCTACCGGTAGACCGAGCTACCGATAGGTTGCGGCTACCGGTAGACCGAGCTACCGGTAGGCTGCGACTGGGGGATAAGTCACCTTGACCTCCCGGAACACCTCCAACACCACATTTTCACAAAGTAGTGGACCAGAGAGGTCTGGGCCATTACATTAGATACCTCTCAAAACATTCTCATCCTCGAGAATTAAAAACCAACTCAGAAGAAAAGAGGGGTCCAAACAACCACCCCATAAGATACCTCTCAGGGGAAAACCACCATGAGTTGTTCGAAAGCTGGAACAAAACTACGACATCCGAGATTATGGAAACAAACAATCCATATCCAAACAATTCAATCATAACATCACACAAAAGGTACATAAATAAAACATGAAAGTTCTAACCATAAAGGAAACATCATTACATGAAAAGAGTTAAACATTAAACAACTCTGGGTACTGAGCACGTATCTGTGACTCACGCTCCCATGTACTCTCCTCCATGCCACCGTGTCGCCACAAGACACGAACTAAGGGGATAGAACGCCCACACAACACCTTCTCTTTGCGGTCTTGGATCTCCACAGGTCGCTCCTCGAAGGTTGCATCATCATCAATATCGATCTCTCCCCAATCATTAACATGAGATTCATCATGAAGGTAACGCCGGAGCTGTGATACATGGAAAACATCATGTATCCGACTCATCTGAGGGGGAAGTGCTACTCGATACACCACATCTCCAACACGAGCTAACACCTCGAAAGGCCCAACAAACCGGGGAGAAAGCTTACTTCCACGACCAAACCTTCGCTGCCCACGATGGGGAGTAACCTTTAGAAACACATGATCCCCATCATTAAACTCTAAGGGTCTCCTTCTTTGATCAGCATATGATTTCTGACGATCCTGTGCTGTCTTCATCCTCTCACGAATCACCTGAACCATCTCTGTTGTATTCTACACTAGTTCTGGTCTGAGAATTGCTGACTCTCCGACCCCAGTCTAGCACAACGGAGAACGGCATGGCCGGCCATACAAGGCTTCAAATGGCGCCATACCAATGGTAGAGTGAAAACTATTATTGTAAGCGAACTCTACCAAGGGTAAGTGCTTCATCCATGAACCTCCAAAATCAAGAACACAAGAGCGCAACATGTCTTCAAGAGTTTGGATGGTTTGCTCTGTCTGACCATCTGTTTGAGGATGAAAAGTAGTGCTAAGGCACAGTTGAGAGCCAAAATCATGATGGAGACCTCTCCACACCCTAAAGGTAAAACGAGGATCTCGGTCAGAAATGATCATCCTAGGTACTCCATGAAGTCTTACCACCTCCTCTAGATACTGCCTCGACAAAACCTCCACTGAGCTCGACTCCTTGATCGCTACAAAGTGGGCCGACTTTTTTAAACGATCCACTACCACCCATATAGCATCATGTCCTCCCAGATCTCGAGGTAAACCTGTAACAAAGTCCATTGAGATGTCCTCCCACTTCCACTAAGGAATCTCCAATTGCTGGAGAAGACCACCTGGAACACAGTGTTCGGCCTTCACCTTCTGGCATACTAAACATTGAGACAGACATTCTGCAACCGTATGCTTCAACCCAGGCCACCAAAACTGACTCCTCAAGGATCGGTACATCTTCGTCACACCAGGATGTACTGACAAGGGTGAACTATGGAACTCTCAGAGAACCGTCTCGTGCATCGCCAAGGGGAAAAAAAGCCTGCCATGATACAACACTCGGTGTTGTTCATCCTCCGACCAACCATCAGGGGCCTCACCACAAACAACTCTGTCTCTCCAAACTTCCACCTCTAGATCACCCAACTGAGACTCTTCCACCTTCTGCATCAGGGATAACTGCACCGTCATTTGGAAAAGACAACCTCTACCCCCAACTTCTCCCATATCAAGATGCAAAGATGATAGCTCTTCCATCACTCTCCAGGAATCACCAGATTCATGCACAACATCATTACGTGTCTTTCGGCTTAGTGTGTCAGCTACAACATTCCCTTTTCCAGGTGTATACGATATTTCAAAGTCGTATTCTTGCAAGAACTCCATCCACTGACGCTACCTCAAGTTCAAGTCACGTTGGGAGAAAACATACCTCAAACTCTTATGATCGGTGAAAACCACAAAGTGCTCACCAATGAGGTAATGTCTCCACAACTTTAGAGCAAACACCACGGCTGCCAACTCAAGGTCATGGGTGGCATAGTTGCATTCATGGGGACGCAACTGCCGAGACCCATAAGAAACAACTGACCTCTGCTGCATGAGAACACAGCCTAGCCCCAGATGTGAAGCATCACAGAAAACATCAAACTGGACTCCCTCCACTGGAAGACAAAGGACTGGGTCACTTACCAACTTCTCTTTTAGATACTCGAAAGCTGCCTGACACTGATCAGTCCATATGAACGCTTGATCCTTCTTGTTCAAAGCTGTTAGAGGAGTCGCAACTCGGGAGAAATTGGCTACAAACCTCCTATAATAGCTTGCGAGACCAAGGAAACTTCGCACCTCTGAAACGGTCTTGGGGGATGCCCATGACACCACTGCTTCTATCTTTGAAGGGTCCACAGCTAATCCCTGTTGGGACACAACATGCCCTAAGAAACGAACCTCTCGAGCCCAGAACTCACAATTGGACACCTTCCCAAACAACTGATGTTGGTGAAGAACTCCCAAAACGGCTCGTAGATGCTCTGCATGCTCTTCTTCAGATGTGGAGTACACAAGGATGTCATCGATGAAAACCACAACAAACTTGTCCAGGAATTCACGGAACACAGCATTCATCAACCCCATGAAAACAGCTGGAGCATTCGTCACGCCGAATGGCATTACAACAAACTCATAATGCCCATGACGACAACAAAAAGCATTCTTTGGGATATCCTCATCCTTTACACGCATTTGGTGATATCCTGACCGCAAGTCGATCTTTGAGAACCAACTTTCACCCTTCAGTTGATCGAATAAGTCATCAATCCGCGAGAGAGGATAGCGGTTCTTTATTCTCACTTTGTTTAATCGACGATAATCGACGCACAACCGCAAACTGCCATCAGCCTTTTTCACAAAAAAAACTAGTGCACCCCAAGGTGACACACTTGGTCGAACAAAACCACACTGCAACAGACCATCAAGCTGAATACGTAGCTCTCATAACTCAGAAGGGGCCATCCTATATGGAGACATAGAGATAGGGGACGCTCCTGGATGTAGCTCGATCCCAAACTCGATCTCTCGTCGAGGGGGTAAGGATACAACCTCTCCTGGAAAGACGTCAGGGTACTCCTCTACGACCCTAGGAAACGCCAACTGTTGAACCTCTGAAGAACTCAGCATCATCCCAACCATCATGGATGATAAGGATGGAACTCGTCTATGACTCATTCGAGGATCTCTCTCACCAACAAACACCACTTCCTATCCATCTTCATCAAAGAAAACGACCTTCTTCCTGTAGCAATCCACAATAGCCTGCACCGAATACAACCAATCCATGCCGAGTATGACATCATATGGTTGTATTCGTAAACATAGGAAATCTCCCCAAGAGCGGTGTTTCCCCAACACTAGCTCACAGTCTCTATATACTTTAAACAAGTCGGCTCGACCTCCAACTGGCGTAGTCAACGCCAAGGGCACTGGAAGCCTCTCTACCTCAAGTCCCAAAGCATGGACAAGGGTAGGTGATATGAAGGAGTGTTTTGCTCCTGAATCAAACAAGGCATACACCAAGGTAGAAAACAAGCAAAGGGTACCTCGAACGACATCTGGCTCACCTGGGGCTGGCAATGCTAGAGCATGAAGCTGACCAAGACCTCCTCTACGGCCTCTCTGACCCTGATGACGACCACCACCACGGCCACGCTCTACTCTCTGAGGATGGGGAGCGTCATGGGGCTGTCCTCTACCTATTCCATCTACCCTCTGGTGATCTAAAGCTAGTGCAACCTGCTGCTGCTGCCTTGGCTGGAACTGCCTCAACGGAGGAACCTGGAGCGGAGCGCTCGGTGCACGATAACTGCTCTGAAAAGTCGAGCACTCCCGCTGCTGATGACCACGACCACCACAAGAAAAACAAGTGCCTGATCCCTTGGCATAGGCCTGAGAGTTGCTGCCTCCGGAGAAACGAGATGGGAAGGGCTGGGACCTACCCCCAGGTGAACGGAAACTCTTCTGTCCTAAAAACTGGGGACCCCGGACCACAGCTCTGCTTCGTGAGGAATCATGAAGATTCCCCTCTCGTAACGATCCAGTCCTGGCCAAAGTCCTCTCAACAACCTCTACCCTCGCCAGCACCTCAAGATATGTCTTCAGCATAAATGGGGTGAACTGGCGATGGATCTCTGGACGCAAAGCCTCCTCGAAATGCCTCGCCCTGGCCTCCTCATCTGGTAACAGGTCTGAAGCATATCGTAGAAGGTTCCTGAAATGGATTCCAAACTCCCAAACATTGGAGCTCCCTTGTCGAAGGGTACGAAGCTCCTGGCGACTGGACGCCTTCGCAGTCGATGAAAGAAACTCGACTCTAAACCTATCTCGAAACTCCTCCCATGAGATCGCTGACTCCTCACAACCCCCAAGGAACAACAACCACCATTGCCTCGCTGCTCCACGCAGCATCGTCACAACCAAGGAAACCCAGTGTTCCTTCCGAGCACGAATCGAACTGAAGCCTATCTCAACCTCCTCCAACCAGTCTTCTGTGACTGCATCTGAAATGGAGCTCTCGTACTTCTGTAGACTCTGGCACTGAAACTCTCGAAGTTTCTTCCTCCAAGTGTCATCTTCGTCAACCTCTACTCGGCGGTGATCTGCTGGAATAGCCTGCTGGGCATCTTCTGCGCAAACCTGACGAGGACGTCGACCTGGAGCCATACCTGTAAAATAACAACTGTTAGAACTCCTAAGCCTGGAATATGGAAGACTCAACATTAATTAATTAATTGTTTTGTTGTATTAATTTTTAGGTTACCTATCCCAAGATCTACCCATTCAAACACAGGCGCAAAGAATAATGGTGCATGATCCTTTCCTAGGTCTCTACACTGCAACCAGTATCACTTTGTTTAGTAGCCATCGTAAACTTAAAGGTCCGTGCAACAGATCATAGGGGGCCCTGAACGCCTATGTCTCTGCCGGTCTCCAGTGTTTACCCCACTTGCTAAACAAGAATGACACCGTTGCCCTACCACCCCATGCATCCTCACCTGTGCCTAACTCCAAACTCCATCCTATCCCTCAACCAGACCTCTGATACCACTCTGTCACGACCCCCTCCCCACAAAGTGTACCCCTCCTGGGCCGGCAATGTGAGAAGAGAGATAATGACCCCCAAGTCCTGCCTCCAGTAGGCCCCGGGTTGGCGACTAGCACCGAGGGTATAATAAACATACAAATGGGAGGCATTACCCTCTAAGAGAACACATGCAGAAGAGAGAGAGAGAATAGACTCCAACCAATTCCAACTCAGAACTGAAAAATAAAAGAAACCCAAGTACATATATGAAATGTCATGAAAAAGTACTACAGCTGGAAGGGGAAACTAAAAGTACCCAAAAGAAAGTAAAAAGGCACCGACCACAAGCTCGAACAGCTCCTCCTCCAACTGTAAGCTAGTAGTAACCAGCTTAATCTCCAACCTGCTCCAAGTGACCTGAAAACAGTTTATATATACATAGGGTGAGTATAACAGTATACTTAGTAGGATCCTCCCCAAGCCTCTCGTGCAAAAG
Organism: Viscum album; assembly: GCA_963277665.1. NCBI lineage: Eukaryota > Viridiplantae > Streptophyta > Magnoliopsida > Santalales > Viscaceae > Viscum > Viscum album. The sequence continues at coordinate 1,732,326 of CAUJRU010000069.1, forward strand.
TAAAGAAAGCATGCTAAAGCCCAGTGAACAACAACTGAAACTAACTCTTCACCTAAACAGGTATACTATGTTCCCAACCTCACCATGGCTACTCTCTCCAAGTAACGCATACAAGAATATAGCATATAGTAAAGAATATCAAGGGTATCCCACTACTAATTCCCCACTGGTTTGCCGCTTTTCCCCAACGACATACGTCATGTGCATCTCTCTCCAAAGGCTTGCTCGCAGACACCTGGGCTAAGCTCCACAATCTGCACCTCGTGCACCACATAGGCTTGCCCACAGACACCTGGGCGAAGCACCACACCGACCTCACAACCAAAAGTAACCAGGTAGTTTCCGGGAGCCACCACAACCTGCATAACGTGTATCATATATCGGGTATTATACCTCAAGCCATTACAGCCCATACTCCGAGTAAGGATCCTCAAGCCATCATAGCCTATACACGTTACACCTATAGTAGTCCGTAGGATACTATATCCAGAATATATGTATGTGAATAACCACAAGCCATTACAGCCCTCTGCACACATATATGGGGTAACTAACCGCTGTGCCTCATGGCACAAGTATCTACCAAGAGAAGAGAGCGGGGCCAAAGGGGGTAGTCAGCCATTCGACCTCCCATCAGAATGTTGGGGAAAACACCCCCCCAGGGCTCAGAATCCCCGAGGTGTCAGTTGCCCTTACCGACAGGGTGGAGTAGCATATAGAAACACAAAAAGTACAGAATATATATGTAACTCACATCCACACTATGGGAATTACCTAGTCTTAGATACAACTGCAGCTAACGTCTCTCAGACTCCAGGCTGCTACTTCTAAGACTAGGTCTCTTATAAGCACACAAACATTTGAAGAGCTTTATTAGATTACTCCATTATCATTTTATCAATTCCACTATACGTTAATTAATTCATTAAACAGTAATTAACCATGAACAATTCCACATTAAACTGAATTAGCATCACATTCAAAACAACTGCTCCTTTTAAGATTCCCATCACCTTTAAATTCCAGTATCTCCATACCCGTGGGTTTTCACCATTTAATCAAACATTCATTACAGAATTACTTTTCCATATTCCCAGGCATTATAGGAGAGCATCCTAAGCTTCTAAACACAAAGGAGGCTCAACACGGTGAGTAGATATACTACCCGTCGAGTCTTTTCCGCCTATAGAAAGAGCATAGACCCATTCTCCCTCGAGAGGCTAAACACGGAAAGCACGTGGCATACCCCGCGCATCTTCGCCTCCTTTGGAAGAAGGGTAGCAAGACCAGTTGCCTTGAGCAGTGGGGAAAAGCAAAGCAGATTAACATTCAATGAAAACACAAGCATCCAGCAAACACATCCATCCCATTCCATCATCCCCGGTGTCCTCCCTGACACCCACATGCATAAAACGATGCATCTCGCCACCCTAGGCGTCATCCGCTGCCACAACCACAAGGCCTCCCTGCCTCCACATATCATAAGACCCCTCCAGGGTCACATCGCAGCACAAGCAGCAGAAAAACAACAATCACAACCATGGGCTCTTGACCCTTTAACAAACAAGAGGGTAACTCAGAACCCTTTTAGAAATTCCCACATAATCTGTTCTTTAAACCATATTGAATTGGCAGATTTGTTATTCATAGGTTCCAATCACGGATACCTAATCAGTAAGCTATCACAATTAAATAACCATACTTACTTCCCTAATTTGATCATCCTCAAATTAGAACAACTACAACAACTGCAATAACCAGATTAATATACATGCCTCTTTATCTTTAGCCAATTAATTAACAATTAATTCCGGCTTTACGTTCATTATCAATTTCTATCATGAACGAACAACAAATCAAAGAAATCATAGATATCACTCTATCTAGAAAAACATGAGGCAAACCGTTATCACGGTATAAAGCAACAACGTGCGATCAACCAATTATTTTAATCCGGTTCAATTATTTAATTAGGTCAATTTCATTATGATCCAAAGGAATAAATCATGCTAATTCTACAATTGCACATATACAATTAGAGAAGCCATGAATCCCCTGCCTCGAAGAGTTCTTGACGTCCTTTATCCACACAACGGGCCACAATCCTTCTCTCGCGACAACTGCATCCACCCGAGGATGCCACGGTAAGTCCCAACCAACCAAACCCCATTAGAACCATGGAGATTACATGGTAATATGGAAGGGAGAACAAGAGAAGGTGATCCCCGAAGGAACGATGATAAAACATACCTTATATGGAAGAATGATCGACACAGCTTGGTTGCATCAAACAGAGCGGAACTGATCCGAGTAACGTTTGATTGTGAAACTCCTACGGGAATGATTGCAAGGTTCTAGAGTCTCGTAGATGAGAACAAAGAGGAAGAACTAGCGTCTCGTAGATGAGAACAAAGAGGAAGAACAACGAAGAATGATATCTCATTCCTTTTAAATATTTAGAGAGGCGACGGTTTAAGATCCGATTTATTCTCCATTAAAAACGGGTCACATTAACCCACGCGGTTTGACCAAGTAAAGACATCCCGGCCTTAGGAATAATTAATATAGGATTTATGGCCTTTGAATCGGCCTTAAAGTCCTTAAAATAAGGTTTTAAAATGTATTTTACATCAAAGAAAACGTCAAAGGGGCGAAACTGGGAAGCTGGAAACACTATTCACATACTCAAAATTTGGCAAAGGAAAGAATCGGTAGCTCTTAGAATTCTGGAAACACTGTTCAAACGTGATATTTGGCAAAGGAAGGAATCGGTAGCTCTTAGGATTCTGGAAACACTGTTCAAACGTGATATTTGGCAAAGGATAGAATCGGTAGCTCTTAGGATTCTGGAAACACTGTTCAAACGTGAAATTTGGCAAAGGAAGGGATCAGTAGCTCTTAAAATTATGGAAACACTGTTCACAGAACTCAAAAATTGGCAAAGGAAAGAAAAGGTCACCGATAGAACCTTGCCGATAGAAACACAAGTCTACCGTTAGATCCTCACCGATAGAACATTATTCAAGTCTACCGATAGAAGGTCACCGATAGAAATACTGTTCACAGAACTAGAAATTTGGCAAAGTGTTAGCCGAGCTACTGCTAGACTGCGGCTACCGGTAGACCGAGCTACCGGTAGGCTGCGGCTACCGGTAGACCGAGCTACCGGTAGGCAGCGGCTACCGGTAGACTGAGCTACCGGTAGGTAGCGGCTACCGGTAGACCGTGCTACCGGTAGGAAGCGGCTACCGGTAGACCGAGCTACCGGTAGGCAGCGGCTACCGGTAGACCGAGCTACCGGTAGGCTGCGGCAACCGGTAGACCGAGCTACCGGTAGGCTGCGGCTGGGGGATAAGTCACCTTGACCTCCCGAAACCCCTCCAACACCACATTTTCACAAAGTAGTGGACCGGAGAGGTCTGGGCCATTACACATATATTCCACCAATATAGTCAACATGATTTCTCATTGATAAGAGAAAAAACATTAGTTCCTCCTAAAAGAAAAATGAATGTCAATAAATCAAAATAATAATGTAAATAAAATGATTCTAAGGAAAATTATAAATATTTTTTCTATCTTATAAAGAATTTTAATTTCATATATTCCAAAATTTTATCCTCAAACAAAAAAACAATTGGGATTCTAGAGGTGAATTTAGAATGACAAAAGACATAGATATAGAAATATATCACTAAATAGAAGATCGGTAGTATGAAAGCATAAAAATACAATATAGGAAAGTACCCTTGGTATTATTCTTAGAGAAAATGTATTGTTCATGTCGGTTTTTTTTAATATTGTACTTTGAATTTTCACCATAGCTAAGTTAAGTAGTACAAAAAAATTGAAAATTAAATATGAAGTTATAAAAAGGAATATGCCTATTATTAGTAAGATATTATCAATATAATATCTTCAAGATTATAGAATGTTCATTATAAATTTTATATTTTTTTATAATATGAATGTTAATTTATTTTATCTTGAAGGAATGAAGTTCATATATACTTAGTAATATTTTAAATGGGATAGGTAGTGTGGTTAAAACTTTAAAATAATTAAAATTTCATTATCATGGTAATCCATAGTTTGAAAAATAAAAATTCATAGTTCATATTTAACACTCAACATAAAGTTATAAAATCCAAGGAACGTTAAAAAACATTATAAAAATACATACCTTCATATCTAATAATTTATATATGTGGTAATTTTATATTTTATATCTACCTAAAGTAATATTCTCGATAAAAGGTTGGATATATAAGAAATTAATACTAGTATTGAATGAATTGTGACATGTTAATGTGAGGGAATATTTTTATTATATTTTAAAATGTTATAGTAAATAGTATAATACAAATAATTATAGCAATTAATGTAAAAGAACTTTAAAATAGAAGACATGGTTTAATAATAGTTGAAAACATTAAAAAAATTAGAGTGTAATAAATTAAGTGGACTATCAACAACATTATCCCCACTAAAAAGAGATGAAATATATTCATGTATGTTTTGATAGGTGACTAAAGTGTGAATAAAGATATAAAAAGGATTGAATATTTGACATTTTATTTAACCTAAAAACTTATTATGCTCCTTTGAAATGGAATAGGAAAAAAACTTGATTCGTTATTTAATAGCAAGAAAAAATGATGATTTCAAAATTTTTAATAAAACAATAAAGAAATAGATGAGTATTCAGTAAAGAGTAATGTGAATCAAAGTTTGAATAAAATGGTACCCTGAAATCAATATTTTCAACTATTTGAGGGGGTGCACTTATAGATTCCAACACATACTAAAAATCTATGCAAAAATAATTCAGCAATCTAAAATTAGGAATAACACGCCATTAAATCTAAAGAACAATAAAATAAATTGTTACGGTAATGGTATTGATGGTTGATTGAGATGAAAATCACTCTCATGTACTCATAATACATCCTTTAAAAGCATTCATAGTTATACACACATAGATAATCTAGATATGGAATTGATCTAGTGAAACTGCCTTCAACAAATGACAATAAATTAGTGGAAACAATGTCTAAAATCCATATAATATTATATAGATAATAATACTTTTGATTTTGAACTATAATTTTTATTATATTTTTATTTAAATAGGATTTCTTTCAAACTTATTTTGAAAAAAAATTATGGTCAAAAATTAATGTTGTAAATTAAAACAATGTTGAAAGAAATGTAAGGAACTAAATAAATCATGTATTGGTAAATTTGATTATGGGACCCAGATTATATTATCCAATCACATATATCTATATTACATTGTATCCATTAAAAAAATTTGTAAAATGGTATTTATAGTGAAAGAAATGTATATACATGAAACATAGTAGTCAATATTAATGTGTATACAGTTTAGAATTAAATGAGAAATATAAATTGACATGCATGTCGAATATTTTAGTAAAGAATTATTTGAAAACCTATAAATGAGGTAGAATTTTTTGTTGATGTTGTTATTCTCCACTATAATATTACTTCCATGGAACATTGTTTATAGTTGGATAGTATATGTGACATATTTTTGTGGAATGATAAGGGTTATGATGAAAATATCTAAAAAATAATATATAAAGTAGGTGTAGCTGAAGTAACTATAATGAATGCAATAAATGGAAAATATAAATTAAATAGTAGAGAAAATTTATTCAAAAATATGATAGATAAAGAAGTAATAGTTTAGAAATGAAATGTAAATGAATTTAATCAAATGAATGTAAAAATAGAAAATTTATTCACAAAACTATAAATGAGATATAATTTTTGGGATACATTGTTATTATACACTCCAATCATGCTTCCTTGGAACATTGTGTGTAATTGGAAGTATATGTGGCATCATTCTATAGAATAATAAGGGGTATGATGAAAATATACAAAAAAAATATACATAGTGGGTGTAGATTAATTAACTAAATTTAATGTAATAAATGGAAAATTAAAATTAAATAACAAAGAAACATTGGGTAAAAATATGCTAGATAATGAAGTAATAGTTTAGAAATTAAATTTAAATATAATATAGTAACCATTAAAAGTGAAATTGAATTAAAATAATTATTTTCTAGTGATTAATAGTGTAAACAAACCTTAGTAATGTCATAAATCAATAACATATAACTTCTTTAAGCATTTGAAATAATAAAAATAAAAAAAAATTCAAACATTTGTATGTGGTGAAATAATTATTGTGTTCGGAGAAATTTTGAAACTGATTCCAATGACCACATTTACTTCTACAATTTATTTTCTTAGAATATAAGGGGCTTCTGTAAGGTATTGGGGAAAATAAAGATGAATTGGAAAATGAAAAATGATGAAAATTAGATGAGAAATCAACTAAACCCTAGCCGAATGAAATGTCAAAACATAAAACCCTAACCAACACATATCTAAGTTGTAATAAGATAAGAAATCAAGACAATCATTTCTTACTTGATGAAAATTAGAAGTGAATACTAAGGATCTGAATGCAAATAAAACCTTCCTAATGATAGACATCATAGTGAAAAATAGAAAATTGATCCATCATAGTTTACACGATGGTAGTTGCGACTTCAAATTATGGATCAAAATACTAATAAATAGGAATATTTGAAACCCAACTTGAATAAAAGGAGGGGAGATTTATAATAGAAAACACAACAACATTTGATAAACAAATGTGGGAGAATAAGAAACTAGATTAGATGGGTATGTTGTGTTTTAGTGATAACCTGTCATGATTGAAAACTATAGGTTTAAACAAAGAGGGCATAGGCAAATAGAGAGGTCAGAGGGAAAAGAAGTTAATCGGTGAGGAAAGCATATGGTGAGTGGAGGGAAACGTCGGAGTTTATCAAGGAGGAAGGAGAGGAGAGAGTAGAACGTCAAGCAGGGAGTAGAGCGATAAAGGTTTATACTGTAGTAACCCTAGGCCAGTAGATGGGAGGAAGGAGATGCGGGGGAAAATGTTGTGATGGGAGGAGCAGTGGAAAGGTGAAAAAATGTGGAGGGAAAAATGAATGAGGGTATGACATGTGTCTATGGGATAACCTAAGATTAATATATATATAGTAGATATATATACTACACAAACAAAAAAACACACTAATGTATTCATAATTTATGAATACATACATATAAAAATATAATTACATATAAATTTAGATAAATGTATTCATATATAGATTTTTAAATATGTGAAAAAATATATGAATATCTATTAAATATATATATAAATATAAATTAATTTACATAAAAATATATAAATATATATATAATTACATATAATTATATACAAATACAAATATATATTAATGTTTATAAATAGATATAAATAATTAGAAAATTACATAAATATATATAAATATAAATAAATTTACATAAATATAGAAAAATACATACATACATATATATATATATAATTAAATATATTTGTATATAAACACATATATATGCACAAAACATATAAATATACATAAATATGTACTTTAATATATATACTCATATAATATATATAAATACACACACATATATATATATAATGTAATGTAATTGTATATAAACACATATAAATATATAGATACACACAAAGAGAAACACATATATATACCCACATAACATATATAAATACATATAAATACATATATATATATATATATATAAACATATAAATATACATAAATATACATATATATCTTCTAATCTCAGGTACATGTGTTTCCCCCACAAGAATTTGTTTCCCACTTTCTATTTTCCCTTTCCATTGCCTTTTCCCGATTCAATCTCCTAGATTCCCATCTCCCTTTGATTTCCCCCTATGTGGTCACCACCTTCCTCCTTATTCTTCCACGAGCCGCTCCCTCCTTCATGTTGAATCCCAAACTCAAGCTACCTATGATCATTCATCCACACCCTTTTTTAAACTTGTTTCTCCATCTTATGCTCAAGCTCTCTGTCATGCATGATTTCAAGGAGTAACATCCTAAATCCTCTACCTTCTATCATTTCTCAGCATCACTCTACTTATCATCCTATCGATTCATCACCAAACAAAATCACTTTATTGTGCATGAACTCAGGGAATCACCCATATATTTATTCTAAAAAACCATAATCTCATTCCCACTCAAAGTCATGAATTTTGTGTTTCCTCTTAAATCAGATAATTTAATTTTGAAGTTGTATGTTTAACAGGTCCTTCTGAAGTAGTCGCCCTTCCTTTTCTAATCCCATATGAGGGAACTAGATTACAATAAGAAACTGGCATGATGAGGATTCATAACAATTTGACGAATGGAATGGATCCAGCCTCCAACCCTAACAACATCATCAAGGAAAGTCTGGTTGATAATCTGGTATTCAATTCAATTTCCTCTATTTTTTTGGATTTGTGACTCTTAGTTTCTACTATTTATATTCATCTCCAGTGGATAGTTTCATTCGGATTTCACCATTCAGGTAGTATTATTGTAATTTAATTGAAGAGTGTATTTTTAAACACCCAGAACACTCTATTTACACAACAAAATCGGTGGAAACTTCCAACATACAGGACCATCATAGTCTCATGGAGTTTAATAGAATGAGGGTTATTCACTTGTCTTCTATTGGGTTTTTGCATCTGATTTTGAAACATAAATGACAATAATGATATTAGATTAACACATGCGAACATGGATGAATAATAGTCCTATTAAATTTTATTTAACTTCAACTATCTTGGTGAAATATGTTTACCTTTAAAATACATTATGTCACAAGTATATTTATATTCATTGAATTTTAATTTTAAATTTTAGGTTCATGTATGAGATGAAGTTATTCATCTTCAAAAAAAACAATCCATTGTTGCAGCTTTTCAATGGTATTTTTTTATTTAAATTGTGTTCAATTTTTTATTAGTTTAAAACCTCTGATATTTGTTAATATCTAATCTATTCAAACATGATTTTTTGATTAATATACCAATTTAGTTTTCTATTCAAAATCAACTACATTTAGTTTTCTATTCCGAATCTACATTATAATCTTCATTTATTATTTGGACTGATTTTTATTATCACTACCACAAAACAAGGCAAGGGGATCGCCTCATTTTATCAGTGCTAAGAAGAAAGCACTTATAAAAGGGAAGCCTTTATCGGCGCTAGATAAAAGCGCTGATACATGTATCATTTATCACTGCTAAGAAAAGCGTTGATAAAATATACACATTTATCAGCGCTTTTCTTAGCACTGATAAAGGATTCATTTATTTGCGCTATTTTTAGTACTGATAAAAGTTTTTAATAATTTATATTCAAAAATAATGTTTATTTGGATACATTAACTAAAAAATTCATGTTTATAATTGATATATATGTTTTAATAATTCAAATATATATATATAATGTTTTAAACAAAGTATTTCTAAGATTATAATTATATATATATTTATTTATTTATTTATTTAAATAATTATAAGATTATAATAAATTTCATTAAATAATAAATATATTTATTAGATTTATTTGATTTATTTGATTTATTAGATTTATTAGATTAATTACTTAGATTTTTTAGATTTATTAGATTTATTAGATTATTAGATTATTAGATTTATTATATTTTTTTATTAATTATATTTTTTTTTATATTTAATATATTTATTTTATTTATAATTAATATATATAAATACCTTTATAAATATATATATATATATATATATATTAATTATTAAATATGTATGTTTCAATGAATTTGGTCAATAAATATATTGATCATGCGTACATATGTTATGTATCATAATGTTCATTTATACATTACATCATTTCTTATTATTCATATTGTCCATTGATTCCTCATTTTTTATTACGTATATTTACTAGGTATATTATTAATTCATGTACCCATATATACTATTATGTTCTCAAAAATACTTATAAAATTACAATAAATATATTTAAATAATAAATATACTTATGATATAATTATAATTATTAAATTTTAATTATATATAAATACTTTTTAAATATATTTATTTGTAATTATAATTACAACTATATATATATATATAAATAATTATAAAATTACAATAAATACATATATTATAATTATATATTAATTTATTTATTTATTTATTTATTTATTTATAATTAGAAACAAATATTTATAAATATATTTATTTATAGTTATAATTATAACTATAAATAACTATATATATGTAAATAATTATAAAATTATAATAAATATATTTATTATACTACTTATAAAGTTATAATATAATTAATTAAATATATTTATAAATATATACAAATATTTATAATTATAATTCCTAAATGAATATAGATATATTTAAATAATTAAAAAAATATAATAATTATATTAATTATATATATTTATATACAAATATTTATAAATAAATAAAAATAGTTATAAATATAATTCTAAATAAATGTAGATATATTTAAATAATTAAAATTTTATAATAAATATATTTATATATATTTATAAAATTATAAATATATTTTTTATAATTTTATAATTATTTAAATATATATATATGTATAATTACAACTATAAATAAATATTTATTTATTATAATTTTTAATTACAAATAAATATTTATTTATTTATTAGTTATAAATATAAATCAATATTTATTTATTTAAATAATTATTAATTTATAAAAAATATATTTATTATTTTCATATATAATGTTATATATAATTAAATAAATATATAAAAATATTGATAAATAAAAAAAATTATAGTTATAGTTATAAATAAATACAGATATATTTAAATAATTGTAAAATTATAATAAATATATTAAATATATATATTAATAGAATTATGAAAATTAGAAATATTAATTTGTTATAATTTTATAATTATTTATATATATATATTCATTTATAATTATAATTATAAATAAATATATATTCATATAATAATTATATATATATTTATATAAATAATTATAAAATTAGAAGATATATAGTTGTATGTATCTATAATCTTAAAAATATATATATATAATTAATATATTTATTATATATATTCTAAGATTATAAATATAATAAGTATAGTTCTTATAATTTTATAATTATTTAAATTATAATTTTATAAATATAAATATTTATTTATTTATAGTTATAATTATTAATATATATATATATCATATATATAATTTTATAAATATATATATTAATATAAATAAATTATTAACATAATATCTTTATCTGCGCTAAAAAAGCGATGATAAAGGTGTGTCTTATCATTGCTTTTTTATTTTAGCACTAATAAAAGTTTCATTAGGTTTTATAAAAAAAAAACTCTAACAGTCTCCTTCATTTTTGCACCCCCCAAGCTCTCGCGGAAGCTGACCCCTGCGCTGCGACTCCTCCTCCTCCTCTCTCACCACCTGTCCTCGACCGCGAACCACACCTCCATCGTGCATTGTCACCTCCGCTGCACGCTACACCGCCGTGCATCTTCTCTACCCTAACAGTCTTCGGCGTTGTGTGTGAAGCAGCCGTCGTGCACCTCTCCTCCACTGCATGCCACACCTCTGTCGTGTGCCACACATCCGTCTTGCACCTCTCCTCCGCTGCATGTCTCTCCTCTGCTGGTGAGTTTTCTCCTCTTTGTCATCTGTTTCGTCTTGTTCGCATGTAATTATCGTTTGATATTAATGGTATACTTTGAATTGTACAGGCTAAATGTCCCGCTGAAAATCATGGTCATTGGTGGTCCTTATTTGTGCACTAAATGAATTGCATGTTGGTTGGTGTTCCTCTTCATATTTTTTGCTTTGATTTTGTGTGGCTCGTGTATGCATTTGAATTGTGATGCCACTAGAGCATAGTGTAATTTCTTTTTAATTATGAGGATTTATATCGTTAGGGGTTGAGTAGTATGTCACTTGACATATTTATGTGTTCTCCATTAATGTTGACAAGTTTTAGCTTCGATTTTACTTGAGTGAGGTAGGTGTTTCTTTGGAACCCCCTTGTAATACATGTTATAAATTTCTTGGATGTTTTTAAATGATTTCTTATGAAATTATAATCCTATGTTATGACTTTGTTGGGTTTCAATTAGCTTGAAAATAGTTTAAAGAGTTGCCATAGACTTATGTCACATGACAAGCGTTTTGTAAAAGGTCCAAGTGGATTTTTTTAAAGAAATTTAAATATTTTGAAATTTTGGTCATAATTTATTTTTCTTTAAGGTGAATGTGCGATATTTTAAAGTCATGTTTTGAAAAATGAATGGAATTGACCTTCAACCTATTTAAATGGTTTTGAGACCCTTAACTATCATGGTGGATTAAGATGTTTTCAGAAAGATATTATAGTTTAATAAATAAGTTCTTAGCACATATTTACTTCAAAAATAAAAAGGGTTTATTATTTTAATATTTTATTTATAGAAAATGGTTGGGTTTCCAAATGGGCTTTCTAGTGCATTTTGATAAATGGTTTTTGGATGAAATTTGAAATGTTGTTCTCAAATGGGGCGAAAATGGATTGGCTTCTCAAGCACATTTGTAAAATCCTAGTTGGTAATTTAAAGGAAGTTATTTTATAAATATGAGAGACCCTCAATTGAGATTCATTCATTTATTGTTCATGTTTTGGTTCTGACACCATGGGGGATTCTTTATATTCTTATGCTTATTTTAAAGCTTATAAAATGATGTGAAAGGGGTTGTTTCTTGTGAGGGTGTAGGAGGTGGGTTGAGGTTAAATTTTAAATTATTGAAATTATATTTATGTGATGATCTATTATTTTTCATTGGTTGCTCACTTCCACTATTGAAATGTCATGGGTGTCCTATGAGACTGGTAGGGATCCAAATAAGTGAAATCCCTAGTGTGGAGTGTGCTGCCTAGTGTAAGGACCCAGTTAGATTGAGTGAGTTTCTGAGATGTTTTAGTGTCCCTATAATGTACTGGAAGGGACTAGGGTTTCTTTTGATCCCCTGATCATGATAGAGCCTAGTGAGTTCTATAGGACTGCTTGGATATGACAAGTTAAATAGTATCAACCTAGGTTCCTCATCTCTAGTTCAGGATCCAAATACCTGAGTCTTGGGAAGTTTCACATGATGGTTACATCATTCTTATGACACTTTAGAGGATTTATTTTCTTGGTTGGATTGTATTCCCCTGGGTTTTTTTTACTATATGGCACTATTGTTTGGTTGTTTTTTGGATTATGTTTCCTTGTTTCCTTAGTGCCTATGTAAGATCATTGTTTCACTTCAAGTATGTATTTTCTTACTTTCAAATAGGTTGATTTAAATGGTTAAAAAGTTTTATTTAAAAATAAGAAAAATTGGTTATTTGTTAAATTATTTTTATGAAAATGGATTTTCATTGTGGTTATTTATGAAAAAGAGTTTTTCAAAAAATGTTCTAGAATAGGGTTAAACTATGATTTGACATGTCTTATATGGTTTTAAAGGCCCTCTTTCAATTTTTTGATATTTTTATTTCAAATTTTTAGTCATCCTTGTTTTTATATTATAAAAAGGGTGGTTGTTTGAAAATATGTAAGTTTATTGTTTTTAAACTTGTTTTATAATTCATGTGAAAATATATTTTATACCTTATGTTCAAACTAGCACTTTATGAACTATATTATGAAGGGATTCAAAGAGAATTATTCATGAGATCATACAAAGAATTTTTAGCTCACACCCTACATATGAACTAGTGGACGAAAGTGTATGACGCTCTTATATCTCCGTTTTCAGGGCCCTATTTTGTTTTGTTCTTGATTCTCATATTAGTCCATGGTTGTAATATGGGATGTGATGAGTTGCTGGGGGTCACTAGTGATGATGTTGGATTTATTTGGGTTTTGATTCCCTTTTAACTTTCCTTTTAGAATGTTTTAGTAATAATGAGTTATGATTTTTTTTAGGAATCAAGTGATTGGTCTGGAGTGGGTTCTTAATCACTTCCCTTTGTAACGACGCTTAAGTTTCCATAAGCTAGTTATACTCCCTACATTGATGGTCTGTATGAGTCATAGTATTAGATAAGACTCTATGTGAGATGGTGGAGGATTCCAAGATGATATTTGAATTATATGAGAGAGGGATGAACTACTAAATTCAAATTTCCATCTATGATAATACCATTTAAATAGGCATGGCATTATATGAGACATGACCTAAGTTGTGTATCTCAATATGAGTATTTAGATGTTCATGAGTGATCCTTTTAAGATCTTAATGGAAGATTGATGAAAACGTCAATCTTAACCATAAATGAGATGGGTAATGAGTATGGTTTATATTGTGATGTATCAAGAGTCACGATTTGAACAGTTTCAGTCCATGATGGTCATATGGTTGCTTATGGGTCCAGACAGTTAAGAACAAATAAGAGAAACTTCCCAAATCATTTACTAGAGTTGGAAATAGTGGTGCTTTCCATAAGGTGTTATGGGAATACACTAAAAAAAGTGAATGAAAAATGTGTTCAACATACCTTTTTTTGGTTTTAAAAAAACTTAAAATGATTTAAACACTTTTCATGGACTTAGGTTGCATGCAGAGTGTTTCTCAACTCACCTGATTGGATTTCATAAATGGGTGTGAATGTTTTAAAAGTGTATGTAATGTTGGTTTCATTTTAACAAGGTGCGTGTAAAGTTTTAAATTGAAATTTGTAAAATATATAGAGGGTTGCCGCTCATTTTAAAAGATTAACATTATTGGGTCATGAAGTTTCCTTGAATGATTTATAAAAAAAAGGACTTGGGGTTTTGAGAAAGAGTATTTTAAACTGATTGGTTTGTTTTAAAAAGGTCGTGTTATTTTAAAGAGGAATTTGTGTAAATGGTTGGTTTTTTAATGGGATTTTAACTGTGATTTTATAAATAGTTTTCAAAGGAGACTTAAAGTCTATAACTACGTTTAGACTTGGTTAATTTTTATATCAATATTTTTTTCTATTTATTTTGTTAAATATTAATATCACCGAATCAAATAGGATGGATATGAATAAAGACTGGATGGATACCAATTGTTTGACAAGAGTGTATAAAGATTGAGTAAAAGAGTTCATCAAGTTTTCAAAAGATTGTGTATTTGACCCTTCTCAGATCCTTTGTCCATGTTTACGTTGTTGTTATTCAAGACAAGTTAGTCCAAAGGAGTTGGAAGAATACTTGATCTGTCATGAAATAGATCGAATTTATAAATGTTGGAATAAACATGGGAAAAGAGAGAATGTAGCTAGAGGCTGGGATAACAGTATGTTTTATGGATCATCTGATATGATTACAAGTGTGGATAATGAAGAAGACCGTGTCGAGGACGTGATTACAGATGTGAATGATGATGAAGATCATATTGAATAAATGACAAGGATAGTTGAAGATGAACTTTGTGATCTCAAAATTGTTTGAGCGGTTAAAGAGTTGTGCAAAGATGCTTTTGTATGGTGGTTGCAATAAATATATCGCATTGTTAGTCATACTGAAGCTATATAACTTGTAAGTAAACAATGGATGGAGTGATGCCAGTTTTAAAGAATTGCTCTCATGAATGACATGATCCTAGAAGACAATGAGCTCTCGATCCAAACATACGACGTCAAACAAATGCTATGTTCGATGGGTATGATCAATGAATGAATACATGCTTGGCCGAATGACTGTATATTGTTTCTCAAGGACCAAAAATCACTTAGATAATGCTCAAAGTGTGGTGCTTCTCGATACAAGAAAGATGAATCTGGTCCTATGAAAGTTGTATGATACTTTCCAATCATTCCAAGGTTTAGGCGCCTATATGGAAGTGAGGAGACCATGGAGAAATTGACATGGAATGCAGATAGAAGAAATAAAGATGGGAAACTATGTCACTTGGTAGGCTCTCCTTAGTGGAAGAGAATCGATCATCAGTATCCTGATTTTGAAAACAAGTCGATAAACCTTCGTCTTGCGTTATCTACATATGGAGTGAATCCTTTTGGTTTTCAAAGCAGCACTCACAGTACATAGCCGGTTATGTTGGTAAATTATAACTTGCCATCGTGGTTATGCATGAAAAAACACATCATGTTATCTATGCTTATATTAGGACTAAAACAACCAGGTAATGATATTGATGTTTATTTGGGCCCATTGATCAAGGATTTGAAATTGTTGTGGGATTTAGGTGTTATGTTTTATGATTCTTATAAAAATTAAGATTTCACGTTGAGATCCATGTTGTACGAGATGATAAACGACTTTCCTGGTTATGGGAATTTGTGAGGATATAGAATTAAAGGAAGTTATGGGTGTCCCGTCTGCGAATAAGGTACACAATCAATTAGGTTGAAACATTCATCAAAAACTGTGTTTCTAGGACATCGTATATTTCTACCCCAACGACATAAGTACCGATCTTAGACGACATCATTTGATGGATGTTCAAAAGAATGTACAACACCATCTCCACTAACTTGTGATCAACTGTTAGAGAAAATAAAAGATATGGACACTGCTTTTGGTAAACCGTTTTCGAAAAACCTTACGAAAACAAGTTGGGAGAAGATATCGTTTTTTTTTTAATTACCATACTAGAATTGTCTGTATGTCAGACAATTTGGATACTCCAAAGATTTATTTGTTGGATTCAATGCGTGGATATCCAACAAACCGACCATAAATGATGGCGTTTATCAATTTGTAATACACTACATCCAACATTTTAGAACTAAAAATCTAGTTATATAATTTATGTTATCTTTAATGAGGATTCTGTTATGATATGGCGGTGTGTGACTATTGTATACATCATGGAATGTGGACAAGGGAAAAGGAAAAGAAACATCACAAGTACTACGAATGGATAAAAAACAGTGTATATATAAAAAGATTTCAGTATCCAAACACATATAAAAAAATTACTTATTTTTATCAATGTTTCTACAGTGCCTGAAACAAACAAACGATAAAGATTGTAGTTATTATGTTTCTAAATTTATGAAATATATTGTATTCCATGAACAAACCAGCATGCCTGAAGAGATATTTTCGAAGATAATTATTATTTAAATTAAAATACTTATTAATCCTTTGCGTATTTATATTTTTTCACTACTACCATGATTTTTGAAAAGAATCATATTCACAAGATGAGATAGATTTGTTTAGAAACAAATGGGTAGCATACCTGATGGAATAATTTATAGAAATAGCATGAAGATGTGACTAGTATGACTTGAAGTGTCTATTTTTATTTAAAATTGTTAGTATTTTTAGTAAAAAGAACAACTGTCATGCTGAAAACTGAGCAAATGCATTAGGATTATTTAGATACTTTAGGACAACGATCCATAAGTCATTTGTAACATGTAGGAATCAATCGCACCTAAATTCGACACATGGTGTGACCGTGATGACTTTAAGTGTGTATTTTTATAATAAATTAACAATAAATTTAGCAAAAAGAACAAGTGACATACTGAAAATCGGGCAAACACATTTGGATTTCTTTTATACCTTAGGAAAATGATCCATTGTTCATTTTTTATGTGTAGGAATCAACCACACCTCAATCTGACGAACGGTGTGACCGATATGACTAAAAGTATCCATTATAAGTTTAAAATTGACATTTTAGCTCAAAACACGTCACTCACTAAAAACCAAGAAAACTCACTCTGATTGTCTTCATAATTTAGGAAAATGATTCATAAGTTCTTTGTGACGTGTATGAAGCAGTCTCGTGTCAAAATGACACATGATGCGACCGGTATGACTCAAAATACGTGTTTCCTGATTGAAATGATATTTTAGTAAAAAAACACAACAAACATACTAAAAACTGATAAAACGCATCCGAATTGCTTTGATACTTTAGGAAAACGATATATAAGTCATTTGTGACGTGTAGGAATCAATCTCACCTCAATTTGACGCACGGTGCGACTGGTATGACTCAAAGTGTCTCTTTTTATTTAAAATTGACATTAATTTTAGTAAAAAAAACACAACTGGCATACTGAAAACTGAGCAAATGCATTTGGATTGTTTTGATAATTTAGGAAAACGATCCATGATTCATTTGTGACGTGTAGGAATCAGTCTCACCTCAATACAATGCACAATGTGACTAGTATAAATATAAATGTGTCTTTTTATTTAAAATTGACATTAATTTAAGTAAAAAAGAACAATTGTCCTACAGAAAACCAAGCAAACACATTCTGATTGTTTTGATACTTTAGAAAAATGATACATGATTCATTTTTGACAAGTAGGAATTAACTGCACCTCAATCTGATGCATGATGTGATCGGTATGACTAAAAGTGTTTGTTATCAGTTTAAAATTTACATTTTAACTCAAAATATGTCACTCACTAAAAACCAAACAAACGCTTTCCGATTATCTTCATAATTTAGGACACTGGTTTTTAAGTCCTTTATGATGTGTATGAAGGTGTATCACATAAAATCAACACATGATGTGACCGGTATGACTCAAAAAACATGTTTTCGGTTTGAAATGATATTTTAGTAAAAAAACACAACAGACATATTGAAAACCGAGCAAAAGCATTTGGATTGTTTTGATAGCTTAGAACAATGATCCATGAGTCATTTGTGACATGTAAGAATCAACCACACCTCAAACCGACAACCGATGTGACCGGTATAAATCCAAATGTGTTTTTATTTAAAATTGACATTAATTTAAGTAAAAAAGAATAAGTGACATACTGAAAACCGAGAAAACACATTCGAATTGTTTGGATACTTTAAGACAATGATCCATGAGTCATTTGTGATGTGTAAGAATCAACTGCACCTCAATCTGACGCACGGCGTGACCAGTATGACTACAAGTGTCCGTTATCAATTGAAAATTGACATTTTAGCTGAAAACGTTTCACTCACTGAAAACCAAGCAAATTCCCTTCGATTGTCTTCATAATTTAGGAGAGCAATTTGTAAGTCCTTTGTGGCGTGTATGAAGTAGTCTCACCTCAAACTGACGCACGATGCGACCGGCATGACTTGAAATGGGTGTTTTCGATTTGAAATGATATTTCAGTAAAAAAAACACAATTGTCATACAGAAAACTGAGCAAACTCATTCGGATTGTTTTGATATTTTAGAACAATAATACATGAGTTATTTGTGACGGGTAGGAATCAACCACACCTCAATCCAAAAAACGATTTAACTGATATAAATCCAAGTATGTCATTTAAATTTGATATTAATTTTAGTAAAAAAAAGGACATGCTCAAAACCAAGCAAAGTCATTCAGATTGTTTTGATATTTTAGGACAACGATCCATAACTCATTTGTGACGTGTAGGAATCAATCTCACCTCAATAAGACACACAATGTGACCTATATAACTCCAAATGTGTCTTTTTTATTAAAAATTGACATTTTATTAATGTATTTTTTCGTATTAATGTTCGCTATTTTGTGCTTGTATGCGTTGTGCTAGTGCTGTTTTGTGTAGGTGGTGTGTGTGTTGTGCATGTGTAGGTGCCGGTGCTAGTGGTGGGTGTGATGTTATATAAACAGCAAACCACAGGCAGTTAGGCCTTTATCAGTGCTAATTTGAGTTCTGATAAATGCACCCTTTATCAGCGCTATTTCGAGTGCTGATAAAAGCACCATTTATCAACGCTAATTAAAACGCTGATAAAATTGGTTTTTATCAACGCTCAAAATAGCGTTGATAAAGGGATCTTTTATCAGCGCTAAAATAGCACAAATAAATGGGGGCCCTTATCAGTGTTTTTTTTAGCGTTAATAAAGGACACCCTTTATCAGCGCTTTTTGAGCGCTGTTAAAGGGGGTCTTCCCTTTATCTTCAGTGAGATTAACAGCGCTTTTCTAGCGCTGTTAAAATCATTTTCTAGCACTGATAAAAGCATTATCTGTAGTAATGTGATTATTTTAATTCAATTTTGCTCTATCCTTTTTTATTTCATAGATTTGATTTTGTTCTTCCTTAGGCTCCAAGGTTCGATTTCCCTCTTCCCTCTTAACCCTTTTTTTACTTTTCATATTATATTCCCTTCTTCCCTAGGTCCATAGGTTTAGTTTATCTTATTTCTACACATTTTTATATGATCTGTTTTGGAGTTTTATAAGAAAATATCATTTTATTTTCTCCATCTTGGTGATTTAGCAATTGTATATGGGTGTTTCTTTGAAAATAATTCTATTATTCATTGATTAAAAACCTATGATAGTTGAAAATCTCCGATCTTTTCAATCTTGATTTAGTTATTTTTATTGTGAATAGGTTTTCTATCTAAATCTTTTACTTTCAACTAACTAAAATTCCATTCTAAATCTACATTTTTATTTTGGGTCTATTATTTTGAGTGATTTTAGTTTTTATTATTTCAAATGAAGCTATGAATTATTCTATATTGTAAATGCGATATCATTTTTAACTATGTTATGGTGTATATAAAAAATTATGGCTATGTAATTATTATTGGAATTTTTACCTTAGTTTTTATTATATTAACAATACATATTGTAGAAAGATGACTTTGTAAATGAATATTAATGATGTTAAACATCATTTATTATAATCTATTATAAATTAATTTATATAGAAGGTTTTACATACTGTATTAGATTGTGGAATGTTTTCATTAGATTAAATATTTTGAATTTTCAAATTTAACGTATGTTGTATTCAATAACATTTCTAACCTGCTTGTAATGTAAGTGGAATGATTATATGTAATACAAGTTGCATTTGTAACCCACCTATCAATATAAGTGGGATTCTGTATAATTTGTAACCTACGTGCTATTGTAATCTTTTGGTTTATGTAAAAATGATTTAGTAGTGTTTTTATCCTACGTGCCTGCAAATGTAACCAACATTTATAACCAACATACTTCCTATATAAAAGCAGATTTAAAATGCATCCACTTTTCATGATTCCCTAAAGTTTAAACTAAAAGATGTTAATGCCAATGAGATTGAGTATCATCTGTAACAAGAATGCTACTCAAGTGGCATTATTCAACATTATTCCAGGATGAGTTTGTAAGCCTCCCTGTTACTGTAACTATGATTCAAAAGAATGTGTAACTTGCATTCCTACAAATATGAGTACCGTATGCAATTTACATGTAATTTTCTTACTTGTGTGTGTGCCGCTTTCGAGTGGTACCCAATTTTTTATAAATTCATTTTCAATATACATTAAATAGTATATATTGAATAAGACTTGTGTTTATGTCAACCTACCTGCTAATCTGCCTTCCGGCCTGTTACTTCAAGCTGGAAAAATTTAAATCTTTCAACTTCTTACTATTGTAGGTGGAATTCATCTATAAAATTCCATGTTGCATTTGTAACCTACATGATAATGTAAGTTGGATTTAGAATCATGTGTTTCCTATAACTATTTGTAGTTTTCATTCTTCTATATAAATGAATTTCCAACAAGCATTAAATATCTTAGACAAGAAAACTATTTTCATTAAAATCAACATGCCTTCTAATCTTCCTTCTACTTTCAAAAATCTGGTTTGCACTTATATCTGATACATGGTAAGACTCTTTAATGGATGGTGCCAGGCATTGCTTGAACTATTGGTCATGACATTAAGGGATAAAGGTTTACCATTTTTTGGGGCATTACATGGATTGTAATTGTTGAATTCATTGGGTGTGTAGTTGTTTTTTTTAAAAAATTTTAAAACCATGAGTTCCATTTTCCAAATAGATGGGTCTTTCTATTTGATGCGAGTTTGAATTTTCAATAATTTTTAAATTGAGAACCCAAACATTTGAAATTGAAATTGAATTTATACTGAGAAATTTTGTTTTGTTAATCTGGAAATGATTAACAAAACCCTGAGTAGAAGAAAACCAGCAGAGTGGAAAGAGAAAACCCAGATCCTCCCATGACTGACCGAGGATGAAGAAAACCCTAAGTGAAAGAAGCCGTCGCCTCTATTGAAGAGAAGAACCGATGATATTCCACTGCCTGCGATTGAAGAAGAGAAACAGATCCCTCGCCGCCGGATCTAGATGAAGCCGATGCCGTCGAGAAGGATGAAGCGACGACCACCACAAAACCTGACACCGATTGAAATCCTGGTGAAGTTTCAAACCACCAAATCTCGCCCAAGGAGAACCACCATCCCGAAAATCTCACCGCGCCACCATGAATCACTCACCGCCGGAGAATAAATGAACCCCCCAAGCTGTCGCCGCCGATCTCCGGAGCTCGCCGATTGGAAGCCGCGTCGCCCTGTTGAGATGCTGAGTCCGAGCATTACCGCGGAGCACCACCTCCTATGAAGCGGAAAAAAAGAATGAAAAAGAAAGAAGTATAAAAAGAAAAAAAGAAAAAATATATATAATCACACACATATATATATATATATAATAATTTCTTAATAAAAAATTTATTGTTTTTTTTTCATTTACAGGTTTGAAGATACATCTCATTTAAATCAATCTTAGGTCCAATTTGTTCATCATCTTCTTCCTCGTGTGATTTCAAGATGTCCACTATGCTGCAAAGAACCGAAACACACAAAAATCTTGATCGTGTAAGAAGATTCTCGATGTTTTGCAACGTCCTCCCAAACCCTCAGAGTTAGACGTGTGTTGACCATCCAACCATGAAGAACTCACTACCGGACACTGAAACCAAAGAACATTCCTAATGAAATTGGAGATTCCAGTGCTATTGATGTGGAAAAATTCAAAGCGTACAAAAGAAACCCGAGCGCTCTTCTATAAATAGGAGCATCATTCACTATGCTCAACTCTCTTTCTCTCGTCATCTCTTTCTCGCTCTCAAAATCTACCAATGTTGCTCACTACTTTCTTTTATTTTCTTGTTATCATAACACCTATGTTGGCACACCAAACCCTTAGTGGCTCAGCTCTATGTTTCGGGTGCAGCGTCAGCGTGCAATGAGCGGTGCCCAACTTTGCTTTTAACCGTGTTCAATGATCAATCCAAGATCTACATGATGATAGATGTCGTGTTCAACAGAATTGAATCAAAGAAGACAGACAACATGAATCACGTCAAAACCAGAGAGAGGATCATCACAAATTATTTATAATTAATTTAATTAAATAAGAATCACCTTGATAGAATTATTTCTTCGTTGATGGATCTGGAAACAGATCGGTGATGCATCATTGTTGCATTGCAGGAATCAAGTGAAGATTCCCTCTAACAATGATCCACACGTGTTCCACGAATCTCCAAACGCCGCCAAAGGAATCTCCATATGCTAGCACCACAAATCCTTGCACTTGCGTCATCTGTTTTTGATCGCTACAAGAATTGCTTCCAAAGCGTTCTCCTTGATCTAGTGGATAAAGATCACTCTCCATTTTGGGAGCGATCTTGGAGAAAGAGAGATCTCAAGGGCTTGAGAGAATTCTCCACTTCTATTGTGCACAACCTAAACAAATGAATTGTTCTCTTGAGAAAATAACATAATCGAGTTTATATATCGTTATGGTTAAAATAAAATAATTGCACAAGTGCCCTTAATTATTTATTTAATCTTAGCAAAAACTTCATGTCAAATATTAATATTAATATTAATATTTCTCGACATACACCTAACTTGCTAATTAAAATTAAATATTATTTAGTCAAATAATATTCAATATTTATTGTTTTCTCACCGGACCTAAAATCTCGATCCGTCATTCCTCCATAATATTTATCGGACCTTGAATAACGTCTATTTATTTATTAAATAAATATCATTGCATTATTCACTAATAAATAAATAAACATTGCATTTACTAAATAGCAAATAAATATTTATTAAATATTTCACTCACATTACATTCTTTCAAATAAGTGGTGACAGAATAAATGCGATCAAGCAAACATGAATAATTATTAAACCACATGCAGGAATAATATGTATTCAACTTGTTAAATAATAAACAATAATATATTATTTGACTGAGATTCTGGATATACTTAGCGTGTGACCCTCTAGACCTCTTTTCTCAGTGACATTAGGCGAAGCAGCCTAAAGTCCAAGGTTAACATCTAGAAACACGTCAAGACACCCATATAGAAAGAAGTTAATGCTGCAATGACATGTTAGCTCATACGAACACTTACTGTGTAATATAATCTCTTTATCACGATATCTCAAATCAAGAAGGTTTCATGCTGGTGTCATCAACCTATATGCTCAATGTCTCTTTCTTTGACTTCCTGGAAATTGAACTTACCTATTGAACACCATGACCATGGATTTATTTAGGCCATATCATTTCCATCAAAGGGCCTGAGATATCAACTTCTGTTAAAGAATAAAAGGGACTAATCTTTTCTCACATTATTCATTAATGCAATATTAATCATGACACGCCCAATATATCCCACCTCACCGTGAACACCTGTTGTCACTGTTTTCACCAGTATATCAAAGTACACGACTCATAATACTCATTAATAATAATTTTAAAGCCAAAGGACCAATACACACATTTACAGATATGAACATCCAATGACACACATAAATGTTGATTTCTTACTGGCGGGTCTCATTTTCATAATATCCTACTAGATATTATCAAAGGCATACATCATGAGAAGGTTCCTTAAAGTCCTATGAGTCTCCTCCCCTGATAGCATGTATCATTTGTGTCCCTCAAATGATATCATCCGACTATAAAACATATATTTAAGAATAGCATCGTAGCACTTCCAGGTTTTCATCATATCAGGGAACTGCTATGACATTTTAGTGTGAAAACTACTCTAGGGACATTGTCACATAATATATTACATAGAAGAACAATCATGATGTGATAAGAAGTTTATTAATATTCAAAACAATGAATACATGTTATCATAAAGTACATAGAAGTTGATTCTCAGGCACTAACTCCAACAGACCCCCACTTATACTAGAGTCAACTACTAACAACCTTTAGTCCACTACCTCTCACATGATACCAATGCTTCTACTGAGACAAGCCTTTAGTCAAGGGGTCCAACACATTCTCTTCTGTGAGTACTCTGCTTATAGCATCCCACATTTGTATCACATAAACTTTCATTACATTTTACAAACATAGGATCTTTAAAGTCTAGTGTCTTGGAAATCAGGATCATAATACATGAAAACAACATAAACATTCTTCTAAACCACTTGTAAGGCTTCTTCATTGTTCATCCTAAGTTCATTACAGCATCTCATAACCTGAGAGCATGCATCAAAGGAAAGGGTGAGAAGAAGGCCCAGTAAGGGAAACAAGAGAAACATTTTACATGTGAACTTGAGATACATCAATAAAGTCATGATAAATAACTTTAAGGCATGAGAAAAAGATCATGAGACATATCATAATAAAAATAACGTGTTTCATAACTTGAAGATGTGGCTACAACACTTAACTTAGACAATCATTTCCGTATCACCAATGTCCATCCCCAAGGTGTCATTAAAAAAAATTACCAAGGTTATTCACCAAGGTATCGTTAAAATGGTCATCTTTAGAGATTAAGTCTTTACCCAATGCATTGGAGCGCTATCAGGGCGCACCCTTAATTTATCTTTATTATCATGTGAGCCACATATATCATCGTCAAACATTTCATAAATAACCCATATAGAATAAAATAAATGGGTTTCATTTCTTAATTATAACGTTTTAAAAATTGTTTTAAAGACATGATTGTTATGTCACTTTAAACCCACAAAAAAGGAAATGGGTTTCATGTATGTATGTAATGTCCCGGTTCTGGGTGCCACTCAATGAGTGCCCTGAACCCGGTCGGTCACACAACCTCAAGCGCATTTCCCCAAACACCAGAGGCTGTCGACTAGCAGCGAGGACCTAGGTCTGATAGTGGGGAAACTATGCCCTCATTTGTCAAAGTGTAGCGCAGCGGAATAAAAAAAACAAACATACTGCAGTAAAAGATAGCCGACAGTTATATAGATAATGATGCAACATGTCTCAAGTTCTAAGAAAATAGCCAGAACATGTTACACAACAATACAGTACAATACAATACAATACAAAGTACAACAAAATAAAACAAAACAGCTGGTATCATCGCGAGCCTAAGCCCGGTCCCATGCTCCCCTAATCCTCAGCAGCAATCAAGTACCTGTATAGGGACCCTTGCCCTTATCCACACCTGCAGAGATGTAATCTGTTTGGGCCGAATACATGACCCAAACAGGGTGTGAGAAATAAATCCCAGTAGGCACCCACCAAAGGCTCGTTCCCAACTGTGTGAAAATATGCAACAACAATGTGCCGTAGTAAAATGCAATAAACTAAGCAATACTCAAAAATAACTAACTTTACCAGTTATATTTCCGTTTTATTATTAATTTAATCATTCATTATAAGGAAACCACCACAGTGAATTTCGATGTAAATAGTCAGTGTCCTCAGACACGCAAAACCTTACCCTCAAGTAATCAGAAACGTAACCCGTAGGTAATTTCCCACAGACATAACAGATATTTCCCGTAGGCGTACAATGTGTGCCCCTCAGGTACATAGTATATTGCCCACAGGCACGAAAGAAGTTACCCTCAGGCTAAAAGATGCACTGCCCTCAGGCTAAATAAAACACTGCCCTCAGGCTAAACAAGTAACCGGGCCATGCCCAACATATAAACAAGCAATTCACATACAATTACTCTCAAGGAAAAAGTAATGTGCAAAATAAACATGGCATACCCTTGGGTATCCTGACCAAATGGATAAACAGAGGAACGCACCCCTGGGGTGGTCCTGGATCCAAGCAGCGATCCCAAACAGCAGTTTATTATCACATTTAATTACCTATAAAATTCTAGGTATTTAAAACAGCTAAGGCCCCAGCCACACGACACCCCAATATGGGTTCGTGGCACAACGATACACATAAACGCACAACAGTTGGAAATTAAACACCAAGCCACCTATCTTAAACGACCCTGAACGGTATACGTGAACAACAATCCTCGAATCGTCCAAGAACGACGTAGATATGATGTGAAAGAAAACCCCGTTCAAACTCAAATAACTTCCCTTAGAGGAAGAATTGGAAAGAACTATGCAAGTAGGAGGAAGAACTCACCCTTTCGATTCCAAGGAGATCAACGGTACAGAAAATGGATTCCCGATGCTCCAGATGGATCTCCTCGAAGTTCTGACCTTCTCTCCCGACTCCTTCCTCCAGTTCTAAGCCTTCCCTATGAACAGGAGAGGCTACTGCCCATTTTAAGCGAAAAAAACAAAC
This sequence comes from Viscum album, assembly GCA_963277665.1. Lineage (NCBI taxonomy): Eukaryota > Viridiplantae > Streptophyta > Magnoliopsida > Santalales > Viscaceae > Viscum > Viscum album. The sequence goes on from CAUJRU010000069.1 coordinate 1,759,587, forward strand.
TACACGGTGTGTACTTCTCAAGTACACGGTGTGTACTTTTCATTTTTAACTGTTCCTTCGGCAGCTTCTCGCCAGCGTGGAACTATTCATATGTCGATATGAGTACACGATGTGTGAATCCTGAGTACACGACGTATACTGTCGTCCGGCTGGCAGCTACTTCCACCGCCTTACTATTTTCCTTCCGACTGACTACACGGTGTGTACATACCCACTACAAGGCGTGTAGTCATTTTTTATACCCTTTGTCACCGACATGGCTACACACCCTGTGTACTTATCCCACACGGCCAAAGTACACGGTGTGTGGAATAGTACACGGCATGTAGTCACAAAATTTAGGATTTTTCCTCATTTTTCTTATTTTCTCAAAAACAATTAAGGAAAAGAGAAAAGAAGAAACCCATACCTCAAAAATAAGAACCGGGTTCTTACAAACTTCTCCCTTAAAGCAATTCGTCCCCGAATTTCCCTTCCAAGGGTAGCAAAGATAAAGCTCAGAACAACTCTGGCTACTGAGAATGTACGTCGGCCTCCCACTCCCAAGTTTCATCCTACACTCGGCCATGCTTCCATAACACCCGTACGAGAGGAACTGACCGGCCTCGGAGAACCTTTGTGCTCTTATCCACGATACGAATTAGATGCTCCTCGAAGGACGCATCTACCTCGAGCTCAACCTCCTCGAGCTAAAAGATGTGAGATGGGTCTTAATGATAGCGACGCAACTGAGATACATGGAAGACGTTGTGCATGGCTTGGTACCTTTGTGGTAACTGCAACCGATAGGCAACCAGCCCGACTCTCTCTAGAATCTAAAATGGCCCCACATACCTCGGTGAAAGTTTACCCTGTCTCCTAATCTGTCTGTGTCCCAACCTCGGCGAAACACACAAGAAAACCTGATCCCCGACCATGAACTTCAAAGGTCATCTTCGGGGATCAACATAAGATTTCTATCGAGACTGTGCGATAGCCATCTGCTTCTGAATCAACTGGACCTGCTCAGAAGTCTCCTGCACGAGACGTGGTCCCAGTAAAGCTACCTCACCTGCCTCTAACCAGCACAAAGGTGATCGGCATGACCTACCATATAAATCCTCGTATGGTGCCATCTCAATAGTTGCATGAAAACTGTTATTGTAGGAAAAATCGACTAGGGGTATATGCTTCTCCCAAGAGCCCCCAAAGTCTAGGATGCATGCACACATCATGTCCTCAAGCACCTGTATCATACGCTCTGACTAGCCATTAGTCTGAGAGTGGTAAGCTGTGCTCAGAAGCACCTGTGTACCCAGTGCCCTCTGAAAAATCTACCAGAAACAAGACGTAAAATAGGCATCCCTATCTGAAATGATAGAACGAGGAACCCCATGAAGACGTACGACCTCTCAGATATACAGCTTCCCGAGATCGTCAACACTGAAGGTCTCCTTGACTGGAAAAAAGTGAGATACCTTTGTGAGTCTGTCCACAACAACCCACACGACATCATTGCCTCAAGGTGACCTCGGAAATCCAGTCACGAAATCCATCGCGACATCATCCCATTTCCACTCCGGGATGGGTAACTACTATAACAGTCTGACTAGCCTCTGATTATCCACCTTCACCTGCTGACAGGTGGAACACCTTGTAATAAAACTAGCTACTTCCCTCTTCATACCTGACCACCAGTACTAACATCTCAAGTCTCGGTACATCTTGGTAACCCCAGGATGAACTGCCCAAATTGAATCATGAAACTCCCGTATCAACTCCTCACGTATATCCCCTAGAACCCACACTCATCCATGGAAATGTAGAATGTCATCATAGCCTATCATCCAACCAATAGGAGGGTCCTCACTTGCCACCGACTCCCGTAGAACTAGGCCTTCTGAATCAGATAGCTGTCTCATCCTCACTCTATCCAGGAGGGTAGAAGTCATAGCTAAAGAAGAAAGATAGGTCTGCCCCTGACTATCGTGCACCTCCAGATGCATCTTAGAGAACAAAGCCATAAGTTGCCATTAACCACTGGCCTCCTACACAACCTGTATTTGAGTCTTCCTGCTCAGTGCATCAGCTACTACATTACCTTTACCAGGTGTATAGGAAAGCTCAAAATTGAAGGAATGTAGGTATTCGACCCACCTTCGCTGCCTTAGATTCAAGTCACGCTGAGTATAGATGTATTTGAGACTTTTGTGGTTGGTGAAAATCACAAAATGCTCTCCCAAGAGATAATGTCTTCAACAGCGCAATGCATGAACAATTGCAGCCAACTCGAGGTCATGCGTCGGGTAATTCCTCTCATGTGGCCTCAACCGATGAGATCCATATGCAACAACTCGATCGCCCTGCATTAACACAGCTCCTAGACCAATACCTGATGCATCATAGTAAACTGTATAGCTCTTCCTTACTCTGGAAGTATTAGGAATGGTGCTGATGTCAACCTTCCTTTTAGGTCCTGAAAGGCTGCCTCACAAGCTTCCGACCAAACTAACTTCACACCCTTCTTAGTCAAACCCGTCAATGGCACTGTTAAGGGGGAGAAGTCATGTATGAAGTGTCTGTAGTAACCAGCTAGTCCCAAGAAACTCTGTATCTCAAACACGTTCTTAGGCTGCTCCCAGGAAACTACTGCTCTCACCTTCTCTGGGTCTACTGCAACTCCTGCCTCTTAGATGATATGACCTAGGAAGTGAATTTGGTCCATCAAAAAGTGGCACTTTGAGAGATTAGCATATAGATGATGCTCTCTCAGTGTACTCAATACGATCTCAATATGGGTGGCATGGTCGTGTCGAGTGTGAGAGTACAATAAGATATCGTCCATGAATACTACCACAAAAGAATCCAGATAAGAATGAAACACAAGATTCATTAGAGCCATAAAAACTACTGGTGTGTTCATGAGTCCGAATGGCATAACCAAGTACTCGTACAAACCATATCTGCTCCGAAAGGCTGTAAGTGGTATATCTGATGGTCTCACGTAAAACTGATGATATCCTGATCTCAGGTCAATCTTCTAGAACACTCGTGCTCCATGAAGTTGATCAAAAAGATCATCAATCCTTGGCAAGGGATATTGGTTCTTAACCATCAACTAGTTCAGCTTCCAATAATCCACACAGAGTTTGAGGGTACCGTCTGCCTTCTTTGCAAAGAGGACCAGCGAACCCCAAGGAGAAGTACTGGGTTGGATAAAACCGTTTCACTTCAACTCCTCTAATTGCCTCTTGAGCTCCTGTAACTCAGGCGTGGCCATCCTATAAGGAGGAATGGACACCGATGCTGCTCCTGGCACAAGCTCAATAGAGAAATCCACCTCTCGCTCTGGAGGTAGACCTGAAAAGTCGTCTGGGAAGACATCCCTGAAACGATCAACCACTGGAGGGAAATCTGTCTGACAAGTCCCCTGATCATCCAGATATAAACTTGCAATCTGGGCTGTGACTCCACCTCACCCATGATACTCCAGTCTAGATCAACTCGCCTGAACATCCCATTCACATTTGTATAGAAATTTTCTGCCCTTTGGTGATGTGAAACTCACCCTACGACGATAGCAATATACAAAGGCTCGAAAGGGAACCAACCAGTCCATCTCGAGAATGACACCATAGCTCATCATCTCTAAGACATAGATATACCATAGAAAGTGACACCCTCCAACCTCAAGGGGGCACTCCTTGCACTGACACACACTAGCCGTTCTAGCTCCCAACGGAGTGTTTATTGTCATAACAATAGAAGAAGAAGAAACACAAAGCCCAAGGATCTCCACAACGGGCACATATATGAAACTATGTGTGGTAACCATATCGAAAAGTACTGAAAATAAGATAGAAGCTACTAGAATAGTACCTCTAATAGTAGAAGGTCCGGGATCCTACTCCTGTTGGGTCTGTTGCACTGCATATGCCTGCCCAGTGCCGCGACCCTACGACACATCCTGGCTACCCTAAGCTATCCCGCCCTGCTGCCTCTGAGATCCTGATGTCTGGATACCACGGCCATGACCACCATCTCTGCCTGCACGCCCTGACGTATTCCAGTTTCCTGACTGGTATGAACATACTGGTCCTTCCCCTACACGCGGAGTCTACACAGAACCCCTCTCACTAGCCACTGGTGGAAACGCCCTACAAAAGTGTTGTAGATGACCCATCTTGCCGTAAGCTCGGCACTCCACTGGGTCTCGTGGACATTGAGGTCTCTTGTACCCCTCCTTACCACACTGGTAGCACATGACCTGGACACCTGAAACATTCTTCTAGATGGTACTACCACCGTGAGAGAAGTCCATCAGTCTCATCCTCTTACCAGTAGAAATAGTACCAGAAACTGGTGTTGAACCGCCCTGGCCCACACCACTAGCTTCCCGAAGGTTCCTCTCAGTAATCATTTCCTAGTTCACAATAGCATGTATAGTAGGCAACCTGAAAACATTAACCAGTGCTCGGATGTCATATTGAAGACCATCCTCAAAATGTATGGCCCTCAACGTCTCATCACCCACCAGAACGGGTGCAAAATGATGAAGCTCGGTGAAGCGAGAAGAATAATCCATCACCGACATAGCGCCCTGCTGCAGGTTCATGAACTCTCAAGATCTATCTTCCCTCAGAATCTCTGGAAAGAAGAAGTCATAGACGATTGCCTGAAAATCTTCCCATTCCATGTCTCTGTGATGCTCTGACTGGGTGGTAACATCCCACCACCTCTTGGCAGAATCACGCAGCATATAAGTCGCGAGCTTGACCCTTCGCCCTGGAGGCGTCTCCAGATGCTCGAAAATAGTCTGCATAGACCCCAGCCAAGACTCCGTAGCCTGTGGTCCACCATCCCCTGAAAATGTTGGAGAATGATGCTACTGAAATATATGAGTCAGCTCGGCCATAGATGTGGCAACCGACGGTGCTCCCTAAAAGGTATGCATGAACCGCATAAAGCCTTCACAGAACTGCGCATCCGCACCTGTGTCCGGTATAACAGCTGGCGCCACATCTGGCTCTTCTAGAGGATCCACTGGTAGCCCATGGCCCACCATCTCTGGAGTATAATCGTTGTTGCTCTCCTGGAGAACAACGCATGGTCATCTCGGTGGCATGACTCTACAAGGTCAAACGCACACCTTAGATCAGATTATCAAAGACCGAAAAAAGAAGGGACCAAAAAGGGAACAAGAGGAAGAAGGCATTCAAGATTTTCTAAACAAGACTACACAGTGTGTATACTGACTACATGGCATGTACTTTACTTCTCTTCCCCTGCCCGAGTCCTTCTACACGGCTAATCCACACGACTCTCGTTTAACAAAACTACACGGCGTGTATACTAACTACACGACGTGTATGGCGTAATTTTCCAACTGCCCGTGTCGTTTGTGACACGGCCGACTACTCGGCTTGACACTACACGACGTGTTACACCCGCACACGGTGTGTACACCACCCCATTTCCTATCCACACGGCTAAGACCACACAGTCTGTCCTCAGACAAGACTACACAGCGTGTCCCATAGGTACACGACGTGTACTAGACGAGCTTCACCGACTTAGGTTGTTAGTTACACGGCCAGATACATGGCTCATACTATACATCGTGTTCCATATACACACGACGTGTACATGAAAGGATTATACCGACCCGTATTGTTAGTTACACGGCCGGGTCCCAGGTCAGACTACACGACGTGTTCCATAGTGGACACGTCGTGTATGTCTTAAGGTCTCCTCCGTCCGTGTTATTAGTTACACGGGTGAACTCCGGTCAACACTACATGGCGTGTACATCCGGTACATGGCTTGTTCATCCCAAGAATTTCCCTTTCCCGTGTACTTGCTAACACGGTCTTTGACACGGGAAATGTCTACACGGCGTGTACTTAGGGTACACGACGTGTACTTAAAAAGGTTTCTTTTCTTCTCGAACAGAAGAACACACGACGTGTGTCTGAGGAACTACACGGCGTGTATACTGGTATTTCCAGACAGTACACCTTTGAAACTACTCCGGAACCCAGAAAATACTGAAAAACAACACCTAAGTGCCAAATTCCGATCTGTGAGGGCCCATACTCCCCGCGAATCAAAATTTGGCATCTTATATGTGTTATAACAAAATAAACAGTCAATGATCCACCAAATTCTAGTCAATGGGGGCCCATACTCCCCAAAAACCAAAGTTTGGTGTCCATTCTATTAACAGACTCATACCAAGATACCCTATCACATAACAGGTATTTATCAAGCAGCTATCACAACAACATGCTTTTCTAGCACACAACTATCACAACAACATTCAATTTCTAATGCACCTACATGACATGGAACTATGCATGGAATGTGATTCCTAGCATGTGCCTAAATGATGAATGATATGGAATACCCTCATCTCATTGGGTTGCAACTAAATAGAACCCATGGATAAAATATAAACTGTACAATCACAAGTGCGTCACCCAATGGTGAAAATCAACTCAACTGTAAAATTTTCAAAATCAGAAAAATTGCAAAAATACGAGATAGACTGGCTTTTCCCTGTACACGGGTTAGCTACGCCTAAGCATAGCTTATTACCAACTACCGTTCCCGTCCTATCCCTGACTAAGGCTCCAAATAGTAATTCAAAGAAAAGAAACACCTTTGATACCACTTTGTAACATCCCGGTTCTGGGTGCCACTCAACGGGTGACCCGAATCCGGTCGGTCACATGACCTCAAGCACATTTCCCCAAATGCCAGAGGCTACCTACTAGCAGCGAGGGCCTAGGTCTGATAGTGGGGAAACTATTCCCTCATTTGTCAAAGTGTAGCGCAGTGGAATAAGAAAAACAAACATACTGCAGTAAAAGATAGCCAACAACTATATAGATAATGATGCAACATGTCTCAAGTTCTAAGAAAACAGCTAAAACATGTTACACAGTAATACAGTACAATACAATACAGAGTACAACAAAACAAAACAAAACAACCGGTAGCATTGCGAGCCTAAGCCAGGTCCCATGCTCCCCTACTCCTCAGCAGCAATCAAGTACCTGTATAGGGACCCTTGCCCTTATCCACACCTACATAGATGTAATCTGTTTGGGGCGAAGACATGACCCAAATAGGGTGTGAGAAATAAATCCCAGTTGCACCCACCAAAGGCCCGTGCCCAACTGAATGAAAATATGCAACAACAGTGTGCAGTAGTAAAATGCAATAAACTAAGTAGTACTCAAAAGTAACTAACTTTACCAGTTATATTGTCGTTTTATTATTCATTTAATCATTTATTATAAGGAAACCACCACAGTGAATTTCTATGTAAACAATCAGTGTCCTCAGACACGCAAACCCTTACCCTCAGGTAATCAGAAACGTAACCCACAGGTAATTTCCCACAGGCATAATAGATATTTCCCTCAGGCGTACAAAGTGTCTCCCTCAGGCACAAAGTCTATTGCCCACAAGCATAGAAGAAGTTTCCCTCATGCTAAAAGATACACTGCCCTCAGGATAAATAAAACACTGCACTCGGACTAAACAAGTAACCAGGCCATGCCCAACATATAAACAAGAAATTCACGTACAATTCCTCTCAAGGAAAAAGTAATGCGCAAAATAAACATGGCATACCCTCGGGTATCCTGGCCAAACGGCTAAACAGAGGAACGCACCCCCGGGGTGGTCCTGGATCCAAGTAGCGATCCCAAACAACAATTTATTATCACATTTAATTACCTATACAATTCTAGGTATTTAAAACAGCTAAGGCCTCAACCACACGATACCCCAACATGGGTTCGTGGCACAACGATACACACAAACACACACCGGTTGGAAATTAAACACCAAGACACCTACCTTAAACGCCTCTGAATGGTATACGTGAACGAGGATCCTCGAATCGTTCAAGAATGACGTAGATCTGACATGAAATAAAATCTTGTTCAAACTCAAATAACTTCCCTTAGAGGAAGAATTGGCAAGAACTACGCAAGGAGGAGGAAGAACTCACCCGTGTAGTTCCAGGGAGATCAACGGTGCAGAAAAAGGATTCCCGATGCTCAAGATGGAGCTCCTCGAAGGTCTGACCTTCTCTCCCGACACCGTCCTCCGGTTCTAAGCCTTCCCTGTGAATAGGGAAGGCTACAACCCATTTTATGTTAAAAAAACAAACTACACAGCATGTACTTCTCAAGTACACGACATGTACTTTTTAACTATTCCTTCAGCAGCTTCTCACCAGCGTGACACTGTTCATCTTTCGACATGAGTACACGGTGTGTGAATCCTGAGTACACGGCATGTACTGTCGTCTGGCTGGCAGCTGCTTCCACTACCTTACTATTTTCCTACTGACTGACAACACGGCGTGTACGTACCCACTACACGGTGTGTAGTCGGTTTTTACACCCTTCGTCGCCAACATGGATACACACCCTGTGTACTCATCCCACATGGCCAAAGTACATGGTGTGTAGAATAGTACATGTCATGTAGTCACAAAATTTGGGATTTTCCCCATTTTCCTTATTTTCTCAAAAACACTTATGGAAAAGAGAAAAGAAGAAACCCATACCTCAAAAATAAGAACCGGGTTCTTACAATGTAAATCCCAGAATTAAAATAGAAATTTTTGATATATATGTGAATACCCCTATAGAAGAAATATCTTTGAGAATTAACTTAATAAAATAAAATAATTTGAGAAAAAGAGAAAGACATTTTGAGACGAAAATTCTGCAGCATAACGGCTATGTTACAGGGTTTTAGAAAACATTGAAAAGAGAGGGGACATGGGTCAACCACTCATAAATGATCCATACAACAGAAGGGAGACATAATATAAAGGATATAAGAACATGGTAATGAAATTTGAAAGATATACCATATGAAATGAAGAACTTGAAAGGAAGACAAAAATAAGATTTCTCTTATGAAAATTTGGCAGCCTAACGACATTACTTAAAACTTCAAAAAATGAATTGATGAGATCAAAAAGGGTCTATAATCATATGAACATAAAAAGGACAGTATGATAGATATAGAAGATCATACCCCAACATAAGAAAAGGAACATGAAAAAAATGACATTAAAATAGAACTTGAAAAATGAGAAGGGTGGAAGAATCCCTTACAAAAATTCGGCAGCCTAACGGCACCACTTAAACATTCATAAAACAAAATGATGAGAGTAAGAGGGGATCTCTCATCACATGATCATGAAAAGGGAAGTAATAGGAATATTAAAGAACATACCCCAACATAAGAACATGGGGCTTAAATGAAATGACATACAAAAGAGTAATTGAAAAGAAAGAGAGAGGTAGGATCCCTTACCTTGAAGAGTAACTTTGAAAGCTTGAAGGTCGGGACCTTGGGAGGACTCCTTGAGAGGTAAAGAGACCATAAATTCACTGGGGATGATTTGGAAATGAAATGAATGAGGGAAAGGCTTGGTATTTATAGGAGAAGTGAGGGGACAAATCATTAATTGCCAAGGGACACCTCATCGGTGGTATTGGCAAAACCATGGGCTTTCCCATGGTATTTTCCCATGGTATTGACCACTTGGGACACCTCATAACTTATCTTACTATTCATAAGTCGACCAGAATTATTTCATAATTATTACATCCTTAATGATGTCATTAAACACCCGGAACTCAAAAACTGTATTTTCACTATTCACCGAAAATTCAACTTTCTCAAAAAAATCCCAAAAATTCACCTTAACCAAATATCGATGCTCTGATTTCAAAAATGAACTCCATTTTATGAAAATAATTTTCTAAATATTTTTATTTTTATTTCTAAATAAAAACACTATTCACTGAAAATTCAACTGTTTTAGAAAAATCCCAAAAATTCACCTTAACCAAATATCGATGCTCTGATTTCAAAAATGAAATCCATTTTATGAAAATAATTTTATAAATATTTTTAATTATATTTTTAAAATAAAAAACACTATTCACCTGAAAAAAATAATACTTAACCAGTACTTTCTGGAATAGTTATTTACCTATTTTATTGAATCACATTACTTAATCAAGGTGCCTAGATTATATTAATACTTTCTTAAGTGAGTTTACTTAATCCATTTGATCACATTACTAATCATAAGCATAAAATCACTATTCATAATTTACTATTCATCAAAAATTAAGTTGATCTTATTAGACTCTAAATTTCTTACTGAACATAACTGTAGAAGACTATTTTTTGAAATTCATTACACATTATTAATTATTTAAGGATTACATAAATATTTTTAAAATATAATTTTTCTAAAATTCACCAATAATATGCATAATATATCTATCCAGACATTTGAAAATTCACAAACTTCACCATAAGAAGAAATCAAAATTTTTATTTAAATCAAAGGATTACACAAGGTAGTTACGGTCTCATTACATAGCCCCTTATAACACCAACATAGGACCTAAGTGTAAGGTGTGCTAGGGTGATAGAATCTTGGGGCGGCTCAGCCAACATTGCCCCAATAGTGATTTATATCATCTTGAACTTCTCACGAAGGTGATTCCATTCCAGCTTCACACGATGAAGTTCGACTTGGGTTTGGTCCAGGGAAAATCCCAAAGGTGCTACCTCCTTCTCGAGTTCCGTCAGATGGGCTTCGATCGGCCCGATACTACTGGATGGGGCCATCAAATCTTCTTTCTATATTAATTAACTAAGATCACTTGTATTTATAGACAATAATTGCAACATTTAGTTTCCAATGGTCATATTGACCAGCGATCATATAATAGTCGAAACCCAATGGTCTTATTTTAATTATAATCAATTTATTAAATGAAATAGTTTTGTTGAGTATAAAATAAAATAACAAACCAAGTTAGGAAACAAAATTTATTCAAAATTTTGGGTCGTTATAATCTTCACCCTTAAGAAATTGCATCCTCACAATTTTAAAATTGGGCTTGGAAATTTCGTTGAAAGTCCCACATCAGAAAAAGAGTCAGTAAAACTATTACTTTAAAAGAAATAAAGGGAAGTACAAAGGTCACCCGAGTTAACCCATACTAGGATTCCATGTAGGAAAATATGGATATGGAAGAGAAAACAAAGGGTCAAGTTCTGATGGAGAGTGATAGAAAACATGATTAGGATAAAATTAACCACAAGAAGATCACAAACTTAAGATGTGTTAAACAATCTTTGATCACCCAGTAGGAAATGTAAACCAATAACGTTTTTGTTTTACGTTCCTTTTCATAATTTTGAGGAATTAATTTACTACATAGAATAAAAATATAAGGAAATATACCTACCTTCAAGTAGAGTTTCATTCCTTAATAAGTTTCCACCAAGACTAATATTTTCTTCAAATAATGAGAATTCAAAAGGACTTGGTCTCATCAAAAGCACAAGAATCATCTTCTAGAGAATCACATAATCCACAAAAGAATAATTATATTTTTCCCTTGTCTTTAGTCATCAACTAAAACTAAAAAGGTTAGTACGAGATCATATAATCCCCAAAAGGATAATCCTTCATAAAAAGAAATATGATTATTAATCTCCAAAATTCAAAAAAAAGTACCAAAAGTTCCCGAAAGACCATTCAATACACAATCATCCTTAAAATTCTTCAGAATAATCCAAACTAAGATTGGAACCCAAAACTCAGAAGGATTTAATCACATAGCCTTCCCCAATAAATCTTAACATTTATCACCAAATAACGTTGACTACTATTAAAGTCTCATACTAAAGTGTAATTAACTTATTCACATATTCTCTATGCTAGGATTATCATTTTCCAGAAATAACCCAAATCACCATATGTCCACAATAATTACATAAATTCTAAAAAAAATTCAACCATTCCTCCACAATTTAAATCCTGTAGTATTTTATTTCCCTTAGGCATATTGTAACATCCCAATTAAATGAAGAATAAGATATTTTTATACTTATTAATATTTTTGAATTAAATATTAATTTTACTTTAAAAGAGTTGCTATGTTCGATAGCGTACCCGATATGCAACAACGGGTTTCTTTGAAATCTTACGTTGCACACTAATAATATAATATTATTATTTTAAATGGTAGTTAACTCTTAGATGTTGTAGTGTCAGGAATGAACGAAACTAACTACAATATGATTATACATTTTTTTAGATGTATTTACTTTTATCCAATAAAAGTTAGAGGCTTAAAATGTGAATGAATCTAATTTTAAGCATAATTTACATTAAAAAGCCAATTTACCGCCTTTTAATGGATAAACCTTATTAAATCAAGTTTTGGTCATCTTTATATGTTCTAATTGACCAAATATAATCCTTCTTTAGAATGGGGACATCAAATTTTACTTTGGGTAATTTGTTTTGGGTATTTTTCTGATAAAGTTCATTTTTAATGAATAGTGAAAAATATTGTATTTTAATTCAAAAGTGCCTTTTAATATAATTTATTTGTATGGTTAGATTGTGTTTTTAATTGGTTTTAAAGTTAAATTAACATATATTTTTACCATTTGATCCAATTTCGGTCATTGGAAATAATTTCACTTTGAAATTGGACATAAACAAATATCAATCTTTTGATAGTTAATGTTTCTAAAAAACACGCTATTTATTTTAACAACGGGAATTAATTTTTAAATTAATTAATGCAACTTCTATGTCTTGAATTTTGAAAAATAGAAATCAATTTTGAATTTGGAATATCAAATAATGATTTGGCTGAATTTTTGGTATTTTTCTGAAAAACTTCAATTTTTGATGAATAGTGACACCACTTAGTGATAGTTAAAAAACCGACTTTTTCATTTAAATGAAATTTTACCACTTCTGTGAATTAAATTTAAAAAATCCAACATACATGGTTGCTATCAAGAAGTAAAATGTGGTTTATTAAGATGAAAATAATTTTTGGTGAATAGTAACGTTTGACTTTTATTTACCACGGTTAAAGGTAAATAAGGTAATTCAAGGTACAAAGAATATTATAATAATTCAAAATTACCTTAAAACTTGTCCTAATCTTATTGGTTGAGTCATTAACGACCATGAGCATATTTGGGTCTATTTTGGGACCCCTTTGATCCACTTGGAAGTGATAATGACAATTTAGATTAATTAATTTAAAGTAAAGGCCAAGATGACATAAACAAAAATCTTTTAGTAATTAATTTTTATATGGTGTTATATAAGTCCTATTTTCGACTATAAATATTATTTGGAAAGCTAAAAAGATTTCCTATATCATGGTATTTTGTTTATAATTTTTAGACATCTAATTAATTAAATTATTTAATGACACAATAATGATGCAGTATTTACCTCATTAATAAATGATTTAAATAAATAAGATTATAATGATTAAAATATTATACAAAACATGTCCAATTCTGATTGGATGATTTTATTTAGACCATGACTCATCTTATCTTTGACTATAGTGATTTTTGGACCATTAGAAACCGAATATCATTATATAATAAAATAATCGTTTCACACTTTCCTAAAGAGCCCCTCCTCCCCCTTACAAAAGTAGACCAATTATAAACAATTAATCACACCTCTAAATCCATTTGGCTCATCCATCCTCTGACCAATTAGGCTTAATAAATCCCTCTCCTCATTCTAAAAGCATTACCTTAGGCATACGACACTTCAAGAAGTCCTTTGGTTCAAACCAAAGGGAGTTACCCAAATTAAAGGTAACAGTTTCTCTTAAAATGTTTTCTTTTATTTTACTTCTCCAACACCTAAAATATTTTTATTTCTTTTCTTTTGTAACAAAAATAGTATAATCAATATACTAGAATGTTTTTATGAGAAGTATTCAAACTACACTTACACACACCTCCATCTAATGGATGAAGAACATAATGTTTCTATGGATGTCAAACTAAGGCCTCACGAAACGATGATTGTTCAATTACATCTTACCACCTCTCATGGTGGCCATTATGATGGCACTGTATTTATATATGATATATATTATGTTTATGATTTCTTATTCTTCTGTACTTTCCATTTATATTATGCCTTTATGGTTTCCATAGTGGGTAAATACGATAATCTCATTTGAGGAATTGCGGACTACCGCCCCTCAAAGTGATTTGATTCATTAATGCCTTATGTGGGATGTATAAAGGATAGAGTTAACAATATTATATATGATATTATACTTGAATTATAATATACCTATGTATCATTATGTTTTATTTCCATTAAAATAAGAAATATAAATGAAAGTAGCGTTCATGCGTACGCACGACTTACCGTCTCCATGAACGGTGCATTTCATTTCTTACCTCTAAATGCTATGTACTATTATAAAAACATGTATATACTGGATATATATGATATATATGATATCCAAATCATGAATATGATTCTGGATATAATGAAACTTTGACCACATGGACAAATTGTAAATATAAGTTGTTCATTTTTACTCAAGTACCAAATATCGACAAAATGAACGTTATTAACTTAAATGATTGCATAATGTTTATAACATGGTAATAAGGGATATAAAAGGAATAATAAACTTTAAAAAGGTTCTTAATCAAGTAGAAATTAACTTTGGTTTATTATTCAGGAGATTAAAGAACGATCGAGTCAAGTCGGACGTGAGGTAAGGGACTTCGTATCAATCTCCTTTCATTGAGGCATTTTTAGTTTTATACACGACTTTATTTTATATGGTTTATAAACCCCTTTGAATTTTCATTTTATTCAAAGGAAATCTTTTTATAAAAATCGTTTTATTAAACGACAAAAAGGAATGTTTTTTTAACGTAAGCAGTGACAACGACCTTTCCGCCGCCGCCAGTATTATTTGATCTTTGGATTCCTTAACAAGCCATAATGTTTTTAAAAGGAAAAATAAATACCATATACTATTTTTATGTATTTTGGTATTGAAAATGATTTTGAGTATGGATTTATTATTTCAATATCTTGAAATGATATTTTGTAATTGCAATGTGGAAATATTATCTTTCTTTTATGCTTATATTACGTGTTATGATCATGTTACGGTTCTTGGGAATTATTTATGTATAGGGGTGGTTCCGTGATAAACCTAGGGCGAGTGAGCCCGAGATAGCTCTCCAATGCATTGGGTAATGTGACGGAGGTAAACGTGAATGTTTCTTCTTAGAGATTTAGGGAATATACTGTGATGGGTATTCCAATGTAACTCCCTATGTAGCTGTGATAGTTACAATGTAATTATGATATGGATGCCACAAGTTACCTTTATGATTTATGATTTCTATGTGTCTTTCATAAATATTATAATTTCATGAGGTAAGTAAAAGATTTCATGATTTGTATGTATTTATGAACAAATGTTTTCATTATTTGTTTTATGACCCTTACTGAGCTTTTTATGGTCATCCCAAGTTTTGAAATGTTTTCACAGGACTTAAAGATGAATAAGGTCAAGGATGGGATCAAGGAAAAGTCATGATATCTAAAACATAGAACTAGACATGACTATTTTTTTTAGAAGTTTTTATTTTATGAAAAAAATGGAAACTATGTAGATATGTCTACCTTGTAATCTTTTGAGATGTAATAGTTATGTCCTAATTCTATAAAACTCTAAACCTGAAAAGATCCTCAATGTGAATTATTCATTTAATTCAATATTATGTAATGTTTAAGGCCGAGTCCTTATAGTTGGTATCAAAGGTCAGTTTAGATAACTTTAGGAGTTAGGGTATTGTTAAATTAATATCCATAAAGTAATTTATGTTAATATTGATATCATATAGCATCTACAAATTACCATGTTGCTTCGCCTAAGATATTTCTATGTTCAGAATGGTTTTCTGCAGAGGAAACAGAGCAGCTATGTTGGGACGACATTAGGAGGAAGACAACCTTCCAAATCAGCAACCTGAGATGGTCAGAATTGGAACTGAATAATTTGTTGCAGTGATGGCACAGTTGACTCAGGCTATAAATGGTGGTGGTATCCATGTACAAGATCAGTCAGATCAACTACAGAGGAACATATTAGTAGTGGAGCATTTCATGAGGCAACATCCTCCATCATTTAGAGGATCATCTGACCCCGTGCTAGCTGAAGGGTGGATTAAAGCACTAGAAAATATTTTCAATGTCACGGGTTGTTCAGAACATCAAAAGGTTAGTCTTGCTGTTTACCATTTTGAATGTGAAGCTGATCAGTGGTGGTCGATGGTGAAAAATATCAGGGATAGTGAGGAGATTGATGCTCTTGATTGGGATTAATTCAAAGGTATGTTTCTTGAGAAATATTTTCCTAAGGTGGTTTGTCTTAGGATGGAAAAGAAATTCCTGGAATTGAGGAAGGAGGATGAATCAGTGGCTGCTTATGAAGAAAAATTCACTCGATTGGCAAGGTATGCTCCAAATTTCATATGAGATCTTGATAGTAAAATCAACCATTTTTACTTAGGATTCAAGCCAAAGTATCGAAGGGATTTAGCTTCTCGTGAGTTAAAAAGTTATGAAAAACTTGTTCATTGTGCGGAGAAGGTGGAAATGGAGTTTGTCGATGATCAGGTATTCTTTGACAAACAACAGAATAAGGGGACGAGGTGGCAGGAGAAAGGGAAGAACTCTTCAAAAAAGTCTGATGGTAAGAAACTTAAGTTTACAGTTTGTGAAAATTGTGGTAAAAAGCATACTGGGGAATGTCTTTTGAATTCTGGTAAGTGATACCGATGTGGTAAAATGGGACATAAGGCTCGTAATTGCACTAAAAAAGATTAGGGTAATGGTAAGACTAAATCTAATTTACAGTCAGTAAAATTTTTTAAGTACAATTAAATGGGTTATTATGAAAATGAGTGTCCATCAAAGAACTCAACCGAAGGAAAGCAGCAAAACTACAAGCAGAAACGGGTGGTGAAATCCTTTGCAACTACTTCAGCAGATGTTGGGCCATCAAATGAAGTTGTATCAGGTACATTGTTTGTTTGTTCAGATTATGCCAATGTGTTGTTTGATTCAGGGTCTACACACTCTTTCATTTCTGAGAAGTTTTCTAGTAAATTGGGAATTCCATCTCAAGATATGAATACAGAACTTATGGTAAAAACACCTGGAGGAAATGTTGAGACAAAAAGAAAACATAAGAACATTCCTGACCTTGTGTGCAGAAAGAATATACCTGAAAACCTTATTGTTTTGCCTCTAGTAGAGTTTGATATTATTTTGGGCATGGATTGGCTTTCTATTTATCAAGCTAAGATTGATTGAAGAGCTAAAGAGGTTTATTTTCAGAATAATTTTCAGTTTGTATACAAAAATGAACCCTTGCTGTTGATAACATATCAGGAAGCTGAGAAATTAGTAAAAGATGGAAATGAATGTTACCTTGCACATATTGTTGAAAACAAAGGAACTATTCATATTAATGATGTGCCAGTGGTAAACGAGTACCTTGATGTTTTTCCTGATGAGTTGCCTGGTATTATACCTGATCGGGAAGTTGAATTTACTGTTGACTTATTTCCTGATGCTAAGCCAATTTCAAAACCCCCTTATCGAATGGCTAAAATTGAACTTTTAGAGTTAAAGAAGCAATTGTAGGAGTTATTAGATAAAGGTTTCATTCAACCTAGCACGTCACCATGGGGTGCTCTTGTCTTGTTTGTTAAAAAGAAATATGGTTCAATGAGACTTTGCATTGATTATAGAGCATTGAATAACATCACTATTAAGAATACGTATCCTTTGCCTCATATCGATGATTTGTTTGATCAGCTCCAGGGAGCTCGAAGATTGACTTGAGGTCGGGGTACCATCAATTGAAAGTAAAGGAAGTAGACGTTCCAAAGACCGCGTTTCATACTAGATATGACCATTATGAATTTGTAGTTATGTTTTTTGGGTTAACCAATGCACCTGCTATATTCATGGATATTATGAATAGAATTTTCTGTGAGTTCTTGGATAAGTTTGTGGTTGTGTTCATTGATGATATTTTGGTTTATTCTAAAAGTAAAGAGGAACATGAAAGTCATTTAAGGGTTGTCTTGAAAACCTTAAAAGAAAAGAAACTTTATGGGAAATTCAGCAAGTGTGAGTTTTGGTTACAATAAATTTCTTTCCTTGGTCACATTGTTTTAAAAAATGGCATAACTATTGATCCTGCTAAAAAGAAAGTTGTTGAAGAATGTCCAAGACCCATAAATATAACCGAGATACATAGTTTTCTTGGTTTGTCAGGTTATTACCAGAGGTTTGTTGAAAATTTTTCACGGTTATCTAGTCCAATGACTAAGTTAACTCGAAAAGGTGTTAAGTTCTTATAGACAAAAGAATGTGATGATTGTTTTCAGGAATTGAAAAGAAGATTGGTGAAGGCTCCAGTTTTGGCACTACCTTCTATAAATGGTGAGTTTGTTATCTATAGTGATTCTTTGTTGAAAGGAATTGGTTGTGTACTAATTCAAAATGATCAGGTAATTTCTTATGCTTCACATCAATTGAAACCACATGAGTTAAATTACCCTACACATGATTTGGAATTAGCTGCAGTTGTTTTTGCTTTAAAAATTTGGAGGCATCATTTGTATGGAGTAAAGTGTGAAATATATACTGATCAGAAAAGTTTGAAGTATATATTCACTCAGAAAGAATTGAACATGAGACAGAGGAGATGGTTGGAATTAATCAAGGATTATGATTGCACGATCCATTACCATCCGTGAAAATTAAATAAAGTGGCCGATGCTTTGAGTCGAAAAAGTAATGTCTCATTAGCCATGATACGTTTGGAACAAGATCCTTTGTTTTTTTATTTGATGAACTTTGGAATAGAAGTTTTTGTTACAGAAAATTCTTCTGTTTTGTTTTAGGTGTCAGTGAAATCATATCTATCAGACAAAATTAAGCAAGCACAGAAAGAAGACAGTGAGTTGCAGAAAAAGGTAGAGTTGGTTCAGAATGGTAATTTTCCTGAATTTAACATTGATAATGATTGTGTTTTGAGATTTGGGAAGAGATTATGTGTACCTTGTGATTCATAGTTGAAAAATGAGTTGTTATGTGAAGCTCATAGTTCTCCGATTTTAGTTCATCCTGGTAGTACTAAGATGTACAGAGATCTGCAGGAGTATTACTGGTGGGATGGAATGAAAAGAGATATTTCTGATTTTAATTTGAAGTGTTTGACTTGTCAGCAGGTTAAAGCAGATCGGTAGTTACTGAAAGGGATGATTCAGCCTCTACCGATGCCAGAGTGGAAATGGGAAAATATATCCATGGACTTCGTTGAGGGATTACCAAAGACATCTTGAGGTAGTAATGCAATCTGGGTTATAGTTGACCGATTGACTAAATCTGCTCATTTCCTTCCTATTAGAGATACTTTGTCTCTAGATCAACTTTCTCGGTTGTATGTTAAAGAGATAGTCAGGTTGCATGGAGTTCCCCTCTCCATTGTATCTGATCATGATCCCAGGTTCACTTCTAACTTTTGGAAAGGCCTTCAGAAGTCATTGGGTAATGAATTAAATTTTAGTACAGCTTTTCATCCTCAATCAGATGGGCTGTCAGAACGAACAATTCCGACCTTGGAGGATATGTTACGTTCTTGCTTGATGGATTACTAGGGAAGTTGGGACCAACATCTTTCTTTGGTTGAATTTTCTTATAATAACAACTTTCATTCCAGTATACAGATGGATCCATTTGAGGCATTATATGGAAAGCATTGTTGAACTCCAGCATTCTGGGATGAAGTAGGTGAAAGGAAGATGATGGGACCAAAATTTGTAGAAGAGATGGCAGAGAAAGTTCAGTTGATTCAGAAGCACATGAGAACAGCTCAGAGCAGACAGAAAAGTTATGCCGATAACCGGAGGAAGGATCTTTCCTTTGAGGTAGGTGATCATGTCTTTCTCAAAGTTTCTCCATGGAAAAGTGTGATGCGTTTTGGTAAGAAGGGAAAGTTGAGTCTGAGGTTCATTGGACCTTATGAAATTCTGGAGAAAGTAGGATCAGTTGCGTATATATTATATTTACCTCCAATTTTATCCCAGGTACACAATGTTTTTCATGTTTTGATGTTGAGAAAGTATATGTTAGATCCAACTCATGTTTTGAGCCTATAGGTAGTTCAGTTGGAAGAGAATCTCTCTTATAAAGAACAACTAGTTCAGATTCTTGACCATAGAGAACAAGTATTGCAGAATAAGGTAATTCACCAGGTAAAGGTTTTGTGAAAAAACCACATGGTTGAGGAGGTAACGTGGGAATCTGAAAATGCTATGAGGGATAAATACCCCCACTTATTTTGATAAGTGAATAAAAATTGTGAGGATGAAATTTCCAAATGGGGGGAAGGATGTAACATCCCAAGTAAATGAAGAATAAGATATTTTTATACTTACTAATATTTTTGAATTAAATAATAATTTTACTTTAAAAGAGTTTCTATGTTCGATAGCGTACCCGATATGCAACAACAAGTTTCTTTGGAATCTTACGTTGCACACTAATAATATAATATTATTATTTTAAATAGTAGTTAACTCATAGTCGTTTTAGTGGCGGGAATGAATGAAACTAACTACAATATGATTATACATGTTTTTTGGATGTATTTACTTTTATCCAATAAATGTTAGAGGCTTAAAATGTGAATGAATCTAATTTTAAGCATAATTTACATTAAAAGGCCGATTTACCGCCTTTTAATGGAGAAACCTCATTAAATCAAGTTTTGGTCCTATTTATATGTTCTAATTGACCAAATATAATCCTTCTTTATAATGGGGACATCAAATTTTACTTTGGGTAATTTTTTTGGTATTTTTCTGATAAAGTTCATTTTTTAATGAATAGTGAAAAATATTGTATTTTAATTCAAAAATGCCTTTTAATCTAATTTATTTATATGGTTAGATTATCTTTTTAATTGGTTTTAAAGTGAAATTAAAATATATTTTTACCATTTGATACAATGTTGGTCATTGGAAGTAATTTCACTTTGAAATTGGACATAAACAAGTATTAATCTTTTGATAGTTATTGTTTCTTAAAAACACGCTATTTGTTTTAAAAACGGGAATTAATTTTTAAATTAATTAATGCCACTTCTATGTTTTGAATTTGAAAAAATAGATATCAATTTTGAATTCAAAATATCAAATAATTCTTAGGCTGAATTTTTGGTATTTTTCTGAAAAACTTCAATTTTTGATGAATAGTGACACCACTTAGTGGTAGTTAAAAAACTGACTTTTTCATTTAAATGAAATTTTACCACTCCTGTGAATTGAATTTCAAAAATCCGACATTCATGATTGTTATCAAGAAGTAAAATGTGGTTCATTAAGATGAAAATATTTTTTTGGTGAATAGTAACTTTTGACTTTTATTTACCGCAGTTAAAGGTAAATAAGGTAATTCAAGGTAAAAAGAATATTATAATAATTCAAAATTACCTTAACACTTGTCCTAACTTTATTGGTTGAGTCATTAACGACCATGGACATCTTTGGGTCTATTTTGGGACCCCTTTTATCCACTTGGAAGTGATAATGACAATTTAGATTAATTAATTTAAAGTAAAGGCCAAAATGACATAAAAAAATATTTTAGTAATTACTTTTTATATGGTGTTATATAAGTACTATTTTCGACTATAAATATTCTTTTGAAATCTAAAAAGATTTCCTATATCATGGTATTTTTTTTTATAATTTTTAGACATCTAATAAATTAAATTATTTATGACACAATAATGATGCAGTATTTACCTCATTAATAAATGATTTAAATAAATAAGATTATAATGATTAAAATATTATCCAAAACATGTACAATTCTGATTCGATGATTTTATTTTGACCATGAATCATCTTATCTTCGACTGTAATGATTTTTGGACCATTAGAAACCGAATATCATTATATAATAAAATAATAGTTTCACACTTTCCTAAAGAGCCCCTCCTCCCCCTTATAAAAGGAGATCACTTTTAACCAATTCCTCACACCTCTAAAGCCATTTGGATCGTCCAAAATCTTCCCAATTAGGCTCCCTACATCCCTATCCTCCTCTTAAAACCCTTACCTTAGGCAGAAGTCACTTCAATAAGTCCTTTGGTTCAAACCAAATGGAGTTACCCAAATTAAAGGTAACCGTTTCTCTTAAATTGTTTTCTTTTATTTTACTTCTCCAACCCCCAAAATATTTTTATTTATTTTCTTTTGTAACAACACCAGTATACTCAATATACTAGGATATTTTTATGAGAAGGATTTGAACTACACTTACACACACCTCCATCTAATGTATGAAGAACATAATGTTCTTGTGGATGACAAACTAAGGCCTCACGAAACGATGATTGTTCAATTACATCTTACCACCTCTCATGGTGGCCATTATGATGGAATTGTATTTATATATGATATATATTATGTTTATGATTTCCTTATGCTTCTGTACTTCCCATTTATATCATGCCTTTATGGTTTCCATAGTGGGTAAATACGATAATCTCATTTGAGGAAGTGCGGACTACCGCCCCCTCAAAGTGATTTGATTCGTTAATGCCTTATGTGGGATGTATAAAGGATGGAGTTAATGATATTATATATTATATTATAATATAATTATAATATACCTATCTATCATTATGTTTTATTTCCATTAAAATAATAAATAGAAATGAAAGTAGGGTTCATGCGTACGTACGACTTACCGTCTCCATGAACGGTGCATTACATTTCTTACCTCTAAATGTTATGTACTATTATAAAAACATGTATATAATGGATATATATGATATATATGATATCAAAATCATGAATATCATTCTGGATATAATGAACCTTTGACCACATGGACAACTTGTAAATATAAGTTGTTCATTCTTACTCAAGTACCAAATATCGACAAAATGAACATTATTAACTTAAATGATTGTATAATTTTTATAACATGGTAATAAGTGATATAAAAGGAATAATAAACATTAAAAAGGTTCTTAAGAAAGTATAAATTAACTTTAGTTTATTATTCAGGAGATTAAAGAATGATCGAGTCAAGTTGGACGCGAGGTAATGGACTTCGTCTCAATCTCCTTTCATTGAGGCATTTTTAGTTTTATACACAACTTTATTTTATACGGTGTATAAACCCCTTTGACTTTTCATTTTATTCAAATGGAATCTTTTTATATGATGTTTTTTACTAAATGACAAAAAGGAATGTTTTTGTTAATGTAAGTAGTGACAACGACCTTTCCACCGCCGCGAGTATTATTTGATCTTTGGCTTCCTTAACAAGCCGTAATGTTTTTAAAAGGAAAAATAAATACCATATACTCTTTTTATGTATTTTGGTATTGAAAATGATTTTGATAATGGATTTATTATTTAAATATCTTGAAATGATATTTTGTATTTGCAATGTGAAAATATTATATTTCTTTTATGCTTATATTATGTGTTATGATCATGTTATGGTTCTTGGGAATTATTTACGTATATGGGTGGTTCCGTGATAAACCTAGGGTAGGTGATCCCAAGATAGCTCTCCAATGAATTGGGTAACGCGATAGAGGTAAACATGAATGTTTCTCCTAAGAGATTTAGGTAATATACTGTGATGAGTATTCCAAAGTAACTCCCTTTGTAGCTGTGATAGTTACAATGTAAGTATGATATGGATGCCACAAGTTAACTTTATGATTTATGATTTCTATGTGTCTTTCACAAATCTTATGATTTCATGAGGTAAGTAAAAGATTTCATGATTTGTATGTATTTATGAACAAATGTTTTCATTATTTGTTTTATAACCCTTATTGAGCTTTTTATGCTCATCCCATGATTTGAAATGTTTTCACAGGACTTAAAGATGAATAAGGTCAAGGATGCAATCAAGGAAAAGTCATGCTATCTAAAACATGGAATTAGACATGACTCTTTTTTTTAAGAGTTTTTATTTTATGAAAAAAATGGAAACTATGTTGATATGTATACCTTGTAATCTTTTGAGATGTAATAGTTATGTCCTAATTCTCTAAAACTCTAAACCTGAAAAGACCCTCAATGTGAATTATTCATTTAATTCAATATTATGTAATGTTTAAGGCCGGGTCCTTATACATATTGTACTCCAAAAGAGAAAACATCGTCTAGAATAACCTTTATCATTTAATCACCAAATCATTTTCCTATACAAAGGATATCCATTTTATAAAACATAAGTTTCCAAAATCAACTTATTATTGATCCATAAAAATAGAAGGTTCATTAGTCAGTCCGAAGGCAATATCAATAAACTCACAATGCCCATATCTTGATTAGAAGACCATTTTTGGAATATCATTATTCTTCACCCTCAATTAATGATAACCAGGACGAAGATCAATCTTAGAGAAGAATTGAGTCCTACGAAGTTGGTCAAATAAGTCATCAATTCTTGGAAGAGAGTATTTATTCTTCACTATGATCCCATTCAGTTCTCTATAATCAATTCATATCTGCATCAATCCATCCTTATTCTTCACAAAGAGAACTGGTACGACCTAAGGAGACACACTTGGTCAGATAAACCCATTCTCCAAAAGATATTGGAGTTGTTTCTTTAATTCCTCTAGCTCCACATTTTCCATTCTATATGGGGTCTTTGACAGCGGATGAGATCCAGGTAAAAGTTCAATGGAGAACTCTACCTCTCTTTCTAGGGGAGGTCTGAGTAACTCCTAAGGAAATACGTCAACGTATTCCTAGATGATGGGGATATTTTCTGAAAGAATAAATCCTTCATGAGAAACTTATTTCATTTATGAATCTTTTAACTAAAAAGTATTTTATGTCTTAAAACTTCATGCTTAGACAATTACATTTTTCTATAATTCCTTCATAATGATTCATAAAAAGCTTGCAATTAACCAAACATATCCCCCGGGAGTGTCATAACCAAGAATGTAGCAAGACCCATTATCATGTATCAGTTCCCGTTCGAGTCTAGATCAAAGCGGTGTTTTTGGGTTTTACCCCTATGTACATCTGTGCTAGAGCCACCTCTACCTGCTCGTATCCATATAAGGATGTATTTTCTTGATAAACCACTTACTCAATACTCACCAAAATACTAGGAAGATTTCCTATATTTAAACTTTTATATAGGGTTCTTCCTAAATTTTTCATATCCTAATTTCCATAAATAACTAAACTATACTTTGATACCAACTATAACATCCCACCTTTTTATCACATAAACTTTCATTACCTTTTAAAAACAGAGGATCTTTAAAGTCTAGTGTCTTGGAAATTAGAATCATAATACATGAAAACAACATAAAATTATTCTAAACCACTTGTAAGGATTCTTCATTGTTCATCTTAAGTTCATTATAGTATCTCATAACCTGGGAGCATTCATCAAAGGAAAGTGTGAGCAGAAGTCCGAGTAAGGGAAACAAGAGAAACATTTTACATGTGAACTTGAGATACATCAATAAAGTCATGATAAATAACTTTAAGGCATGAGAAAGAGATAATGATGCATATCATAATAAAAATAACGTGTTTCATAACTTGAAGATGTGGCTAAAACATTTAACTTAGAAAATCATTTCCATATCACCAAGGTCCATCCCCAAGGTGTCATTAAAAAAAATTACCAAGGTTATTCACCAAGGTATCGTTAAAATGGTCATCTCTAGAGATTAAGTCTTTACCCAATGCATTGAAGCGCTATCAGGGCTAACCCTTAATTTGTCTTTATTATCACGTGATCCACATATATCATAATCAAACATTTCATAAATAACCTATATAGCATAAAAGAAATGGGTTTCATTTCTTAATCATAACGTTTTAAAAACTGCTTTAAAGACATTATCTTTATGTCACTTTAAACCCCAGGGAAAAGGAAAGCAGGTTTCATGTATGTAAATACCAGAATTAAAATAGAAAATTTTGATATATATGTGAATACACATGTGGAATAAAAATCTTTGAGTATTAACTTAATAAAATAAAATAATTTGAGAAAAAGAGAAAGACATTTTGAGATGAAAATTATGCAGCATAACGACTATGTTAGAGGGTTTTAGAAAACATTGAAAAGAGAGGGGATATGGGTCAACCACTCATAAATGATCCATAAAATAGTAGGGGGATAGAATATAAAGGATTTAATAACATGGTAATTAAATTTGAAAGATATACCATATGAAATGAAGAACTTGAAAGGAAGACAAAAATAAGATTTCTCTTATGAAAATTCGGCAGCCTAATGGCGTTACTTAAAACTTCAAAAAATGAATTGATGAGATCAAATAGGGTATCTAATCACATGAACATAAAAAGGAAAGTATAATAGATATATAAGATCATACCCAAACATAATAAAATTAACTTGAAATAAATGACAAGAAAATAGAACTTGAAAAATGAGAAGGGTGGAAAAATCCCTTACAAAAATTCGGCAGCCTAACGCCGCCACTTAAACATTCATAAAACGAAATTATGAGAGTAAGAGGGGATCTCTCATCATATGATAATGAAAAGGGAAGTAATAGGAATATAAAATAACATCCCCCAATATAAGAAAATGGGGATTAAATGAAATGACATACAAAAGAGTACTTAAAAAGAAAGAGAGAGGTATGATCCCTTACCTTGAAGAGTAACTTAGAAAGCTTGAAGTTCGGGACCTTGGGAGGCTTGAGGGCACCTTGGGAGGAGTACTTGGGAGGTAAAGAGACCAGAACTTCATTGGGGAAGATTTGGAAATGTAATTAATGAGGGAAAGACTTGTTATTTATAGGAGAAGTGAGGGGACAAAGCATTAATTGCCAAGGGACACCTCATCAGTGGTATTGGAAAAACCATGGGCTTACCCATGGTATTTTCACATGGTATTGAAAACTTGGGACACCTCATACCTTATCTTACTATTCATAATTCTACCAGAATTATTTCATAATTATTACATCCTTAATGATGTCATTAAACACCTGGAACTCTATTCACCGAAAATTCAACTTTCTCTGAAAAATCCCAAAAATTCTCCTTAACCAAATATAGATGCTCTAATTTCAAAAATGAATTCCATTTTATGAAAATAATTTTCTAAATATTTTTATTTTAATTTTTAAATAAAAACACTATTCATTGAAAATTCAACTGTTTTAGAAAAATCCCAAAAATTCACCTTAACCAAATATCGATGCTCTGATTTCAAAAATGAAATCCATTTTATGAAAATAATTTTCTAAATATTTTTAATATAATTTTTAAAATAAAAAACAATATTCACCCGAAAAAACTAATACTTAACCAGTACTTTCTTGAAGAGTTATTTACCTATTTTATTGAATCACATTACTTAATCAAGGTGCCTAGATTATTTTAATACTTTCTTAAGTGAGGTTACTTAATCTATTTGATCAAATTACTAATCATAAGCGTAAAATCACTTTTCATAATTTACTATTCATCAAAAATTAATTTGATCTTATCAGACTCTAAATTTATTACTGAACATAACTATAGAAGACTATTTTTTGGAAATCATTACACATTATTAATTATTTAAGGTTTACATAAATATTTTTAAAATATCCTTTTTCTAAAATTCATCAATAATATGCATACTATATTTATCTGGACATTTAAAAATTCACAAACTTCACCATAATAAGAAATCAAAATTTTTATTTAAATCAAAGGATTACACAAGGCAGTTACGGTCTTGTTACATAGCCCCTTATAACAACAACATAGGACCTTAGAGTAAGGTGTGCTAGGGTGATAGAATCTTAGGGCGGCTCAACCAACATTGTTCGAGTAGTGATTTCTATCAGCTTGAACTTCTTGCGAAGGTGATTCCGTTCCAGCTTCACATGATGAAGTTCGACTTGGGTTTGGTCTAGGGCAAAGCCCAAAGGTGCTAACTCCTTCCCGAGTTCTGTCAGATGGGCTTCGATCGGCCCGAGACTACTGGATGGGGCTATCAAATCTCCTTTCCATATTAATTAACCAAGATCACTTGTATTTATAGACAATAATCGCAACATTTAGTTTCCAACGGTCATATTGACCAACGATCATATAATAGTCGAAACTCAACAGTCTTATTTTAATTATACTCAATTTATTAAATGAAATAGTTTTGTTGAGTATAAAATAAAATAACACACCAAGTTAGGAAACAAAATTTATTCAAAATCTCGGGTTGTTACACTGCTCATTGCAACTTCACCTCTTTGATAAAAATCCCTCAAGAGGTGATACTTTTGGAGTATGTTCTTTTTCCATTAGTGTGAACTTGGCTTTTTTTTTCAAGATAAACCACTGTAGTATTATCACAATACAATGTGATAGGATATTTATTGCTAGGTACCACATCAAAATCTTAGATGAAGTTCTAAATCCAAACAACTTCCTTGCCTGCATCAGAAGCTGCTATATACTCAGAATCTACTGTAGAATCAGTGACAACTGGATGCTTTGAACTCTTCTAGCTCACAGCTTCTCCATTGAGATAAAAAACATATCCTGACTATGACTTCAGATCATTTTTATATGTCTGAAAACTAGCATCATTATAACCCCTGATGACCAACTCCTCATCTCCTCCATACACTGAGAACGTAACCTTAGTTCTTCTCAGATACTTAAGTATATCCCTAACAACAATCTAATATCGTCCTTCTAGATCTTCTTGATATCTACCTACCATGATTAATGCATAGAAATATCAATTTTAGTACATAACATGTCATACAGGATTGATCCCATCACTAAAGTGTATGAGATCTTTCTCATTCTCTATTTCTATTATTGTTTATGAGGACATATTTTCTTAGAAATATTTAAACCATGTGAAACTTGAATCAATCCCCTCTTGGATTGTTCCATACTAAATCTCTTCAGTATCTAGTCAACATATGTACTTTGACTTAGTCTAAGAAGCCTCTTGGATCTATCACAAATGATCTTGATCCCTAGAATATAGGTTGCTTCACCTAAGTCCTTCACAGAGAAACACATGTTTAACTAGTCCTTATCATATTGTAAGACTAATATATTATTTCCAATAAGTAATATGTCATCAAAATATACTACTAGGATAATAACCACATTCCCACTAAACCTCTTGTAATCACATGACTCACATTCATTCTTAATAAAACCAAATTATTTTATAGATTCATCAAATCAAATGTTCCATGACCTAGATGATTTCTTCAATCTAAAAATGGATCTCTGTAACATGAAGATCCTTTTGGAATCAACTGGAGTCATAAATCCTTCTGGTTGTGTCATATAGACATCTTTATGAAGGTTCCCATTAAGGAATTCAATTTTGACATCTATCTTCCAAATCTCATAGTCACGGTAAGCTGCTATAACATAGAATTCTGATGAATTTAAACATGGAAACTTGTGAAAAGGTTTCATAGGAGTGAATTCCTTGACGTTGTTTAAACCCTTTAGCCACTATCCTTGCTTTATAGGTATTTGATTTACCTTCCATGTCAAGTTTCCTCTTGAATACCTATTTCCATCCAATGGTCTTTACATCAACTAGTGCATCAACTAGAACCCAATTTGGTTCTAATACATAGAATATATTTAAAATTCATGGATTCTTGCCATCTTACATATTTAGATCCCTCTACTGCCTCCTTATAGGAGAGAGGTTCATCATTTTCAACCAATAATGAGTCACCATCTACAGTGACTAGAAAGCCATATCTTTCTAGTTATCTTACCTCTCTTACACTTCTATGTAGTACTTGTGTTTCAAGAACTATTTTTTTTGCACAGGGACCAGTGGAATCTATTACTATACCAACTCTTGTGTATCTTAAGCATCAACTTCATCAAATTTAGTCTTTATCCCACTATCCTTTTTGAGTATGTGCTCCCTCTCAAGAAAGACAACTTGTTTAACGACAATCACTTTCTTGTATGCGGGGTTGTATAGGCAGTATCACTTTGTTTCCTTAGGATACCCTATAATGATACACTTTGAACCTAGAGGTGCTAGTGTTTTGAATGATAAGGCCTTAACAAACACCTACACAAACCCATACACATGTAAGTGAAAAAAATGGTTTCTTTCCACTCTATAACTCAAAGGGAATTCCATTTTTCACTTTAGTTGGTACTCAGTTTAATGTGTATGTCGTAGTTTGTAATGCATATCCCTAAAAGGATAATGGAATATTATCACGACTCATCATCGACCTTACCATGTCTAACAAGGTACGATTCCACCTTTCACTAACACCATTCCACTGTGGTGTTTAAGGTGGAGTGAATTGAGATAGAATCCCAAATTCCCATAAAAAGTCGATAAACTATTGGTTTAAATATTCACCACCTCAATCTGATTGAAGCTTATTTATCTTCTTTCCAAGTCGATTATATACTTCATTATTGAATTATTTGAATTTATCAAAGGACATTGACTTATACATCATCAAGTAGATATAGCTATATCTTCTCAAGTCATCAATAAAAGTTATGAAGTAAGAATATCCACCTATACCTTTTACTAGAAATGGTCCACACACATCAGTGTGTACCAATCCTAGAAGCTATGTGGCTCTTTCACCCTATCCACAAAATTGTGGTTTAGTAATTTTTCCTTGTAAACAAGCATGGAATCTTTCAATTCGTTTTAGGTCAGAAGATTCTAAATAAACATCTTGACAGAGCTTTGTCAAATGCTTCTTGTTTATATGACCCATATGATGATGCCATAGTTGAGTGTTATATAAGTTGTGTGAACATGATTCATTATCAATTGCGAACACTTGGTTTTCATAATTTAATACATAAAGACTGTTATTTAAATGTGCTATACCATAATATATGTTTTCCTTATCAAAGAAACAACTTTTTTTTTCAAAATTTAAAATAATACCATTTGCATCTAGGAATGATACATAAATTAAGTTCTTGGTACCTGAAGGTACATAATAACAATCTTTCAAAACCAAAATCATTCCCGCTGGCAAGGAAATGTGGTAGTCACCAATGCCCAGAGCAGCCAACCTTGCTCCATTAGCAGATCTTATATCCACATCTCCTCTATAAATTTTTTAGAATCTACTTGGTTCCTACATTTGGATAGAGATGTGAGCCCCATAAGCTGTATCTAATACCCAATGTGTAGATATTTAAATATTGCACTCGATAATGAACACACCTTTAGATTCTCTTTACTTCTAGGTGGAGTTCCTTGTCCAGTGGCCTGACTTGACACATGCAAAACATACTACCACATTTTCCTTTCCCTACCTCTGGATCTTCTTCTTCATATAAAGACAGTGCTCGGGATATTTAGACTGTTTATAAGTCTTGGGCCCCTTTTCCTTGTTCTTCCTTTACTTATTTACTATAAGGAATGTAGGTTTATCATTCCCCATGTCCTTATCCACTTGGAGAATTAAATTAAGAAGTTCCAAAATACTATTCTCAATATTGTTCATATTTTAATTATCAATAAAGCTGGAGAAGGACTTGGGTAGTGAGGAAATTATGAGATCTATATGCAAACCATCTAGGAATTTAATCCCTAAGATGTCTAGGCATTCAATGTAGCCAATAATCTTGACTACACGAGGCCAAGATGGCACAAAATCTCTAATATTAGTTGTAAACAAAGCATTAGAGATCTCATAACTCACTTTTATCGCCTTCTCTTGATAGAGATCCTGAAGGTGATACATAATTCTATAGGTATCCATATCCTTATGTTTCTTCAAAATCTCATTAGACAAGGATGATAACATGAAACATTGAACATATGTGGAACCGTTCATATGTTTCTCATATAGTTTTAATTCTTCATCACTTGCCTCATTACCAGGCACAACTGGAAAATGTTCTTCTAACATATACAATTTCTTTTCATGGTGAAGTATAATGCATAATCACCTTTTCCACTCTTAGATATTTGTGTGAGTGATAAGGTTATCATTCTAAAGTATGGATCTCGATGATATGTTCTGAAGTTATTTTTAATGTTGTTTTTACAAATAAAATGAGCATAGTTTTTGTACTTTATTTGGTACAATTTATCCAAATAAATAAATATTAAATTATTAGTCTCCCACTATTTTATCAAAACCCAATATCCTTCACCATTGGCTGCAGAATATATAGTTTCTTGGACATTCTAGTGCCAATGATCCCTATTCCCCTTCTCATTACCCAAACTTTGGTTGGTTAAGCATCTTGAATGGTTTTAGGTAGGAATTCATAATTCTAATTGAATTAACCCACAGTTCCTTGATCTGCTGAGTGGACTCCCTAATATTGAAATCCTTAAATTGGATTTCCTAAACCTTTTCCTCTCAGTTACACCAATTCATGCTTTGGCAGTCAACCCTTGATGTGAAATAAGTTAAGTCAACACAAAACTTCAAGTTAAAATTCCATGATAATTGAAAGCACCCCAACTTTGGATGAACAAGCACTTTGAACTATGGTTCAATTTTAATTGAAGTAGTGGAAGTATATAACAAATTAATATATATAATTGAGGTATTTTATCCTTTATGCGTAAATTTACATTTTTTATATTTATTACATACTTTTTAATATTAAGTGGATTCACTTAAGTGATTAACCATGTCTTAGATAATATTTATGCATAAGCTAAAAATTTTTAGTTCTAAATTTCATGCTTGTTAATTTCATTAATTTATGTGATCAAGACACAACATCCATAATTAAATAACCATACAACTGACCAAAATAAAGTAAGAAAGTGGTATGATAATGATCTTTTACTAGTGGATAGTTTATCTAGAAGTTGATAAACTAACCATTGACCTACGAGAAAACACCTTAAACCATTTATGGGTTGTGTTAGAGCTTTTCACCTATCCACCAATGTATCTCTCTTGGATTGGTTTCACCTTGGCTCCAAACTTGAACTACCTCCACTAGCTTGGGAGCTCTATCCATTACATATTATTTTAATCACATGTAGGTGGGGGGAAAAGGTTTACATTAAAGAAACCATGGGCACACATGCCCTACATATTAAGAGGAGAGAAGGAATGTAGACCAAAAATTTAATTTAATAATAAATTAAAAGGAAACCAATATCATACAAAGGTTTGGTCTATGCTTGGGATCATCCACATGCATGCAACGAATTACACATTTAATAAAGCTAGAATTCAATTATTAATCGTTATTATTTAAGATAAATCGTTCTTGAATCAATTAATTATCATATTTAATTAATAAATTCTTTTATCTTAATTCTCATCTAAATTTTCTTGAGATTCCCATCCATTATAATTTTAAACAAAATTAATTTATGTAAAATTAACTGTGTATGTAAATGTACCTTAAAGGCAAAATGGTGAATACCTATATGAATTTACCAAACATGTATTATACTTGTAAACTTGTTTATTCTTTGTGAAATACAACATACATGTCTTATCACGTACTTTCAAGAAATGTAGCATCAACTTAATGATTACATGAATTACATTATTTTTCTATAACATGTCATGCTTTAATGAATGTGGAGTAACAATTGTAATATGGCTCATACATGATATATAGATCTGAATATTATGCAGATATTAATTAAAATTTTTTATATATAAATATTAAAACCCATCACATGGTGTGTCCTATCAACTTAATGAACACATGAAAGAACATATCTCAAGGTTTACATAATATAATAAATAAGTTTTAAATCTCTGTAATTTGGTTTAAGTACACGGCTTCTACAAGCGAGTTACATGACATGTATATATCTCAACATCTATCTGAGGTACACACCTAGGGACTCGACATGTAAATAATATCTCATAAAAATGGAGTACATGACATTTCTAATGGGATACACACTATGTGATCTCCAAATTACACAGTCACCACTTAGGTAGTCCATGTATGGAAATACATGGTTCGTATGTGACTCAAAGGGACTACATGCCATGTAAGTGGGCTACATGGCATGTACTCGAGTTGACTGTGCACCACCTTGGTCGAGTCAATACGTGGTGTAAGGTATTTAATGCACAGTGTGTAATCAATTCACATAGTTTGAATTAATTTCCGAATTAATTCCTGATGTATTGACCACAAGTACACATCATATAATTCCAATTACAATGCGTGTACTCTTATGCTATATAGCAAGAATCCTTGGAACCTTTGGATGAGTTCCTTAATTTTATTTTATTCATAAAATTAATCACCTCGATTAGATATTTGAGAAACAAAGGAGGAAGAATAGGATTTCATGATTCATATTAAAAGAATGATTAAACTAGAATTGAAAAACTAAATTAAAATGTGTAAATGACCGATGATCTTTAAATAATTATAAATAATTATGTGACCACTCTGATACCACATGTAGGTTTCAGGTGAAGTGGAAACATGTGATGGGTGCTGCCCAACTTTTTTTTTCTGTGTTCAATGATCAATCCAAGATCTACATTACGATAAAAACCTTGCTCAATAGAATTGAGTCAAAGAAGACAGACAACATGAATCACACCAAAACCAAAGAGAGTGGATCATCACATATTATTTATAATTAATTTAATTAAAGAAAATTTTGATTTGATGGAATTATTTCTTCATTTATGGATTTGGAAACTGATCTATGATGCACCATCATTGCGTTGTAGGAATCAAGTGTAGATTCCCCTTAGTGGTGATCCACACGCGTTACACGAATCTCTATACGTCACTGAACGATTCTCCAGGTGCTAGCACAATAGATCCTCATGCTTGCATCGTCTTCCTTTGATCTATGTGATAATTTCTTCCAAATATTTCTTCTTAATTTAGTAGAGTAATATTGCTCTCCGTTCTTGGGAGTGATCTTAGAGAAGATATATCTCAATATTTTGAGAGAATTCTCCAATTTCATTGTCCACAACCCAAATAAATAAATAATTCTCTTAAGAAAATTACATAACTAGGTTTATATATCACTAAGGTTAATAAAATATTTAAACAAGTACCCTTAATTATTTATTTAATCCTAGAAAAAACCCCATGTCAAATAATAATAATAATATTATTATTTCTCAACATGTGCTTAACTTGAAAATTAAAATTAAATATTATTTAGTCAAATAATATTCAATATTTATTATTTTCTCACCGGACCTAAAATCCAAGTCCTTCATTCCTACATAATATTTCTCAGACCTTGAATACTATTTATTTATTTATTATATAAATATCACTACATTATTTTACAATAAATAAATAAATATTATATTCACTAAATAACAAATAAATATTTATTAAATATTCCACTCACATTATATTCTCTCGAATAATTTGTGACATAATAAATGTGTTCAAGAAAAGATAAATAATTATTAAACTAGATGTGTGAATAATATTTATTCAACTTGTAAAATAATAAATAATAATATATTATTTAACTGATATTCTGGATACACTTAGTGTGTGACCCTCTAGGTCTCTTTCTCAGTGGAATTATGTGAAGTAGCCTAAAGTCCAATGTTAGTGTCTAAGAACACACCAGGGCACCCATAGAAAAATAATTTAATGCTATAATGAAATGTTACCTCATACAAATGCTTACTGTGTAATATAATCCTTTTATCATGATATCTCAAATCAAGAAGGTTGCATGCTGGTGCCATCAACCTTTGTGCTCAATGTCTCTTTCTTTGAATTCCTGGAAATTAAACTTGCCTATTGGACACCATGTCCATATATTTAATTAGGACATATCATTTCCATCAAAGGGCATGAGATATCAACTTCTATTAAAAAACAAAAGGGAAAAATCCTTTCTCGCATTATTCATTAATGCAATATTAATCGTGACACACCAAACGTATCCTACCTCGCTGCGAACATCTGTTGTCACGATTTTCACCAATAAATCAATGTACATGATTTATAATACTCATTAATAATAATATTAAAGTCTAAGGACTAATACAC
Source organism: Viscum album (assembly GCA_963277665.1). NCBI lineage: Eukaryota > Viridiplantae > Streptophyta > Magnoliopsida > Santalales > Viscaceae > Viscum > Viscum album. Next base: position 1,795,536 of record CAUJRU010000069.1, read on the forward strand.
ACATCTGTAGATAAGAGCATCTAATGACACATATAAATGTGGATTCCTACAGGAGGGGTCTCGTTCTCATAATATCATACTAGATATTACAAAGGGTGTACACCATATGAAGGTGCCTCAAATTCCTATGAGTCTCCACACCTGATAGCCTATATCATTTTTTCCCTCAAATTATATCATCTAGCTATACAAAATATATTTAAGAATAGTTTCATAGCACTTTTGGGTTCTCATCATATCAGGGAACTACTACGACATTTTAGTGTGACAACTACCCTAGAGACATTATCACATACTATGTTACGCAGAAGAAAAATAATGATGTGATAAGAAGTTTATTAATATTGAAAACAATGAATACATGATATCATAAAGTACAGAGAAGTTGGTTATAGTGTACCAACTCAAACAACAATTGAGGAGAATTTTCTATTCCCCTATTAGTGATTTCTTCACTTTAACTATTTAATATCCTCTATTAATTTCTAGATCTATTATAAGTGTAATTTCAATAGATATCTTATTTTTTTCACTTAAAATGTTATGTTCCCATATTCACTAGATCACACATAGAGACAACTTAAAGTCAACTTCATTGCATACAATCGTTATCAGTGGGCTGACTTAAGGGTTACTAGAAATATCTTATTATTTGGATATGGGATATTGGAGGTTGTAGTGATCATTTCACCTCTCAAATTAAACAAAAAATTCCAGGAGAGGTTAATAAAGTGAGATTTCACTTGATTAGTGAGAAAAAATGAGAATATAAGTTGAATAATTATTAAATGGCATGGATAAAGGGATATATTAGGTTAGTCCAATTATTTTTAAATTAAATTAAAACCAATCCATTTTAATCTTCTATATTGTTTACATAAAATTAAACCCACAAAATAAAAGTGAAACAAACACACAACACTGTCCTCTCTGGATACAAATTTAAGTCCCACTCTACTACGTTTTTTCGGGTTCAAAAATTTGTTTTGCTGAGCGCCCTGTGATAGGAGTAAATCAATTTTTTAAAGTAAAAATATATATTCAATTTATTTTTAGGGATTTATTAATCTGGGGAATAAGACACACCATGAATTTCTCAACATGCATATAATATTCCTATAATATTATTTCCTCAGTAATTTGAATTCAAAATTTTTATAGCATTATTAACAATATTTTTAACAAGTTTAACATCTATATATATACTAATATTCAATACTCTTACACTATAAATCTGTAGGAATCTCAAAAGTGATGAATATTGGAGATCAATTTTAAATAAGAAATGTGTGGTTTCCCTCATCAAGGAAATTTTTTTGATGAAATTTAGGTAATGGTTAATTTTTTTTCTCATGGTTTTCCATATAATTTTTTCATGTCAATGCTGGTTTCTAGTCTAAATTGGAGAATAAAGAACAATAGAAATGGCATAATATTTGTTATTTAATTTATATTTTGAACTCTAGATAATATTTTTTTTCTATTTCTAACCACAATTTTGTTTCTGACCTCTGTTTTACTAATGTAATCATTATATGATTGACTAAAATTTATTTTAAATGTTTATGTATTGAATATATATGTGTGTTTTATGCTTATATGTTTTGTAAATATATATTATATTTATATATATAACGACACACACATATTATAATTTATGATATATATATAGATAATATATATGTTTATAACATAAACATACACACTTATATTCTTTAAATGTTTGGCATGCTAATCATTGTTTGTTTTTCAAAATCATGCATTTATGGTATATATTTTCTATTCAAATCATTATAAAGAATAACATTTTTTTTGATTTTATGTTTAATTCCAAAGGTAATAAGTGAGTTCATGAGTCTACATTCCAAAAACCCAGTACTGGTTAGGTAATTATTTTCAATTATATGCATCAAAATTGTAAAAAATTCATTTAATCCATTTATTTTTCTATTTTTTCCAATTCATTTTATATTAATTTAATTCATGGAATCTATATTTATAAAGTTTAATTATCCGAATTATTTAATAATACAAATTATTTTTTATTTATTTTAAACCTTTCCTTACATACTTATCCTATATTTTGTACATAACTTTTCATTTCAATTTAATCTAAATAAATAGTTTTTACTTTCTTATAGTATTACACCGAATGGTGAATAGATCGGTGCATTTTCACATGTGATTCCCTAGTATATATATATATGTATATAACTATAAATATATATAAATACACACACAAATAAATATATATAAATATCACTAAATATTAAATAACTGTAAATATATATATGAATTATAAATATAAATATATAAAAATATATAAATACAAATCTATTTATATATATAGATAAGTAAATTAATATATATATATATATATAAACACAAATAAATAAACCCAGATATTTACACATACATGCAGATGTATATAAATATAAATACATATAAATAATTTTAAATTTATTTCAATATACATAAATATTTATAAATGTCTATAATAATATATAATTATAATTATATATATGTATATATGTGTTTGTGTGTTTATATAAAAATATATTCATATATAAATAATTACTAATTAATTATTACCAATTAATAATTATGAATTAGTAAATAATTAATAATTTATAATTAGTATTTTTTATTTTTAAAAAACTAGTAACAAATAATTATAAGTAATTAATAAATAATTTGAATTTTAAATACTATTTAATACATGATTATAAATAATAATTAATAATTAATAAATCATAAATAATTATTTACTATTATAAAGTAATTAAACTTTTAATTAATTAATTATTTTCATTAATTTGGTAGTGGTTTTTAAAAAACCACTTATAAGAATAAATAAATAATTAAAATAAATAATTTTCAAGATTTCATGGTTTTTGATGTGATTGAAAAAATGCACCACTAAATGAATATTGTTTTTAATAAACAACTATGAATTAAAGGTGGTTTTCTAAAACTATTTTGAAAAAAATAAAAACAAACCACTTAGTAGTGGTTTTGAATACTACCGCTAAAAAACAACTAGGAAATTCTATTTTTCCTATAGTGTATTGTGTGATGTCATGAATTATCCTTATGAATTTCCAAATCGATATTATGAAACTCAATAGTGCGGTTTGAAATATAGTTTTCATTGCGAAGATCTCTTTTTATGCTACTTTTATAATTAGCACCAGATTCATCCAACTCTTTCCTAACCCTTCCAAACTACTTCTAATTAACACAAAAATAACCTTGAAAATAAATCTACTATTTACTATCTATTATCTTTAACCTCACTGATCTTCAACAACTTTAGTGAGTCTCATTTATTTATATCCTTTTATTAATGCATTTCAGCACCCATTACTGATTGTAAACAAATATAACATAAAACATATTCATTGTAACACTTCTCCTTTGTTGAAATGAACACATTATTAAACTCAACACATTCCACCCTCTCCTTAATGAAATAGAATTTTATATCAATATATTGTTACCTAGAATATGAAAATATATTTATTAATAAATTATACAACATTAATTTTTTCTTCCAATAAAAAAATCCCCATGTTGAAATTTTATCCAAATCACCTGAGTAGTAACATGAGATGTGACTACATATTCAACCTATATAGTACTTAGAGTAATATAAATTATTCTATTTTGAGTGTAATTCCAAAAATCACCCATCTATAAAGAATTATCCCCCAAGAGTATATTTTCTATCTTCAATATTGCCTAATAAATCCATATATGAAAAACTATATAATTGAAGTATACTGTCTCTATCACAACTTTTTATATATATTCAATAGTTCCATTGAAATATATTAGAATTATCTTTACTAGAAAAATATGAAATTCCTAAGAATATATTTGGAATCATGCACATAAAATAAAAAAATAAATAAGGCTGAATCTTGATTCTGTCAAATATAGTAAGTGTTTAATCTATCTTCTAAAACCATTTTTATATATATCCATTTTATTATAATATAGTTAAAATTTAAAACTATTAAAAATTATAGTAGATATATCTATTGAATCCTTCATTCTAAACCTCTTTAATAACCCATGAATGTATATGTCTTTTGATATGAGCATATAATGTATTATATGCATTAGTTGCAAGACCATGAAAAATTTCATCACACCAATCATTAATATCCCAATGTGTTTCTCCAAATGTTTTGAAAAAATCCTCATAATATTTGATCACATTTCTTATAAAAATTATGGCATCAATATATTTTATCAAAATGAGTGAGTTGGTGCTATTTTCTTTAATATATAATTTATTTTTCACTTTTTCACTTTTAAATTTTATGCTTAAGATTTGAATACCATGCACATGGATATTATTGCAGAAAATATAATACCTTTTTCATATTCTATATTAAACATCCATCACCACCAAGAATAAATCTATATGGTTGTTTAATATAACCATTACCATCACGGT